>JAGFNQ010000346.1:0-42450 GCA_024364735.1 Boesenbergia rotunda | reverse complement strand
AAAAGTTTGGTCCACTGACCGACATGGCATTAGTTTGAAGTTGTGCCAATGAAAGTCTAGGGCATAGAGAATGTTCTGAAATCTAGGATGCGGGGAGATGGAGGCCTCGGAGGAGGTGTAGATGACGAAGGAGTTTTCCCCCTTGAACTGCCCTCTAAAACCTCCTTCCCTTGGAAGGCTTCCTAAAGGAGTTGAATTGATCATACAATAGGTTGAAGCACAACAAAACAAGAATTGATCATATAGGATGAGACCCAATCATTAAATCAAAAGGAAATTTTGATCATAAGGTGAGAAAGAGGGTCACGGCAGAGGAAAAAAGATCAAGACACCACAGCAAGAATAAGAGCAAAAACATGATTAGCTTCATAAACAAGCATCATAGACTGGTATGAATGAAAAAACAAAGCAAAAACTTACTTTGGTGCCATCGTTGTCATTTTTGGAAGTGTAGAGGAAGAAACCGTGCGCAGGAAACGTGCTCTCGGCACAAGAGATGGTCGCAGAGTGTTTCTGCGAGAGAGGAACGCGCACAGGACTCACGCTCACGCGAGGAAGAAGAACACGAGGATAGCCTTCTTGCTCACACAGGATCACGCAAGGGGTTTTTCGGCGCTAGGGTTCGTGAGTTGAAGGTATTCCGCAAAGTTAATCGGTTGGTGGATCAGTCCACCAACCAGAATTTAATGCATCTGAATGGATCACCGTTCGATCTGACCGCACCTAGACCGATCAGGATACAGCCTGATCGGACTGGCCTGTTCCTGATTGGTCGGATGACCGATCAGATGCGCTCCTGATCTGTCGGGTGACCGATCAGGATTCGATCAGTAGGGTCCGGAGAGAAACCTCTGAGCTCCCTGATCGGTCTGTGGACCGATCCCCACCGGTTGCCAGATCGGTCCGGAGACCGATCCAGGCTAGCTCAGTACACTTAGTCAGATTCCGGGAGATCACGGCTTGCCTTGCAGATCGGTCTGTGGACCGAACACCACAGGAAGGGGTCAGATCGGTCTAGGGACCGATCAGCCCTATGCCTGATCGGTCCGGTGACCGATCAGGGTTCCTAATACGAACTGAAATGTTCAGTTTCAGAACTTCTGTATTTTCCAAACGAGATTTGATGAACATTGTCGAACTTGTACATGATTTTATGACTAAAATTGATCCCTGAACAAGAATCAAAAGTCCTTAGAGGTTCAACAAACACTTTGACCCATCTAAATGGAGTCAAACTCAATCAACAATCAATCAAGCAAATTCAACCAAGTTTTGATTCCAAATCCAAGTTTCCAATCAAGTTGCCTTGATTGGAATGTCCAAGTATGATCATGGAGCCATATACACATATGTTATGCAATGGTTTTCCCCATACTTGGTCACCACCGTGATTATTATCTCGTTAACTTAATTCCTCACGGGATGCAATGACATTTTGAGAAATTGAGTTAAACCTAACATCTCACCCCATATCTAGCAAACAAAAACGTTTTGTTAAACCATATAGTTTGTGTGAGATGTACCCAAAGTTACCCAATTGTTCCCAAAGATTTCAAAATCATCATGAAGGGTTTTGACCGCAATTTGAATATCATGAAGCGCGACACATTCCCAAATCCCATCTTAGGAAACTAAATTCACTCTCGGGAAGTGGTTTAGTGAAAATGTCAGCTAGGTTTGACTTTGACTCCACATGTGAGAGTATGATGTTCCCCCTAGCTACATGATCCCTAATGAAGTGGTGTCTTACTTCAATATGTTTTGTCCTAGAATGATGGACTGGATTCTTGGTTAAGTTAATTGTGCTAATGTTATCACATAACACTTGCACACCCTTGTAACTCAAACCATAGTCCTCTAAGGTGTGAATCATCCACAACAATTGTGATATACTCTCTCCCATGGCGATATATTCTGCCTCGGTAGTGGAAAGAGCAACACAATGTTGCTTCCGACTCGACCAACTTACTAAGGACGATCCTAAGAATTGGCAGCCCCCACTAGTGCTCTTCCGATCCAACTTACATCCAGCGTAGTCGGAATCCGTATAGCCCATCAAATCAAAAGATTCGGTACGAGGATACCAAAGACCTACACCAATTGTACCCTTGAGATATCTCAAAATTCGCTTAACAGCAATTAGGTGAGATTCCTTGGCACAGACTTGATACCTAGCGCACATACCTACAGCAAATAGTATATCTGGTCGGCTGGCTGTGAGGTATAGCAAACTACCTATCATGCTTCGATATTGAGTTAGATCAACAGGTTTACCACTCTCATCATTGTCTAATCTTGTGTTTGTGGCCATGGGAGTGGTTACCACTTTCGAATCACTCATATTGAATTTTCGAAGCATTTCTAGTGTATACTTTGATTGGTGCACATGGATACCATCGCGAGTTTGCTTGATTTCAAGTCCAAGGAAGAAAGTCAACTCTCCCACTAGACTCATTTCAAATTCACTCTCCATGTGTCCAATGAACTCATTTAAATAGCCCTTATTATTTGAGCCACAAATTATGTCGTCACATATACTTGGGCTACAAATATATTGGCACCATCTCTTCGTAGAAATAGTGTAGGGTCTATTTGACCTCTAACAAAGCCCTTTTCAATCAAGAATGTCGACAACCGCTCATACCAAGCCCGGGGTGCTTGTTTAAGGCCATAAAGTGCCTTTTTGAGCTTGAACACGTGGTTTGGATGTTCGGTACTCTCAAACTCCGGAGGTTGTTCGACATAGACCTCTTCCCTAAAACCATTTAGGAAGGCCGATTTGACGTCCATTTGAAATAATTTGAAGCCACGATGTGCTACAAATGCAAGCATCAATCGGATGGACTCTAATCGTGCCACGGGAGCATAAGTCTCATCATAATCAAGGTCTTCAACTTGACTGTAGCCCTTGGCTACCAAGCGTGCCTTGTTTCTAATGATTTCTCCCTTGTGGTTCAATTTGTTTTTGAAGACCCATTTGGTTCCAATAATGGTGGTCTTCTTAGGTCTAGGGACTAAGTCCCAAACCTGACTCCTCTCAAATTGACCTAGTTCATCTTGCATCACGATAATCCAATCGGGATCATTTAATGCTTCATCAATTTTTCTAGGTTCAATTTCGGAAATGAGAGCAACTTCATTAGCCTCATTCCGGAAGAATGATCTAGTCCTAACCCCTTGATGGATGTCTCCAACAATTTGGTCTTGGGGATGACTAGAGGCTAATCTCGTTTGCCTTGGTGTTGGTGGTGCTTCTTGAACGGTTTCACTAGACACAAGTTCAGCCTCAGGATCCGGCTGATCAATGGGTTTTCTGGGTTCACCGTCATCAGACTCATCACCATCAACAACACTTGGAGGTTCATTCAAACTTAGTCTCTTAAGTTCGAGTTGAACTCCTCCTTCATTTTCTGATTGGTCAGGTGATTTAGGAATTTCTTTAAAGACCACGTCAGAAGACTCTTCAACTAATCTAGTTTTCTTGTTGTAGACTCGGTAGGCTTTACTAACGAGGGAGTACCCGACTAGTATCCCTTCATCAGCCTTTGCCGTAAACTTTCCAAGGTGATCCTTGGTGTTTAGGATGAACACCTTACAACCAAACACCCTAAGATGTTTAACCGTAGGTGGTTTCCCAAACCAAAGTTCATGGGGAGTCTTTCCTAAAAACCTATGGATGAGAACTCGGTTTTGCACATAGCAAGCTGTATTTACAGCTTCAGCCCATAAGTAACTCGGGAGTGAGTACTCATTAAGCATGCTTCGTGCAGCCTCTTGAAGTTCACTATTCTTCCTCTCTACAACACCATTTTGTTGTGGTGTTCTAGGAGTAGAGAACTCATGTCTATAACCCTTATCTTGACATAATTCTAGAAACCTATGGTTTTGAAATTCACCTCCATGATCACTTCTAATTATCTTAATTGTTAATGATTTTTCATTTTCAACTCTTCTACAAAAAGAAATGAAAACATCTAAGGTTTGGTCCTTATATTTTAAAAAGAAAGTCCATGTATATCTAGTGAAATCATCAATGATAACAAAGCAATATCTACTTCCATTCAATGATACGATAGTACTACAATCAAATAGATCCATGTGAAGTAAATCTAAAGCATTGGAAGTACTTATAGTGCTTTTACCTTTATGTGCAGATTTTGTTTGCTTACCCATTTGACATGCATCACATAATTTGTCTTTTCCATACTTGATGCTCGGTAAGCCTCGAACTAGTCCCTTGTTGGCCAACTTCCGGATGTTCTTCATGTTGACATGAGCTAATCTCCGGTGCCAAAGTGTGGACTCTTCTTCTTTTGACATGAAACACTTAGCAAGAGCATTAGTAGCACTTTTAAAAGAAACTTGATAAATATTGTCTACTCTTGCTGCTACTAGTACCGTGTCCAAGGTGTCATCTTGTCTAACTAGACATTGACTTGGTTGGAAGTCAATTGTGTAACCCGTGTCACACAATTGACTGACACTTAGGAGATTAAACTTCATCCCCTTGACTAGAAGGACATTTGAGATTCTAAGACATTCGGATATTTGAATGTCTCCTATTCCTATGACCTTAAGACTACCATTGTTACCAAATGATACATTACCTCTACTTTTCTTGTGAAGTGTGGTAAACAATGTTCTATCCCTGGTCATGTGTTTGGAGCATCCACTATCAACAAACCAAGTTGATAGATGCTCCCCCCCAATCATAACCTACACAATTCGAAAAATAGAAGTTTTAGGTACCCAAACCTTGGGACCTAAAGCATCAACTAAACATGACTTAGGCACCCATGCCTTGACAACTTTCTTTTGAGTCTTGGGTGTCCTAGATTATCTCATGTCAGTCCTAGACATGAGAGATACAAATGAGGGTTCCTTAGGGCGGTAACCAATACCGGCCCTATTGTAAACCGCTCTTTGGGCATTTAGGATCATGTCTAGGGTCTTAGAGCTATTTGAGAATTTCCCAAGAATATTCTTGAGCTTCTCAACTTCACTCTTCAATGATTGGTTTTCCTCCACTAACACATTATCATGCAAATCACTGTTTTCCTCAACCTTAGAGGATTTCAAGCTTACAATCTCATGTTTCAAAGATTTAATTTCATCTTCTAGTAATTCAACATGTAAATCATCAATGTTATCATCCCTAGAGGCTTTCAATTGATCAATTTCTAATTGCAATGCTTTAACTTTGTTTTTGGATTTCTTAAGCATACTAGTTAAACATGCAATTGCTCTATAACATTTTTCAAGCTCGGGAGAAGTTACCTCTTCATCATCCGAAGATGATGAAGCCGTGTTTGAGGAGCTTGAAGATTCATCACTGCTCTCCTCTCCAAGAGCCATGAGAGCCACTTGCCTTGTGCTCTTCTCCTCCTTCTCATCATCGGATGAACTAGAGGATGACTCATCCCAAGAAGCCTTCAAAGCTTTCTTCTTCTTCTTGGATTTCTCGTCTTTTCTTTTGGGTTTCTCCTCCTTCTTAAGCTTCGGACATTCATTCTTGAAATGCCCTTTCCTACCACACTCAAAGCAAGATGCATTATTCTTATCAAGCTTGAATTCACTAGTGTTACCTCTCCTTTTGAAACGTCAGTCTCTTCGCATCATCCTCCTCACAAAGTTGGCCATTTCGGTTGAAGAAGAGCCGCTGCCATCCTCCTCGGAATTGGATTCGGATCCAGAAGAAGATGAAGATGATGAGACCTCCTTCTCCTTCTTCTTCTCCTTCTTCTTCTTAGTGACTCGATCCCCTGCAACTAAGGCAATCCCCTTCTCCTTGGGGCCTTTGTTAGCCATTTCATGCAATTCCATCTCACAAAATAAATCATCTAATTTTACAATAGATAAATCCTTGGATACTTTGTAGGCATCCACCATGGATGACCACAAAGCATTCCTTGGAAATGCTTTCAAGACATACCTCATAAGGTCGTGATTCTCGACCTTTTCATCAATTGAATGAAGTCCATTAAGGACTTCCTTGAACCGGCTATGGAGCTCACTTACCGACTCATTCTCATTCATGGAGAGATTTTGGAGTTGATTGAGGAACAAGTCCCTCTTGGCAATTCTAGAGTCTCAGGTGCCTTCATGGAGCTCTATGAGTTTGTTCCACAAGTCTTTTGCACTTGTGAAGGGACCAACCTTGATGAGTTGGTCTTTGTTCATGCCACATTGTAGAGTGACAACCGCCTTCGCGTCGGCTTCACTCTTCCTTGTTTGTTCGGTAGTCCACCTCCATGACTCAAGTTCTTTGCTTTCATCATCCTTAGGAGGGGTAAATCCCTCCTTCACTGCGAACCACGTATGGATATCCATCTTCAAATAGTATTGCATCTTTGATCTCCAATATTGAAAGTCGGCGCCATCAAAGAATGAAGGTCGGGTGGTGGAGAAGCCTTCTCTCAAAGCCATCTTGTTGAGAACTCTCGGTTGTTAAGCCATAAACAGAGCACCTTGCTCTGATACCACTTGTTGGGATCGGATGGTAGAGGGGGGGGGTGAATATAGCCAATCGCTTTTCTTTGAAGAGCTTAGCAATATTTCTGCACTTAAACTATCAGTAGCACAGCGGAAAGAGTAGAAAATAGATTATGCAGAAAATGTAATGAAAGCGAAATAAACACAACTAGCAAGATCGCTAACAAGGAGGGTTTACAAGGTTCGAGGATAACTTGCCCCTACTCCTTGGCGTGCCCTTAAGGTGGGCGATCCCTTGATCGTCGGCAGATCAAGCCCCGGTTATCACCGGATAAATCAGCAACCTCCTTCTCGGTGGAGAAACCTCTCCACAGTGTGTTTCAAACAAGAATATAGTTTAAGCACAAAGAAACAACAAGAAGGATCTTACTCAAACACTTAGCAAGGACAAAAACACAGCAAGCTTCCCTGAGCTCCACCCAGTGGCGATCTCATGCAAGAACCCTTCTTCGTGTCTTCCCACTGTCGGACTCCAAGCCTCTTGTTTTCTCCTTCAAGCGCTCAAGTATGATGATTGCTTCTCAATAGCTTGCTCAGAATGATTGAAGAACTCAAGAACAGCAAGCTTAATGTGGAGCAAAACAGAACGCAGGAACTCTAGTGCACAAGAATGAAGCCTTACTGAACACTACAACTCTCGTTCCTTTTGTTTCTCCGCTAAGCAACAGATGATCTCATCTCCAGCAGCCTACAGCTGCCTCACTGCCAACGCGCCAGCTACACTGAACCCTAACTGAACTTCCTGAGCTCCCTCAGCCAAGCTTCAGTCAGCAGCTTCAGTCCTGCATCCAGCCGTTGCAACCTGTGTGGAGAAAGGGACAAACCTGCTCCAAGGAAAGCTCTCTTTGACTTCTCCTTGAGTGTTTGAATTCTCCCTTGTCACCTGAAACTTACTCAAAGTATTAGAGCAGCAAATCAAACAGCATATCAAATATCAGAGGAAAGTGGCAGCGAATCGGTTGTGTTCAGACGCGATCAGAGCGTCTGACAATGCAATTTGAATTAAAGTGATCGGTCACCGGACCGATCAGAGAGCCTCCTGATCGGTCACCAGACCGATCAGGCTAGTTCCAGACTGATCAGGCTCTGTCCTGATCGATCCCCAACGCTCAATCAGAAATCGCGATTTCTTTGAGATTCTCCTGGACCGATCACCAGACCGATCCCAGGTCGTGGATCGTTCAACCGACCGATCCACCTTTATATTGGGCGATTTCTGAGTTTCGCAAGCTAAGCCCTCTGATCGGTCACCAGATCGATCAGGCAGACTCCTGATCGGTCACCAGACCGATCAGAACCTTACCAGACCGATCAGGCTCCGTCCTGATCGATCATAGAGAGGAACCTGCGACACTTGATCGTTCTCTGGAACGATCTGCATAGTGATCCTGATCGGTCACCAGACCGATCAGGAGCAGTTCAGCAAGGGAACTCAACCTCACTGCTCGCTCCCTGATCGGTCACCAGACCGATCAGGAGCCAGTCAATGGGTGAAACGCATACTCCCTGATCGGTCACCAGATCGATCAGGAGCAGCACAATAGGTTCCCAACCTCACTGTGTGCTCCCTGATCGGTCACCCGACCGATCAGTCATCGCTGGATCAGTCACCAGACCGATCCACGAAGGAGCAGCGTGCCAGAATCCCTGATCGATCACCAGACCGATCCAAGGACTCAAACTCAGCCCTCCAAGCAAAGTTTCCATCAACCTTAGCCCTCCAAGCTAAGGATTTTCCATCTAACTCTCCAAGTTGGGAATTTGCACCTAACCCTCCAAGTTAGGACTTTTCACCTAGCCCTCCAAGCTAGGACTTTTCACCTAGCCCTCCAAGCTAGGACTTTTCACCCAACCCTTCCGAGTTAGAACATCATCCAACCTAGCCCTCCAAGCTAGGCACCTGACCTTCCAATCCAGGACTTTTTCACCTAATTCTCCAGGATGGGAATTTGCACCTAACCCTCCAAGTTAGGACTTTTCACCTAGCCCTCCAAGCTAGGACTTTTCACCCAACCCTTCCGAATTAGGACTTTTCCAACACCTAGCCCTCCAAGCTAGGACTTTTCAACACCTAACCCTCCAGGTCAGGACTATTCAACACCTAGCCCTCCAGACTAGGATTTTCCATCCCATGCCTGATCCCCGACCAGGACTTAATCATAATCATCATAATCAACCTAAACTAAAATCGATGTCAACACCAAAACAACAATCAGGGCCAGACTGCATCAACAGTATCGAGGGACTTATCTTTAGTTAAATTAGATGATTTATTTTGTGAATTTGAACTACACGAGCAAGCTCACATTTCGGCAAAAGAGAAAGGTATTGCTTTTGTTGCAGAATAGGAGAAGAAGAGGAGAAAGGAGAAGAAGAAGGTGATCTACTCATCATCCTCGGACTCAGAGGAGTCAAGTGCCTCTATGGACAGTGACCAAGAGGCCTTTATGGTAAGAAAATTTCGTAAAGCATTTAAAATTTTTTCTAACAAATCATATGCTAGGAAAGGTGCCAAAGGTAAGGGTAAGGCCAAGGAGATAATCTGCTACAACTGTCACCAAGAGGGACATATGAAGAACGAGTGTCCCCAGTTGAAGAAGAGGGAGGACAAGAAGGAAGAGAAGAAGAAGAGTGACAAGAAGAGATCAAAGGGGAAGGAGAAGAGTGCCACGAACCTCAAGGCGTCTTGGGATGATCCCTCATCCTCAGAGGAAGAAGAAGAGCAAGTCTCCCACTTCGCTCTTATGGCACAAGATGATTCAGATCTTCAGACGATGAACGAAGCTCAAGCAGTGAAGATGAGAGCTCCTCTACCTCATCATCATCAGAGTCAGAAGCTTCGGTAAGTGAGGTATACCACTTACCCTCTTCTACCTTAGTGAAAATCATTTCTAGCACGAACATGGATTTAGCTAAGGCTAAAAGTAGAATTAAGGACCTTAAGGAAGAAATTGTCATGCTTAGAGTAGAAGCTATTAAACCTAAAGATTTACAAGCTAGCTCTACCTCTTCACATGTTTCACATATTGAAAATGAAAATAAGGAGTTAAGGCAACAAGTAGATAACCTCACAAAGGCCCTAAGGAAATTCCAAGTAGGATCTAGTAACCTAGACATGATCATAAACAGTCAAAGGGCTGTATATAACAAGGTCGGACTGGGTTATAGGCCTAAAACTAAGGAAGTAGCATTCATCTCACTTACCGGTAGGATTGGTGCATCTAGGAGACTAGGGGCTAGGGGAACCACAAAGAAAGCATGGGTACCTAAGAAATTTTTAAATGATGCTTCTGGATTAAAATATGGGTACCAAAAGAGTGTGTTTTTCGTGTTTAGGTAAAAGTGAAGGAGGCCCCAACCTTGTGGATAGTAGATAGTGGATGCTCAAGACACATGACCGGAGATGTGAGCAAGTTCACCACTATTAGCTGCTTAAGAGAAGGGACGGTCTCCTTTGGGAACAGTGGAATGTTAAGGATCATTGGTAGGGGCACAATTGAGGTATCTCCCACTATTTCAATTCATAAGGTACTTTTAATTAAGGATATGAAGTTTAATTTATTAAGTGTAAGTCAATTATGTGATGTTAGATTTAGAGTAGAATTTCATGCTAAGAAATGTGTAATAAGGCAAAGTGAATCAAACACTATCATATTAGAAGGGTTTAGAGAGGCAAACTTGTATTATCTTGATCTATCTTATGCTACTAACAATGTTGTTAAGTGTCTCATGTCCAAAGAAGAAGAAGGGTGGCTATGGCACCGGAGACTTGGACACGTCAACATGAGGAGCATTGCAAGAGTGGCCAAGGAAGAATTGGTGAAGGGGCTCCCCATGATCAAGTACGAAAAAAAACAAGTTGTGTGATGCATGCCAAGAGGGTAAGCAATCCAAAGCATCACACAAAGGTAAAACTTTAATTACCACTTCCTTGCCTTTAGAACTTTTACATATAGACTTGTTTGATTGCCATAGTACTCTACCGTTTGTAGGGAGTAAGTATTGCTTAGTAATAGTAGATGACTTTTCTAGATTTACTTGGGTCTATTTCTTGAAACATAAGGATGATACCCTAGATATATTTATAGGATTTAGTAAAAGGGTAGAAAATGAATAGAACATCAAAATAAACCGAATTAGGAGTGACCATGGTGGGGAGTTCCAAAACGCTAGTTTCACACAATTTTGTATTGAAAATGGGTACAAGCATGAGTTTTCATGCCCTAGGACTCCTCAACAAAATGGGGTAGTTGAGAGGAAAAACCGAGTCCTACAAAAAGCTGCTAGGACTATGCTTAATGCATATTCTCTTCCTAGTTATTTTTGGGCCGAAGCAGTTAACACCGCTTGCTATATCCAAAATCGGGTGTTGGTACATAGGTTTTTAGGAAAAACACCCTTTGAACTTTGGAATGGAAGAGTACCCCAAGTCCACTATTTTAGAGTCTTTGGATGTAAAGTTTACATCTTAAACACCAAAGACGACCTAAGAAAATTTGAGTCAAAAGCCGATGAAGGAATCATAGTAGGGTATTCATTGACTAGTAGGGGTTACAGAGTGTACAACAAGAGGACAAAAGTAATTGAGGAGTCCTCAAATGTCAAATTTGATGAAAACACTAGTACTTACCCTAGAAAGGCTTCTATTGTTAAGGATATAGAAGAAGTCCAACCCCTTGCCCAAAGACTTCAAGACCTACATTTGGAGGGCATTGATCAAGGGGGAGTAAGAAACACACTAGAGGATGAGGAAGAAGGAGTAAATGAACCTACAACCTCTAGACCCTTGAGACATCACCAGGATCATCCCATTGATCAAATTGTGGGTGATGTCACTCAAGGAGTAAGGACTAGGTCATACTTTAGGGATCAAACTAGTCAAATAGCTCTAATCTCCCAATTAGAACCCAAGACCATTGATGAAGCATTGGGAGATGTTGATTGGGTCTTGGCCATGCAAGAAGAGCTAAACCAATTTGAAAGAAGTGAAGTATGGGAGCTAGTTCCTAGACCCACTGATTGTACCATTGTAACCACTAGATGGGTCTTTAGGAACAAATTAGATGACCAAGGTAAAATCACTAGGAACAAGGCTAGATTGGTAGCTAGGGGGTTTAATCAAGTTGAGGGGTTAGATTATGATGAGACCTATGCCCCCGTAGCTAGGTTAGAATCAATTAGAATTCTACTAGCCTATGCCGCTCACATGGGTTTTACACTTCATCAAATGGATGTGAAGTCGGCATTCCTAAATGGGATCATTAAGGAAGAGGTTTATGTAGAACAACCCCCCGGGTTTGAGGACCCTAACTATCCAAGACACGTATTTAAATTAAGAAAAGCCTTATATGGATTGAAACAAGCTCCCCGGGCTTGGTATGAGAGGCTTTCTTCATTTTTGGTGTCTAAGGGATTTAGGAGAGGAACAATTGACCCGACATTATTCCTAAAATCTAAGGATAAGGACATATTTGTTGCCCAAGTCTATGTAGACGATATCATTTTTGGGTCAACAAATAATGACTTCCTACAAGAATTCATCAAGTGTATGGAAGATGAATTTGAGATGAGTCTTGTAGGAGAGTTAACCTTTTTCTTAGGCCTTCAAGTTAAGCAAACTAATGAAGGTACATATGTATTTCAAACCAAATATGCTAAAGAGATCCTAAAGAAATTTGGTTTAGAACATGCTAAAGAAGCATCTACACCCATAGGAACTAATGTGAAAATGGATAGTGACCTTGAAGGCAAAATGGTAGACTCTAAACAATATAGGAGCATGATTGGTAGCCTCCTATACCTAACCGCTAGTAGACCCGACATACTTTTTACGGTAGGTATGTATGCAAGGTACCAATCTTGTGCCAAAGAGTCCCATTTGATTGTAGTCAAAAGGATCCTAAGGTATGTGAAAGGAACCCTAAATGTCGGACTTTGGTATCCTAGAACCCCAAATGTTGACCTAATTGGATACACCGACTCGGATTATGCGGGTTGCAAGCTAGATAGGAAGAGTATAAGTGGAGGGTGTCAATTCCTTGGGTCTTCTTTAGTTAGTTGGAGTAGTAGGAAACAACCATGCGTTGCCCTATCAACAACGGAAGCAGAATATGTGGCAATGGGTGGATGTGTTTCCCAACTTCTTTGGATCATGCACACCTTAGAGGACTATGAGCTACATTACATCAAGGTCAAAGTCTTGTGTGATAATGTAAGCACGATCAACCTAACTAAAAATCCGGTTCATCATTCTAGAACAAAACACATTGAAGTGAAACATCACTTCATTAGAGACCATGTGGCAAGGGGAGACATAGAATTACACTATGTTGAATCAAAGTCGAACCTAGCCGACATCTTTTCCAAGCCTTTTCCCGAATCAGAGTTTACATCCTTAAGAAGAGGCCTTGGAATGTGTTTTGTGGAAGTATAGAATGAACTTGGACACATTAGCTTTGAAAAAGGGTGCTTGATCCATTAGGGTGATACATTTGGCTCACTTGTGCTTGTGGCACATTGTTAAACCATTAAAAGTATCAAAATATCAAAAACCTAACCAACTATGGGGAGGCAAGCGTTTAATCAATGGACACTTTGCCAAAGATCATAGTTAGATATTTTAAAACTTTGAAAACCATTTTATGTTTTACATACTGTGCCATACTTTTAAAAGTCACATATTTGCAAAATTGGTTTCAAAGGTTGATACAAAATGTAATGATTTTCAAAACTTTTGGGTTTTTATCAAAAGACGTGTATGTTTGAAATTTTATATGATTTAATATTTTTCCCTGATAGAGTATAACATTTCAAACATGTATGCAAAATTTCACAATTTTTGGAATTTTCTAGAATTTTCTGGGAGTTTTTGAAATTCGACAGAAAAGCTGAAATTTCAGACTGATGGCGTATCAGTCGACTGCCCTATGGGCAGTCGACTGGCACGGCTATTTTCAGTTGCTGTAAGAAAATTCAGAAATCAGTAATTCTCACATGTGATACCGTAGGATTTGGTTGCTTGAGGCAATCATTTTGACGGTGTCAAAGGGGGAGAACGGGCGGTTTAAGTTAGAATTTTGACTTAAAATGGATGATTTTAGGTATAATTGTCTAACTTAGACTTTGAAAGGTTAAAATTTGGAGAGAAGACTTGGATTAAGGGGGAGGTATCTCTTAGGTTCGGATATGTCTTACATTCTTATTAATGTTGTTAAGTGGAAACTTAACTTGGAATATGATTAGAATTGAAACTGTAGAGAGGACATAGGTTAAGGGGGAGGATACCTCTTAGGGTTATTTGTTGGATCGTGAAAACCGATAGAGGGGGGTGAATATCGGTAATCGTTCAGATTTTCGTAAAGAGCACGTACGCAGCGGAAATAAAATAAAACAATCACAGCACAAAGACACAGTCGATTTACTTGGTTCGGAGCCTGTGTCGACTCCTACTCCAAGGCCCACGGTCGTTGACCATTTACTTTGGGCAATTTTATATACGCGCAAAACAGTTTACAATATTTGATTACAAATAAGTGTAATAAAATAATAATATTAAAATTTCAATCTTCGTTACCGACGTCCAGAGTGGATTGACTTTTTCGGGACAGCGGGACGTCGTCGGCTCGAGTTGGAGTGTTTCCGGAGCAAGGCACGAGCGTAGAAGAGCTTTGAGGCGTTGAGAGAACTGATTTTGTTGAAGCCTTGGTCGAAGTCCCTTTATATAGGGCCTGGGGGCGCCCGGGAAGTCGGGGGCGCCCCCCAGGTGGCCTCTGATCCGCAGAGCTCTCGGTCAGCGTCTATCCTCTGGATCCGCTTTGACCGGGGCGCCCGGAGCGCTCGGGGCGCCCTCATTGACCGGGTCAAAGTCCTATCTCCTTGGCTTCGAGGGGTTCAGGTTCGATGTTGCGCATGGGGGCACCCGCAGCGCAGGGGGCGCCCGGGAGCAGCGGGGGCGCCCGGGAGCACGGGGGCACCCGGCCCAGCATGTATTCGAACTCCTTTTTTTCTTTACTTGTTTTGTATGGCCCTTGGGGGCGCCCGGGACACTCTGGGCGCCCTACTCAGCTACTACCTCATTCCTTTGAGGCTATCTGAGCTGCAGACACTCCTTCCTTTGGTCCTGCATCCAGGGTTAGTCCAAAACACAATAAAGCAATAAAGTATTTGTTTATACAGCCTTAGCTGTCTTGGTTCTGACTTTGGTCTCCAAAATGGAGCCCTAGGTCGAACCGACGCCTACTGTTCCCTCGACGGGGAATGCGTCCTCACCTACTCCTCTCGGGAGAGTTTAGTTGATGCCAACCGCTCCTTTGGTTGGACTTTAGCCTGATGGTCCTTTGTCAGGTCTTGGATACTGAGCTGTCCTTCGCCCGGTGCCTAGCATTCGTTCGCTAGGGCTTCAGTCCCAAGCTGTCCTTCACCTGGAGCCTAGCCGTCCTTCGCTAGGTCTTGGATGCTGGCAGTCCTTCGCCAGTTGCCTAGCAGTCCTTCGCTAGGGCTTGGTTGCTGGCAATCCTTCGCCAGGTGCCTAGCAGTCCTTCGCTAGGGCTTGGATACTGGCAGTCCTTCACCAGGTGCCTAGCAGTCCTTCGCTAGGGCTTGGATACTGGCAGTCCTTCGCCAGGTTCCTAGCAGTCCTTCGCTAGGGCTTTGATACTGGCAGTCCTTCGCCAGGTGCCTAGCAGTCCTTCGCTAGGGCTTTTTCTGCACACTCAGTGAACAACGTTAGATCACAAATAAACTTAACTTTGAATCCTTTGCCAATATCAAAACTAGGTTCGATATGGTGCTTCCTGCACCAACAATCTCCCCCTTTTTGATTATGGCAACACAATTCATAGTTAAGTAAAAAACTTTAAGAACATAATGTAAAAATGAAGTATAGCAATTTTACACAATTCAATGTTAAGTAAAAACTTTATAACATTTACTAACACAAGGTAAGATTTGAAAAAAAAAACTTTATTTCTCATAAAAAACCTTTATTTCTTATACTCCCCCTAAAACCCTGAGTACTTGTGTTATAATACTTAACTTTGACCTTTCCTCCCCCTTTGACATATATCAAAAATAAACATGGGTGAACAAGGTATCTAATAGGGAGGTTTGAGTTTTACCAAAATAAATTTAAGTAAAGGAGTTTAAAAGCATAGTTTTCAAAAGAAACTTTAAGTAATGGAATTCATAATTTTCAAAGTAATGGATGTTTTGAAAATACATGAAGCTCCCCCTTAATGTGATAACTCTTCTACTTATATTTTAGAAAAAGCTTGCAAAAACTTGTAACATAGTTTTCAAGAAAAACTTAACAGTAACTTACTTAGCCAACATTTTGAAAACAAGTTTTCCTTAAAAAGTTTCAACTTTTGCACTCATAGAGAATTTTCCTTAGAACATATTTTGTGCATTAAAAATCAATTTTACTTGGAAAACCTTTAAATAGACAAGTTTTTCCTGAAACATAGATCTGTTTACTAAGAAAACCTTACTTAGAAACATTTGTCAAAAATTTTCAAAGGTTTTGCTCAGACAAACTTTGTTTACTAAGATATATTTTCAAAAATAACTGCACTTCGTGCTTTAGAGGTTTTGAAAGTACTTTGAAGATGCTTAGACCAATTTTAAAGCACTTAAAAGTACTTAGTGAAAACAAGATAAAATTTGAAAATTTCTCTCTCTTGGTCATATATCAGTAAGGAACTTTTTGAAAAAAAAGATTTAAAGAAAAATTGTGTGTAGCAGAGCTTATGAGTTTTGAAAATAAAAATACTTAGTATAATTTTGAAAGCACACAGATTAAATTGGACTAAAAAGACTCCGCTTTGAAAGATATTGTGCAATTTTGAAAAAGGATTTTGTATTTTTAGCCAAGTCTTTAGAAAGTTCACGTACTTAGAACACTATTGCCTTGGAAAAGTATTAGAACTTTTTAAAACATTATATTTTGAGATATTATGCAAATTTTGGAAAATATAAGTACTTTTGAAAAGTATGCATGTAAGTACTTTTAAACATAATATTTTAAAAGAGTTTAATGTTATTTTGAGATCATGATACTTTACTTGGTTTCTTTTCCAGTCGGACACAATCCTAGGGAACCTTGTTGACTACAAGGACATTTTCCTAAGTGTCCTGGAAAATTTTCAACCCAAGTAAAGATTATTTCAAAAGGTATTTTAAACAAAACATTTTAAAATAATATTTTTTTGTAAGACAAATGTTTTCGACACAATTTTGAAAATATAGTGTATGAAAACATATTATTTAGAAATGTTTAATAACTCTTTTAATTTGACCTCCCCCTAAACTTGATACAGTCCTTGGAAGCTTGTTGACCACAAGTATTCTTCCTCTGAGTTCTTAGGGTTCAGTTCATATCAAAAGAATTATTTAATAATTTCAAAGATAAATGCCAAGTAAAATACTTGTTAGAAATAATTTCTTTTAGTTTAGACTCCCCCTAAATTTGACACATCCTCGGAGTCCTTGTAGATCAGTAAGTAGACCTTCCTTTGTGTCTTCAGGGTTTACTAAAATCAAAAGAATAGTTTTGAATACTAGCATGGTAATAGAATTTTTAGTAAATTCAATTTGAGCAGAAACCCTGTTTTCGAAAAATATTTTGAAATAATAATGGTTTTTGTAAAACACAATTAAAAAAAATATCGTGATTATTGGAAAATATAGTATTTTTAAACTTCTTCTTTTAATTTGAGCTCCCCCTGAATCTGACATAGTCCTAGGAGGCTTGTTGACCACAAGTTAATCCTCCTCTTAGTCTTAGGGTTTGTCAAACTTAAAGGAACAATTTTGAACATGCCTTTTGAGTATGATCATTTTTAAGGAGATAGATTTTTGAAAATACAATCTGGTATGATAAAAAAAACCTTTTTGAAATGGTAATAATTTTTCAAAAATACTTTGAAAGAAAAGAATAAACCACTCCCCCTGTACCGTTTAACTTAATCTAATGTCCATGTTTGATTATGTTGACTAGGGTTGACTGTGTTGACCAGGTTTGACTCAGTTAACTATGTTTGACCAATCAAATAACTAAATTAATCAAACCCTAAATTCTATTTAAAACGAGTCTATTTTAACATTCAATATTTTGAAAAACTAGAGATAATTTTGAATAATTTTTTAAAGCACTTTGAGTTTTATTTAAAAGGATAGTGACATATATTCTTAGGTCCTAGATATCTCACCCAGTTCTATGTGATCAAACATGTTAACCTTATGGATTTTGTGAGACAAATATTTTAATTTTGAAAACATGGTTAATTTTGAAAAGTTAGATTAATTTTGAAAACAATTAATTTGAAAAGGAATATTTGAATCTAAAATTAACTAAAAATTTGTGTTAGATTGGAATTTAACAAAGAGTAAATTGAATTTGAATTTCAAAAATTGGCTTCCAGGTCTTGGCGAGGCACAAGGCCTTCTTTGGCCGTAGCCTTATTGGATCATCAACCCTTTCCTAGGCAAAGCCTTTTAGTGAAATTTCATCTTCAAAATTACTTTTGGGTAAATTCTGGTCTAACTAGTTTGGATTTTGGATCGGTAGCTTCGGCTAGTTTCACCAGTCTAAATGGATCAAGTAAACTTGATCTTATTAGAATTGGATTCCCTAACGTACTATCATCTCACCTCCACCCAATACTATGTTGTTCAAATTTCAGTTAAACCTTTAGTCCTTAAACTAATCAATCCTAATTTTAAGCAAAAAAAATAAACATAAAAAGAAACATACAATTAAAGCAAATAATTATCTAAGTAAGGTCACCATTGGAGTAATACTCCGGATTTTCAAAATTAGCAAGATTATGAATTAAATTTTCTAACATATTAAATTTATATGAATTAATTACGTTGTTTGAGATAAATAATGGATTTTTAAATACTGTAAATTTACCTTTTGATTCCCGGTTGGGAATCTCCCCCTTTATACTTGCCGTCTTTCCTTTTTGTGCCTTTAGCATCTTGTAGTGATCACGAGCTGACCGGACCGGTTTGGTTCGATCTCCTTCTTTGTCGTCAAATTCTGAGCCAGAGTTGGACTCAGGTACAGGTTGAAACTTCTTCTTTGGTGGTTCTCTTGGAGTTTTTCCCGCAATAAAAATTATACCTTCCTCGACCATTACAGTATCAGCTTGAATATTTAATTTTAATTCAGAAAACGATTCGAAATTGGTTACCCTTTTTGTCTCAGTCAATTCATCGTTTGACTCTGGTTCGATTTCGATGTCGGGTGTCGAGTCAATCTCAGCTGCTTGTTCTTGAACCGAAAGGGTAAGATAACTTACCTGATCTTCTTCTTCATCTGAGATTTCTTGATGAAGGTCAATCAGTTTTTCCCAGATTTCTCTAGCACATCTGAAGGATCCGACCCGCTTCAATTCTTCATTGGTTAGGCCACATTGTAGGATTGTAGTAGCCCTTGCATCTGTCTCGATCTTCCTCAGTGTTGGTTCATCCATTTTGTCCCAAGTGATCGATGTTCCTTCTTCTGTGGGAAATGTGAACCCCGTTTGGATGATCCGCCATAAGTCCATGTGGCCCTTCAGAAGGGACTCCATTTGATTTCTCCAAGATTTGAAGTTATCGCCGGAGAATAGCGGTGGACGGACACTGTTTCACTCTTGGTTGGCCATTAACTCTAAACCTCGTTTACACAAGAAATAACAAAAAAAATGTACCAAGACTTGGTCTTGGATTAGTAGTGCGGGAGAAAAAAATACTAGCTCAAAACGGAGTTTGCACGAATTTCGAGGTAAAATAATAATTAAAAATGGAAAGAAAATTATGACTAATTTTTAAAAAAATTGACTTTATTAATTCTGATTAATGAAAAGGTAAGAATTTACTGTTTGGGAAAAAGTTTGCTTAGCACGAATTTCGAGAAAAAATAATATTAAAATAATAATAAAAAAATTTTATGACAAATTTTCAAAAGTTGATTGTTTTAACAATTCTAACTTATGGTGAAAAAATGAGAATTCAAAATTGAAAAATTCACCCACAGATATTATTTATTTTTAAAATAAAAGGCGGAAAAGATGTAGTGGTGTTGATTAAAAAAAGAAAAGAAATAAGATAAAAAATTTCGTAAATCCGAAAAACTTTCAAACTGGTGGTTGCACCAAGTTTGAACTACCCCGCTCTGATACCACTTGTTGGATCGTGAAAACCGATAGAGGGGGGGTGAATATCGGTAATCGTTTGGATTTTCGTAAAGAGCGCGTACGCAGCGGAAATAAAATAAAACAATCACAGCACAAAGACACAGTCGATTTACTTGGTTCGGAGCCTGTGTCGACTCCTACTCCAAGGCCCACGGTCGTTGACCGTTTACTTTGAGCAATTCTATATACGCGTAAAACAGTTTACAATATTTGATTACAAATAAGTGCAATAAAATAATAATATTAAAATTTTGATCTTTGTTACCGACGCCCGGAGTGGATTGACTTTTTCGGGCTAGCGGGACGTCGTCGGCTCGAGTTGGAGTGTTTCCGGAGCAAGGCACGAGCGTAGAAGAGCTTTGAGGCGTTGAGAGAACTGATTTTGTTGAAGCCTTGGTCGAAGTCCCTTTATATAGGGCCTGGGGGCGCCCGGGACGTCGGGGGCGCCCCCCACGTGGCCTCTGATCCGCAGAGCTCTCGGTCAGCGTCTATCCTCTGGATCCGCTTTGACCGGGGCGCCCGGAGCGCTCGGGGCGCCCGCATAGACCGGGTCAAAGTCCTATCTCCTTGGCTTCGAGGGGTTCAGGTTCGATGTTGCGCATGGGGGCGCCCGGAACGCAGGGGGCGCCCGGGAGCAGCGGGGGCGCCCGGGAGCATGGGGGCGCCCGACCCAGCATGTATTCGAACTCCTTTTTTTCTTTACTTGTTTTGTATGGCCCTTGGGGGCGCCCGAGACACTCCGGGCGCCCTACTCAGCTACTACCTCATTCCTTTGAGGCTATCTGAGCTGCAGACACTCCTTCCTTTGGTCCTGCATCCAGGGTTAGTCCAAAACACAATAAAGCAATAAAGTATTTGTTTATACAGCCTTAGCTGTCTTGGTTCTGACTTTGGTCTCCAAAATGGAGCCCGAGGTCGAACCGACACCTACTGTTCCCTCGACGGGGAATGCGTCCTCACCTACTCCTCTCGGGAGAGTTTACCTGATGCCAACCGCTCCTTTGGTTGGACTTTTGCCTGATGGTCCTTTGTCAGGTCTTGGATACTAAGCTGTCCTTCGCCCGATGCCTAGCATTCCTTCGCTAGGGCTTCAGTCCCAAGCTGTCCTTCGCCTGGCGCCTAGCCGTCCTTCGCTAGGTCTTGGATGCTAGCAGTCCTTCGCCAGGTGCCTAGCAGTCCTTCGCTAGGGCTTGGATACTGGCAGTCCTTCGCCAGGTGCCTAGCAGTCCTTCGCTAGGGCTTGGATACTGGCAGTCCTTCGCCAGGTGCCTAGCAGTCCTTCGCTAGGGCTTTGATACTGGCAGTCCTTCGCCAGGTGCCTAGCAGTCCTTCGCTAGGGCTTTTTCTGCACACTCAGTGAACAACGTTAGATCACAAATAAACTTAACTTTGAATCCTTTGCCAATATCAAAACCAGGTTCGATATGGTGCTTCCTGCACCAACATTATTATGTCTCATAATGTTTCAATTGCTATCTTTTGCTATTGCTATTGCTGTTATTTATCTCTAACTTAAACATATTGCCACACATCAAAAAGGGGGAGATTGTTGAGGCAATCGACCCTTTAAATGATTGGAAGATCATGGTTTTGATGTATGGGCGAATAGGTTTAAAGTTAGAGTGTTATGTTGTATTTGATTTATGTGATTGAGTTTGCAGGACTTGGAGAATCACACTTGGTGGACCTATCCGAGGGACGAGAGCTGAGGGAGGAGAGCTCCAAGGGTAAGCCGGGAAGTGGACTTCAAAGGGCACACGTGAAGGGTGGCATGGAGGCAAGCCAAGGGAAGGCTTGTGTGCCCATCCGAGGGACGATAGCCAGAGGAAGAGGACTTCAAGAGGCGAGCCAAGGGAGCAGACCTGAAGGCACACGCGAAGGAGAAGGTTTGCAGTGGCTGGAGCTGAGCTGGGAGGCAGGGCAGTCGACTGGCCTGAAGGCAGTCGACTGCCAAAACCCACAGAGAGTTCGCAGCCTCGGATCAGTCGACTGGCCTTGGGGCAGTCGACTGGTATACCCCAAAACTAGCCGTTGGCTAACTGTTTGCTAGCCGTTGGCCGACATTTAATGTCGGGCCAATCGACTGCCCTTGGGGGAGTCGACTGGTGCGAGTCTGGACAGACTGCGAATCTGTCCTTTTCACCTATAAAAGGAGGCCTCGTTACACGTGTCTGTACAGTTCCGTACAGTAACTAAGTGCTGCCAAATTGTAGAGTGATTCCTTGCTTCCTCCATCATCTTTCTACACCAGTAAAGAGGAAGATTTGGCTGTAAAGGTTTCTCCACCTCAAGGAGACTTTTCAATAGTGAAAAGTGGTGCTCGAGGCGTGGATCCTTGGATTAGTCACCCATCTGGGTGGATACCAAGTAAAAGAATTTTTGTTAGCATTGTTATTGTCTTTTGCATATTATTTCCGCTGCGCTATCATCTTTGTAGAGATCAAAACGATCCAAGAAAGTGAATTGACCCCCCCTCTGCACGCCTACATCGATCTATCAGGAAGGTCCACTTCATGATCTAAAAGGACTCCTATGATGTGTCAGTTTTAGGGGGAGTCTGAGTCAACATTCTGACAAGTGTTAAATTATTTATTTTTGAAAATTATTAGATTATTCTTTTGATCTGAATCAAACCTTAAGACTCAGAGGAAGAGTACTGGTGGTCAACAAGCTTCCCAGGACTGAGTCAAGTTTAGGGGGAGGTCACATTAAAAGAATTATTCAATAACATGTTTTCTTGAACAATATCTTCAAAATCTTGCTAAAAACATAAGTATTCTTTTGAAATACTAACATTTTTAAAATTCCAGTATTTTCTAAAATTCATCTGGTTTTGATCAATTTGAAAAAATGTTTATCTTGAGTTTGGAAAATCTTCAAGGACACTTAGGAAAATATCCTTATAGTCAACAAGGTTTCCTATGATTGTGTCAGACTAGAAGATAAACCAAGTCAAGTATTATGACTTCAAAAATTCATACCTTTTTCAAAATTAACTTACATCTTACTATTCTGTGACTTATGAAACTATTTTTGAAATAATATTTACTCGGGTTGGAAAATTTTCAGGACACTTAGGAAATGTCCTTGTAGTCAACAAGATTTCCTAGGATGGTGTCAGACTGAAAAAAAAACAAGTCAAGTCAAATATTATGCTTGCAAAAAGTACTTAATACAATACATTTTTCAAAAGTACTTAATTTTTCAAAAATTACTTAGATGTTTCAAAGTTTCATACTTTTCAAAAAATAGTTAGTACTTGCAAAATATGCATAATATTTATATTTTCCAAAATAGCATTCTTTCCAAAGTTATGCATTTTCCAAAAGTACCTATAGTTTTCAAAAATTACAAAAGTACTTGCATTTTTTTATGATAATTCTCAAAGTACTTTTCAAAATATACATTTGTCAAAATTTGCAATATACCATTCAAAGTATAATGCTTTCAAAAAAAAATTTTTTTGCACTAAGTATTTTCGAATAGAACCAAAAGATCTTCATTGTTGGTGCAAGTATTTTCTTTTTTTTGATGTATGACAAAGGGGGAGAGGTGTGCTTAAGTTAGAAGTTGGAAAAATTTTTGCCCAAAAATAAAAAATGTAGTTTCAAAACTTATATCATTTTTTGTTTTGTTTTTTTTTCAAGGATAGTAAGTTAGCCCCTTTAAACCAATCTAACTTAAGTTATTGTCAAACATCAAAAAGGGAGAGATTGTTGGTGCAAGTTGCATCAATGATGTTCTCCTTTAAGTGTTTTAATGTTTGACAATACACTTAAGTCAGTGATACAATGAACAGACAAAGGGGAGCAAAGGAGAAGTAAACTAAGCTGAAGAAAAGTCCTAGTTAATCTAGGCATCGAAACCCTAAGTCCCAGCGAAGGGCTGCTGGGCACCTAGCGAAGGCCTGCTAGGTATCGAAACCTTAAGACCTAGCAAAGGGCTACTAGGCACCTAGCGAAGGGCTGCTAGGTAACGAAACCCTAAGACCTGGCGATGGGCTGCTGGGCACCTAGCGAAGGGCTGCTAGGTATCGAAACCTTAAGACCTAGCGAAGGGATGCTAGGCATAGAAGACCTAGCGAAGAGCTGCTAGGCACCTAGCAAAGGGCTGCTAGGCACCTAGCGAAGGGCTACTAGGAATAGAAGACCTAGCGAAGGACTGCTAGGCCCCTGGTGAAGGAATGCTAGGGAATGAAGACCTGGCGAAGGACTGCTAGGCACCTGGCGAAGGACTGCTAGGTAATGAAGTCTTGGTCCAAGGGACTGAGCAACTTAGCTGACCGATGACTAAGGACAGGAGTAGAGACGGGTCAGGGTTTGGGCGTCTCGAGGTCCGGAGGTATCGGAAGCTAAGCAAAAGTCCACCCAAAGGACTGGGTAGCAACCGTCTCCTGAAAGGAGTAGGTGAAGGGCATGTTCTCGAGGATGGGAACTTATGCCGGTTCGACCTAGGGTTTCGTGGAGATCGAAGTCCGAACCAAGTCCTTAAGGCTAATATTATATGCATATGTGCTTTGTATTTGTGTATCTTGCAGGTACCAAGATAGGAAGACAAAGCAAGTGGCTGCCAGCCTTGAAGCAGGGCGCCCCCAGCAGTGGGGGCCTCCCTATGTATCCAGGGCGCCCCCAACAGTGGGGGCGCCCCCAGCCAAAGAGCAAATGCAGTGTTATGGTGAAGCAGGCAGAACAGGTGTCAAGCAGGGCGCCCGGAGCGTCCGGGGCGCTAGGGTTCAAAGCTATTTTGGTGGTTTCAAGTCTGAAACACAGATAAGCCCTCATGAGGGTGCCTGGAAGGTCCGGGGCACCCTGGTTAAAGGTTTTATCAGCTGCGGCGAGGTCGGCGCAGGGATAAGGTTTGACTGGGTTTATCAGGGCGCCCCCAGCGTCCAGGGCGCCCCCAGGAGGCCTATATAAGGGGTTTCGACCCCTCTGCTTCAACAACAACTTCTAAGAGCGATTCCAAGCATTCTGACCGATGACAACGCGCTAGAGACGAGGCTCTACGACCGGGCGGCTCCAGGATGAAGTGCGCGGCACTTTGGAGGTCCAGATCGGCCGAGCTTCAGACTTTGTCTTGTTGGTTTGCTTTTATTTAATTCCGCACTTAATTTTATTTACCTTTTGATTGTAAACATGCACTGTAAGTCGGGTTTCTCCGCCTCCGGAAAGTCCGGGAAGGAGACCAATAGTGGACGGGCGTTCCCATGTATAGGCCTTGGATGTACTGACCCTGGGGGGTCGGGAACCAAGTAAAAATCCCGCAGTGTCCCTGTGTCTGTTTATTTTCGTTCTGCATTACTTTTCCACTGCACTAATGCTCTGAGTCCAGAACGATAATCGAAAGTCTTACGAAGGTTTCAAGAGAAATATTTGAACAGTCGATATTCACCCCCCCTCTATCGACGCCACCGGTCCTACAGTTTTCTTAGCGAATTTTCAGTTATTAGTTGTCATTTAATTTCTGCATTTTGTTTCATTTCTGCATTTGTTTCAGCTACTATAATTTTCGTTTATGAATTGTTGCTTTCTTAATTAGGGTAAACTCTGCAAGTAGTTAGCTAGGAGGCTTGTCTAGTGAACAATTAATTTCAATTCTAGTTTATTTCATGTTTTACAGTTTGCGTATCAGATTTGTTTATCTGTGTGTATCAGTTTGTTCTTGCGTGTCAGTTCTAGCTCAATTTCTGCATGTTCTTAGTTGTAGCATCTATAGTTTGTTTCAAGTAAACTTTAGATCATTCTGAATCTTATTCGAAAACTAGAATTGTGACTCGATTCCAATTTGCTTTGTTGATCTGCGTTTAATGGTTGTTTTCATTTCTGAATTCTGCTTTCAATTGTCTGAATTGTTGCTGCATTCTCTTAGGTTTTTAATTCTGAAATTCGTACCAGATAGGCACTTGTTAAGTGGATATTGAACTTGAGCTCAGTTTGCTTGCAACTCATTTTAAGCTTGCGTATCAATTCTGTTCTGTTTATCAATTCTGCTCTGCGTATCACTTTCCTTCTTGTATATCAGTTTCAGCCTCAAGGCTGTCAGTTTCGGTCAGTGGTTTCTAAACTTTGTGTCAAGGAAACATTAGATCTTCTAAAGCTTTTCTGAACTATGGAGTTGTGCGTCGGTTTCAGCTGTTTGTTTATCCTGCATCCCATCTGTTGCTAAATTTCTGCATTCAATTTCTACATCCCTGCATAGTAATTTCTGACTTCGGGTTGTATCTGAATTGGGGAGTTTCTGGTTTGAATTTCTTCATCTATTCCTGTAAATTTCATTCATTGATAGTTTTGCTTACCAAACATAATCGATCAGCTTCATTCCTGCATTATTAGTAGCATTTTGGCACATAGTTTTCTACTATTTTTTTTCTTCATGCGTATCAAGTTGTTTTAATTGCTTCAATTGTGTCAAGTGAATGTTTCGGGTTGGATGTGGTAATTTCTGAAGTCCATAAAATCTGTAGTGAACCTTGCAATTGAATCCAGATTCGAATTCCAAATTTGGTTACTTTACATTGGTAGATTAAATTCAACATTTGTTGAGTTGAGTTTATTGGTTGCATTTGACTTATTAGTTCATTAGTTGAGTTTACTTTCTTTGCATTACATTTCCATTTCTAATTGAAATCAAACCCAAGTTTTATCATGAAACCCAAAAATATCAACGACACATAAACTCGAGCTCGAATCAAACACTCTCAACTAGCCCTAGAAAAATTACGACCTGTGGCCCTTTTACTACGTTTTCATTCTTTGATAGCAAAAAGGGTTTCCAGCTTTACACATATCTAAATTTTGAGAACCACATTCGTGACACCTAGTTTGCGGGCATCAAACTTTTTGGCGCCGTTGCCGGGGAAGCAACTAGTTGAGTTGTTTGATTTTTGCTTATGTGTTTATGGACATTGTAACGACCCAGAAAATTCTCTTAATATTTTTTTAAAATATTAAGCATGTCTAGACAATTTTCTAAGGAACCTAGAAATATTAATGTGAACTTTGGCCTAGAAAATCCATGTTTTCTCATTTAAATTGGGAAAAAGGGCACTAATGGGCCTTATATGGGCTTTTTAGTACCAAAATTATTGGTGGATTTTAGGTGAAAATTAATATAAATATAAAGGATTTTATTAGGAAATATTAAAATAATTATGGGGGAATTTTTAGAGGATTTTCGGAATTTTGGGGAAATAAAAAGAAAAATAAAATAGAATAAGTGGGAAAAAATTGTGCATCTACCAAGGATTGAACCTTGGACCTCTTGTACAACCATATATGCTTTAACCAACTCACCTAGCAAGTGAATGTTATGAGGGAATGAAGTGGATATTAGTTAAGGCTTAGAAGAAGATGAAGGGTCATGGAGAAACTCTTCATTTACCTCCTTGATGAGCTATAAAGAGGGGGGTTTGGGAGTTACCTTTTCTTTCCATTACTTTGCATTCTCTTCCTCCTCCTTCCCTCATCCTAGCCGAACACCAAAGGAGGAGTCTCCCTTGGATAAACTCCACAAGAGGGTCTCATCTCCAAGATCTAAGGGGTCTTCCAAGGATACAAGGACAAGGGGGTTCAAGGGTCCAAAGATCTTACCATTTTCTTCCCTTTCAAGGTTCGAAAAATCAAGAAACCCAAGGTAAGACTCCCTCACCTATGGTATAATAGTTCCTTATGATTTCCATGATTTTTAGCATGATATATTGGTTATTTTTTGGATTTGATGTTGAAAGAAAAGAAAACCAAGAACCTTAGGCTTGTGGGTTTCGGCCACCATGATTTAAAGGTCTATAATTATGCCAAAAATCTTGATAATGTTATTTAATGTTCCCTTATGATGTGTAGAGGTTAAGTATAATTTTGGGAATTTTTGGAGTACCCTAGGACACCCTAGGGTTTCGGCCAACATGAAAGGAACAAAATCAACACCTAGAGAACCTATGGGTTTCGGCCACAATGTTTTAGGGTCCATAATGATGCTAAAAACCTTTATAATGTTATTTAATGTTCCCTGATGATGTTTAGAGATTAAGAATAATTTTTGGGAATTTTTGGAGTACCCTAGGATACCCTAGGGTTTCGGCCAACAACAAGAACCCTTGTGTAGGGTTGGGTTTAAAACCTCAAGTGTTTGTTCATGTATTGTCATGATATAAGGGAGATGGAGGGTGTTTATGTGAATGTTTCACATGGCCTAGAGACCCTATAGGTTTCGGCCAAGTACCCTAAGGGGGTGGAAAGTTAGGACTTATTTCAAGTAAGGGTCCCAATGGCCCTATGGTAAGGTATGGTTGGTGTTTAAGTAATTGATTTGGGGTTTTAATGGAATTTTTCCATACCCCCATGACCTTGAAGTTTCGGCCAAGAGTAAGATTAGGGCTAAAGGATTAGGGTTGGCCTTAAGTATGGGATCAAAGGGTTCCTATGGCTAGTATATGTGTATGAGATGTTGTTTGGGAAGTTATGTGAAGGTTCATGGACCTAGGGTTCCTTGGGGATTTTCGGCCAAGGGCATAACCTAGGGCTAGGGTTGGGTTAAACCTACCAAGATGCTTGAGTATGAGTTACCAAGATATATATTTAAGTAAGATGGAAGAAGTTCTATGTTAACCAAACCCTTAGTTTGTATGTCATGAATTATATGTTAAGTCATAGATGTTTAGACATGTGCCATGATTTATGAATGATATGTATGTATGCCATGTCTTATGAATGATATGTCATGTTTTATGAATAATATGCATGTATGCCATGTCTTATGAATGATACGTATGTATGCCATGATTTATGAATAAGATGTATGTATGCCATCTGAATGAAGTTAAAGTACCTGCCTTTAAGGCATAACGATGATGTTAAGTATGATGAATGAATGATGATGAATGACAAGTATGATGAATGAATGATGATGAATGAGAAAGCATGTAAAAGCATTTTATTTTATTTGATGGGCTTGTACCGGACCTAAGTAAGGTCCACGGTTCTGGACTACCGATGAAGTTGTCCACGGTTCGGGACTACCGATGAAGCTGTCCTTACGGTTCGGGACTACCGATGAAGCTGTCCTTACCCTAGTAGGTCGAGATTAGCTACCTCGTATTTACTTAGGGATGCGTGCATATGATGAATGAATGTGGTACAAGCCAGGGCCCAATGAATGTTATGATTATGTTAAAGTATTTAAAAGCATGTTTTTAAAGATTAAGCATCCTTATATATATATGCAATTGCCACATGCATTCATCCATGTTATGCATTATACTTATGATAAGAACATTATGCAAAGTAAGTTTATGCAAGGTATGTTTATGTAAATGATTTTATGTATGTTTATGCTAAGCTAGAATGCCATGATTTTATTTATGTTCATGATAGTTTAGGATGCCATGATTTATTTATGTTTATGTTAATTAGAATGCCATGATTTTATTTATGTTCATGATAGTTTAGGATTATGTTTATGCTAGGTTAGAATGCCATGATTTTATTTATGTTCATGATAGTTTAGGATGCCATGATTTAATTATGTTTATACTAGGTTAGAATGCCATGATTTTATTTATGCTCATGTTAATTATGATGCCATGATTTAATTATGTTTATGCTAGGATAGAATGCTATGATTATATTTATGTCCATGCTAAGTTATGTTGCCATGATTTAATTGTGTTTATGCTAAGTTCGGATGCCATGATTTCATTTAGGGTCATGTTAGAAATGTTTATGAGGTTATGTTGTTAGGTTTATGTTTATGCCAAGAATTATGCCATACTATGAATGTTTATGATGTTTATGTCTATGCCAAGTATTATGCCAAGCCATGAATGTTTTATGTTTATGTATATGCTTTGCTATAAAAGTGACTAAGTTATGTTCAAGTCATGTCAAAGGTATGCTAAGTGCTCATAAAGACTTATGTGCTGAGTAAAACACTAAGTATGTTAATGTTTAAGATGCTCATGATTAAGTGATGAATGGTTTTAGTGAGTAGGAAAGAGTCTTACTAAGCCTGTGTGCTTATAGTCTTATTTTCCTTATACCGCAGATCACGCAAGGGGACCGTAAGGAAGCAGCAGGAGGGCAATAAAGTATGTGTGTGATAGTGACTTGGCCAAGAGACCATATGTTTGCTTGTCTTATGATAGAACCTTACCTTTACTATTAAGTACTTGAATGTGACTCTATGACATGATGCTAAAGTATGACATGATGCTAAGTATGACATGATGCTAAAATGTGACATGATGCTAAGTATGATATGATGCTAAGTATAAAGTTAATATGCCAAGTTCCCATGTCATGATGCTAGGAATGGTAGTAAGTGCATGTAGGTGTAAGTTTAAAGGTTTCCGCTGCATTATGATGTCTACATGCCCTAAGTATGTTAACGTAACGCCGCTTTATGAAAAAAAAAACGGGTGTTACAGACATATCATTTGATTCTATTTTCTTGTGCTTTATCTTTTGTATACGGTTGCTGTCATTTTTCTTGTTTGTTTTGTGACAGGATTGCAGATGCAAAATGTTTTCGAATGCTTATTCATCTCCGCACCAGCAGCCGTGTTAACAATTTCAGCAGCCCTATTCAGATTTGCAGCAGTACCAAACTTTTAATCAGCCACCACAGCAGTTTCAACCACAATTTCAGAATTTTCAACAAGGGTGCAATCTAAATTTTCAACAAAATTTTCAACCATTTCAGCAGTCTCAACAAAATTTTCAGCAACCTTTTAATTAGCCACCACAACAAGATTTCCAACAGCCCTATTCGAATTTTCAGCAAACAAATCAGTTTCTTCAGCCACAATTTCAACAATTTCAGCAAGATTTTTAGCCAAGTCAGAATTTTCAGCATGGGCAGCCACAATTCCAGAGTTTTGAGCAACCAATTCAGCAATTCCAGCCCCAATTTCAGCAACCATATCAATTACCATAGCAATTCCAGCTTTGCAACCAGAATTTCCAGCCATAAAATCAGAGTTTCCAGCCCACTCAAATTCAGTTTTCACTACCACCATTTCAACCTCAGATCCAGGATTTCCAGGACTTCAATTCTCAGCAAATTCAACCATCGTTCCAGCCAAATTTTCAGCAGTTTAATCAGCCCATTCAATCATTTGAGCAACCCCAACAGTTCCCATTTCAGAACTCACAGCTTACTCTTAATTTTCAGCAACCTTATGTCACATTTCAAGATCAACAGGAGTTCCACAACAATCAAGGAGGCTTTGAGAATCCTAATGAGAATGAGGCTCAACAACAGAGGATGAAAGAGATGCTTCAATAAATTTTACAACAACAAGAGCATCAATACATCGCAGGACGCCTTTGGAAATTGGTTGATCAAATGAATCAAATACTAGCCCAAAGATCAGGACAATCAGATGAATCTACAGGTGTAGAGGATTGCACTGAGCCCCAAGAATCACCCATTCCTACTAATTTAGAGGCATTGGAGAAGATGGATAGCAGAGCTTGTAACAACCTTGATTTTGATTTTGAAATTTTACAGGACCCTTCAAACTTTTATTTTGTAAGGATTTAGTTGTTGATGGTCCTAATTTTTCTAATATTGTTGCTGCAGAAATTACTGAAGAAGCATGCAAAGGAGATGATTCTACAGGTGTAGGGGATTGCACTAAGCCCCAGGGACCACCACAATTTATTGGTACATTAGAAGATTCAGAGGATCAGAATGAAAGTGTAGGGACTTGCATGGAGGAAGTAAGAACCCAAGAATCACTTGCTTCAGTTGAGTGTCCACCAGAACTTGAGCTTGAGATGGTGTTAAATCCGACACATTTGATGTGATCCAGAAAATTTTTCGGAAGAAGATTTAGGGTTTGAGAGACCTAAATGGAAACTTAAGGCTAAAATTGCTTTGAAACTTAAGTTTTAAGGGATGATTTGTAATTATGCATTAACTATTAAGGGCTTGGGTGGGATTTGTCAAAGCCAGAGGGGTTAAATGCAAAATAACCCTAATACAAAATCCTGCAGCCTCCCTTTCTCTCCTACGCATGACCTAGCCGCAGCTGCCACGCCCGATCCCTTCTCTTCATCTCTTCTACTTCGCCCGCGAGCCCTAGCTCACAATCGACGGCATCAACTTCTCTTCCCCCAAATTCCTTCTGCCTGATGCACCGATCGTCCTCGCCACGTCCACGCGCCGACCTCCCGTTCCATTTCGGATCGCCGAGAGCTCGAGGAAACACTTCCACCCCTTCCCGTCATCTCCCCATTTCGGGCAATCATCGCGTGCAAGGTTGGGAAGAGTGGGTACGACGATTGGGAGTAGCTAGGGTTGTGCGTGGTTGCCTTCATCTAGTAAGCACTCGATTCTTTGAATCTCAACTTTGCCCTCTAGGGATCGATTTTGTGCTGTGCCGAGATGGTGATATTATCTCTGGATCTATCTAGGGATCGATTTCCTCTACCCCTGCTGCAATTTGCTGTCAAGTCCATGGAATGGATCTCGGGTTCATGAGAGGCTGCCAGGACGAAGGGATTCCTTGGTTCAGTAGCTAACTTCGCCAGATTTGGAGCAAGGGAGCTCTTTCAGTACGTTATCAGGTAAGGATTGGTTCCTTCTGTTGGGACCGGGTGCATGTTGACAAGGATACGGGTTCGTAAATTTTAAAATATTTACGTGCAGCGGAAGAATTAGCATAAATAATTTCTTAAATTATTTTCAACCACTTATCTAGCATGCGACCTTATGATGTGTGGACATGATCATAAATTAAAATTTTGCGAAAAATAAACTAATTTACTTCAATACCTCGCGTAACTCAAAGTAAGGGATGAGAGCCAACCGTAGCGTCCCTTGGAAGCTCCGCCTCTATTCGTGTCCACGCCGAGTTCTCTTCGGGATGACTTCGCAAAGTCACAAGTTTTGTGCCGACGAGAACTACTAGATTCTCTAAAGGCACAACTAGAAGATCAAGAGAGAAGAAAGGAAACTAACCACCAAGAAACGGAATCTTAATTCCGGGAAGGAAGGAGTTGCGATCCGCTTCTTCTTCTTCTTGGTTGGCTTCTCCTTGGTGATGATGACCCACGGCAACCTCAAGGGAGGGTGGTGCGCCGGCCCTAGGGTGGATGTGCGCCGGCCCTAGCAAGTAGAGGAGGGCGCCGGCCCTAGGAGGAAAGGAGAAGGAGAGAATAAGAGAGAGAGGGAGAGAACTACTAGATCTCTTAATTACTCAATTAGGAATTCAAGGCTTGCCTTTGGTTCCTTTATATAGTAGCCTCTCCCTTGCCAAGTCTCCTTCTTAACAGAATTTTCATAAGAAATTTATACTATAAATTTTCTTATGAATTATTCCGTTTAAGCCAAGTTTTATTATAACTAACTTTATAATAAAACAAATACATCTCTCCTTTTATTATGGAATAAATTTTTACAAGAAATTTATAAATTTTCTTATTATGGAAAAATAAATTCATAATTGATTAAAATAAACCATTCCATGGATCATTTTAATTTCCATAAAAATAATAAATTTCTATAAATTTCTTTATATAAATTTCTTTATACAAATTTATTTATCCATAATTTATAAAACAAATTGCGCTAGATTTATTTTATTAATTAAACCAAATAAATTTGTTTTCTCCCCAAGTGGTGGTCGACCAAAACAAAGAGGGTGGGCACCCTCTTTGGCCGGCCAAACCGAGCCGAGCCCATTGCGAATTAAACTCATTTAATTCGCCCAATAAGCCTTCAAAAGACTTAGCCATTTTTAGCTTCCGTTGCGCCTCTGATTAACTCAGATTCGACTTATTTCTCTTGATCGGAAAATCTAATTTTCAACTCGTTTTAAATCCCTCGGATTACTCATAGTGCGTGTGACTAAATAGGCTTTCGATTTATGTTGGCCGTCTATAATCAACTAATTATAGAACGATCATGAGTGGCACCTAGTAGTACATCATGACCCCCAATTAATCGAAAGATCAACGGTTGACCTCAGAAGTAATTCTGAAACCCTTCAGCAGCTCTAATGAATCGTGCCACATTCCCTTCACCATCTTATACCCACTTGGTTCAGGACATGGTCTGTGTGTGTCAGTCCCCACTAGGCTGACTACGTCACACCTAGCCCAAGTAGTGTCTTTCTCGTCCTTTGGATTTCTAATTACTCTCATGTATTTAAGAGACTCATACTCTAAATATTACATGCTCTGGCCAGAGGCTTTGAGTAACAATTCGACGATAGGCCTGGGTATACATCTCCTCGCAAGGAGTGGTGAATCCTTTGTAGGCTGTTCAAACATCTTCAGGCACTTCGGCTTATACCCAATCATCCTGGGTCCACACCTCCTTGGAGATGCTTGCTTAAGATGTTAAAGTATAAGTCTCTATGACCAAGATGACTTGAACACCGAAAGTCAAAGGAACATCGCACTTAAGCTGCAGTAAGAACTTCACTGACATATCTATATAGATTACCATATGAAGTTTTACAGCTAGTCACTCCAATGAACTAGTTCCCTTAACTAGCATCCATGTTTATCTCCGGACATCCCAATGTCACCAGCCAGTGAGAATCAGCTGATTAGAGAATAACCCATGCTAGTCTCAACAGAATTGATAGTGTCCGTTAATCAATTCATCGACTAGGGATATTTTCAATACTTCACAATTGCACATGTAGAGATAATCACTAGTTGTGATCTCATCACAAATTCTCTTATGCTGTGAATTGTATTGCGGACATTCAGTAGATGAGTTTAAGATCCCAATCAAATACACAAACATGTATACTCAAATAGTGAATTTTCATTTATTAAAATAAATGTTTACAATCATAAGGCGATTGCCTTAGGACACTTCTCTCATATCACTAACAAACTCCCACTTGGCCTAATGACAATCGCTACGGTATCCAATACCACAGGCTCTAACATGACCCTCAAACTTGCTCTGAGGCAAGGCCTTAGTTAAAGGATCCGCTAAATTCCTTTCAGTGGCAATTTTCTCAATTTGTATATCATTCCTACTTATAATCTCTCTGATCAGATGATAGCTGCGAAGCACGTGTTTGGATCGCTGATGAGACCTTGGTTCCTTTGCTTGTGTAATAGCTCCATTGTTGTCGCAGTAAACCGGCACTGCTTCATCAATGGTTGGAACCACGCCAAGTTCGGAGACAAACTTCTTGATCCAGACTGCTTCCTTTGCTGCTTCCGAATCTGCGATATATTCCGCTTCCGTGGTAGAATCTGCTACGGTGTCTTGTTTGGAACTTTTCCAACTTACTGCGCCTCCATTCAAAGTAAATACGTATCCAAACTGCGATTTGGAGTCATCCTTATCTGTCTGGAAACTGGCATCTGTATACCCACGTATTACCATATCTCCTTCTCCATATATTAGGAACACATCCTTAGTTCTTCTTAAGTACTTAAGGATTATCTTGACAGCCGCCCAATGATCCATTCCTGGATCCGACTGGTATCTGCTTGTGACGCTCAAAGCATATGATACATCGGGCCTTGTACATAACATAGCATACATGATAGATCCTATCGCGGATGCATAAGGAATCTTATTAATGCAAATCCTCTCGTCTTCTGTGCGCGGACACATAGACTTTGAAAGGTTGATCCCATGCCTGATGGGAAGGTAACCTTTCTTGGATTCTGACATGCTAAACCTTTTTAGCACTCGGTCTATATATGTAGACTGTGAAAGACCAAGCAACCGTTTTGATCTATCTCTATAGATTCTAATCCCAAGGATATAGGTTGCTTCTCCCAGGTCTTTCATGGAGAAAGTTTTGGACAACCAAATTTTAACTGTCTGTAAAACTGATATATCGTTTCCTATAAGTAATATGTCATCGACATATAATACTAGGAATATGACTGCACTCCCACTAACCTTCTTGTACACACAAGGTTCGTCATGATTTTGTGAGAAATCAAACTCTTTGATTGTCTCATCAAAACGGATGTTCCAGCTCCTAGATGCTTGCTTCAGTCCATATATGGATCGTCGAAGCTTGCATACTTTGGTTTTATCAACCGATGTGAAACCTTCAGGTTGTATCATGTATACATCCTCAAGCAGGTTTCCATTAAGGAAAGCAGTTTTCACATCCATTTGCCATATCTCATAATCATAATGAGCTGCTATGGCTAGGAGCATCCGAATGGATTTAAGCATAGCTACTGGCGAATAGGTTTCGTCATAATCAATTTCTTGTTTCTGACGATATCCTTTTGCCACTAATCTAGCCTTAAAGGTAACAACATTACCTTCCATGTCGGTTTTCTTCTTGAAAACCCACTTGCACCCTATGGGTTTAATCCCTTCAGGTGGGTTAACCAAGTCCCATACTTGATTTTCGTACATGGAATCCATTTCCGACTTCATGGCTTCAAGCCATTTGTCCCTTTCTGAACATTTCAGAACATCTTCATAACTGATAGGTTCGTCATCGCATATGAGTAACACGTCATTCGATTCGCTTATGAGAAATCCGTATCTCTCTGAAATATTGCGTGTCCTATCAGATCTACGAAGAGGTGGTGTTGTTTTAGGTTTAACTGATAGCTCATCATTATGAGTTATTGGTTGTGGGTCTAGACTAGGTGTCTCTGTAATGTCTATTGGAGTTTCTTGAACTTCATCAAGTTCAATGCCACTCCCACTGTTTTCTTGTAAAAGAAATTCTTTTTCCAGAAATACAGCATGCCTTGAAACAAATACCTTTTGTTCCAAGGGATGATAGAATTGGTAACCCTTTGTTTCCTTAGGGTATCCAATAAATAGACATTTATCAGACTTAGCATCCAATTTGTCTGATACAGTCCGCTTCACATAAGCAGGACAACCCCATATCTTAAGGTGAGTTAAGTGAGGTTTCTTACTATTCCATGTCTCATATAGAGTAGTAGAGACTACCTTGGTCGGGACTCTGTTTAGCAAGTAAATAGCTGTCTTAAGTGTATAGCCCCAAAAGGATTTTGGAAGAGTTGCATGATTCATCATCGACCTAACCATGTCCATTAAGGTTCGGTTGCGCCTCTCAGATACACCATTATGGTGTGGTGTATATGGCGGAGTCCATTGGGACAATATCCCATTGTCCCTAAGATAATCTTGAAACTCTTGACTTAAGTATTCACCACCTCGATCGGATCGAAGTATCTTAATACTTTTGCCAAGCTGTTTCTCTACTTCATTTCTGAACTCTTTGAATTTCTCAAAAGCTTCAGATTTGTGTTTCATCAAGAACACATACCCGAATCGTGAGTGATCATCGATAAAGGTGATGAAGAAGCTATAGTCTCCTTGTGCAAGAGTTGACATTGGTCCACATACATCAGTATGTATTAGACCAAGCAATTCTCCCACTGGATTACCTTTTCCAGAAAAGGGTAATTTGGTCATCTTGCCTTTTAAGCACGATTCGCATGTATCAAATGAACCGGGTTCAAATGATTCCAAAATTCCACATCAGTGTAATTTGGTCATGCGTTTCTTACTTACATGGCCAAGACGATAATGCCATGTGTAGGAGTCTATTCGATTATCTATTCGAGCACGTTTGTTGCTAACTTCGATATTGAAAACGTCACCGGATAAATCTAACGTGTAGATACCATTGCACAAAGTTCCATTCCCATAAAGAACGCCATTTAAAGTTATGTAACAACAATTGTTACTAAAAGTTAAATGATAACCCTTTTCTTTCAAACATGAAATAGATACAATGTTCTTTATTAACGAAGGAACAAAATAACAATTATCCAATTCTAGGACACGTCCAGTGGGGAGCTTTAGCAAATATGTTCCGATGGCAACAGCAGCAATCTTTGCTCCATTTCCAACTCGCAAATTCGCTTCTCCTTTGACGAGTCTTCTTCTATTCCTTAGCCCCTGTATGACATTACATATATGTGAGCTGCACCCAGTATCAAGTACCCAGGTGTTTGACGAAATAGAGTGACATTCATTAACGAAGATACTTGAAGAGGATGGGGCATCGGATGCCTTCTCTTTCAAGGACTCAAGATAAACCTTGCAGTTTCTTCGCCAGTGACCCTCCTTGTCACAATGATGGCAAGTGCCTTTTGGTGTCTTTTCAGTCTTTTTGGCCTTTTTCTTCTTTCCTTTATTCTGTTCTTTGGCCTTCCTCTTAGAACCTTTCTTCGAGGAACCAACTAACAGTACCATCTTCTGATCCTGCTTCACAGAAGGCTCTACAGTCTTCAGCAGGTTGAGCAACTCAGGAAACTGGTCTGGAGTTGCGTTTTCAGGAGGACGGTTGGGAAGTTGATCTTCAAGGACATAAGCAAGCTTGTCTGCCTTGAGGACTATCCTCAGGTTTCGAAGCCAGTCCATGAAGTTTGGCCCAATCAGTTTATTGGTGTCCAAAATGGAACACAAATTCAGAGAAGACATGATTGAGTGATTATCCTAGAAATACAAATTGAGCTTATATGAGAAGAATGATAAAGAATGCATCAACATACATTAATAAAATCCTATTTATTTTTCGAATTGAATAACCCTTTTTATCAATTCGGGAGATCGTAGGAACATCTCCAAATAGGTTGATATCCAACCATAGATAAGAATAACAATGGTTGTGGCCATCAAATTATTCTTAGCTATGAAGGTAGGTAATTATACCGATTACATATCACATATATGTAACTATCACTTTATGCTATCAACTAATTGAATGTTTGCATAAATCATTGGGTTGTTAACTCATTAACAAGTATGCAACATTATACATAGCACCCAACTGCACCTCTCTTTACATCGACCTTGGCTGTGGCACAACAAATCGATGCTCTAAGCTTAAGGCTGACCCATTAATCAAGAAATAGTTTTAATATGGTTGGAGCTCATTCAACCGTTTAGTCAGGCTTGGATGTGTCCAACAACCAAAACTAAGGATTGACCTCTGACTCCAACTATATTATTCATAAACTAATTCCATGGTTTGAACATGTTGAGGTTCAAGCCGGGCATGGATGTGTCCATCAACCCAAACGAGAAACAAAACTCCGGTTCTAACCATATTAATGGAAGGTGTTGGCCTTAATATTTTATAAGGGGTTTTGGGTCTCATCCTTTCTTTTTAATGCACATTCATGACATATAATTATGTCATGACTAACAATTTCCTTAATAAAGTATGTATGTGACTTAATTTATCAAGTCTCATTAATTGAATTAGGAACCGGATTTCCTAATTCTAATTTCATACTTTATTAAAGGAATTGTTTTGGGAAACAATTTCCTAAATTGTCATAATCAATTTGGAAATAATATAGTTTAAGACTTTGATTTCTCTAAATCAAATCTTATTAAATTAAGAGACATGTGTCCTTAATTCAACCACATATTATTTTCATGAAATCTCATTTAAGAAAACTCTATAGGAACCATTTCCTAATTAATTTTGGAGACAAAATATGTAAGAGCATCACCTCTTAAATCATATTTTATTCATGGATTTAATTAATTACAACAAATCGTTTTCTAAGGGTGGCTCCCCGAGGCTCAGATACCCAAAGAAAAGTAATTTGTCGTAAATCCAATTTGGTCCGCTTCGAAGCGTAACCAAATTAAACATGACAATTTCATTTAAAATTGGGAAATTAAATTACAACAACTAACTTTAAATTGGACGGCTCCCCGAGGCTCAATCCAAAATAAAGAATTTTGTTGTCAATTTAAAAACCAATTCAAATTTAATTGTCAATTAATTCCATAAATTTGTCTAGACTTTCTTGAAAGAAAGTGCCCAAAATTGCGAGATTTCATAATAGGTTTTCAGAATAATTGTAAGTTTCTGGTACAAAGAAAACTTACATATTTCCAAAATTGGAAAATTTCTAAAATAGAAAATTTCCAAAATTGGAAAGTTTCCAAAGATGGGAAGTTTTCACAATTATCATAAAATTTCAGAAACTAGGATTTCAAACGTTTGCGAAATTTCATGAGGATTTCCAAACTTTGAAATTCCTAAATCTAAAATTTATATAATTGGAAAGTTTCCATAATTGAAAATTTTTCCAAAATTGAGATTATGACAAAGTTTTCCGCAAAACAATTATATGATTATGTCGAACACTAACCGGCTCTGATACCACTGTTGGGACCGGGTGCATGTTGACAAGGATACGGGTTCGTAAAATTTTAAATTTTACGTGCAGCGGAAGAATTAGCATAAAATAATTTCTCAAATTATTTTAACCACGTATCTAGCATGCAACCTTATGATGTGTGGACATGATCATAAATTAAAACTTTGCGGAAAAGTAAACTAATTTACTTTACCTCGCGTAACTCGAAGAAGGGACGAGATCCAACCGTAGCGTCCCTTGGAAGCTCCGCCTCTATTCGCGTCCACGCCGAGTTCTCTTCGGGATGACTTCGCAAAGTCACGAGTTTTGTGCCGACGAGAACTACTAGATTCTCTAAAGGCACAACTAGAAGATCAAGAGAAGAAAGGAAACTAACCACCAAGAAACGGAATCTAAATTCCGGGAAGGAAGGAGTTGCGATCCGCTTCTTCTTCTTCTTGTTGGCTTCTCCTTGGTGATGATGCTCACGGCAACCTAAGGAGGGTGGTGCGCCGGCCCTAGGTGGAGGGCGCCGGCCCTAGAAGAGAGGGGGCGCCGGCCCTAGGAGGAAAGGAGAAGGAGAGAATAAGAGAGAGAGGGAGAGAATTAATCTCTTGATTACTCAATTAGGAATTCAAGGCTTGCCTTTGGTTCCTTTATATAGTAGCCTCTCCCTTGCCAAGTCTCCTCTTAACGGAATTTTCATAAGAAATTTATCTTATAAATTTTCTTATGAATTATTCCGTTTAAGCCAAGTTTTATTATAACTAACTTTATAATAAAACAAATACATCTCTCCTTTTATTATGGAATAAATTTTACAAGAAATTTATAAATTTTCTTATTATGGAAAAATCAATTCATAATTGATTTTATAAAATTAAAATAAACCATTCCATGGATCATTTTAATTTCCATAAAAAGAATAAATTTCTATAAATTTCTTTATATAAATTTCTTTATACAAATTTATTTATCCATAATTTATAAAACAAATCGCGCTAGATTTATTTTATTAATTAAACCAAATAAATTGGTTTCTCCCCAAGTGTGGCCGGCCAAACCAAAGAGGGTTGGCACCCTCTTTGGCCGGCCAAACCGAGCCGAACCCATCGCGAATTAAACTCATTTAATTCGCCCAATAAGCCTTCAAAAGACTTAGCCATTTTAAGCTTCCGTTGCGCCTCTGATTAACTCAGATTCGACTTATTTCTCTTGATCGGAAAATCCAATTTTCAACTCGTTTTAAATCCCTCGGATTACTCGTAGTGCGTGTGACTAAATAGGCTTTCGATTTATGTTGGCCGTCTATAATCAACTAATTATAGAACGATCATGAGTGGCACCTAGTAGTACATCATGACCCCCAATTAATCGAAAGATCAACGGTTGACCTCAGAAGTAATTCTGAAACCCTTCAGCAGCTCTAATGAATCGTGCCCCATTCCCTTCACCATCTTATACCCACTTGGTTCAGGACATGGTCTTGTGTGTCAGTCCCCACTAGGCTGACTACGTCACACCTAGCCCAAGTAGTGTCTTTCTCGTCCTTTGGATTTCTAATTACTCTCATGTATTTAAGAGACTCATACTCTAAACATGATGCTCTGGCCAGAGGCTTTGAGTAACAATCCGACGATAGGCCTGGGTATACATCTCCTCGCAAGGAGTGGTGAATCCTTTGTAGGCTGTTCAAACATCTTCGGGCACTTCGGCTTATACCCAATCATCCTGGGTCCACACCTCCTTGGAGATGCTTGCTTAAGATGTTAAAGTATAAGTCTCCATGACCAAGATGACTTGAACACCGCAAGTCAAAGGAACATCGCACTTAAGCTGCAGTAAGAACTTCATGACATATCTATATAGATTACCATATGAAGTTTTACAGCTAGTCACTCCAATGAACTAGTTCCCTTAACTAGCATCCATGTTTATCTCCGGACATCCCAATGTCACCAGCCAGTGAGAATCAGCTGATTAGAGAATAACCCATGCTAGTCTCAACAGAATTGATAGTGTCCGTTTTTATCAATTCATCGACTAGGGATATTTTCAATACTTCACAATTGCACATGTAGAGATAATCACTAGTTGTGATCTCATCACAAATTCTCTTATGCTGTGAATTGTATTGCGGACATTCAGTAGATGAGTTTAAGATCCCAATCAAATACACAAACATGTATACTCAAATAGTGAATTTCATTTATTAAAATAAATGTTTACAATCATAAGGCGATTGCCTTAGGACACTTCTCTCTATCACTAACACCTGTAAGTCAACAGACTGAAATCGTCTGGCCAGGGGGTTTCTAGCATGCCTATAGAAGTAAGAGTGTAGGGTATCTAGAGTAATGAGAGTAGGGAGCATCAAAAGGAGGATCCCTAGGAGGATAGCAACAAAAGGTGGACTGAGAGAATCGTAGTCCAAGAAATCGGTTAAGTAAGGAGGGTGTGATGGATAAAGGCATCCCTTGGACTGTTGTGATAAAGCTGAGCTGATCTTGTCTGACTATATTATTATAGAATTCTGCACATAAGGTTGTATTAATAGGATGAGTGCAGAATACTAGGTTATCGAGTAGGTAAAAATTTATAAACATTCATTGCTAAGGACAAGATTGGGTGAAGAATTGTCTATTGAGATAACTAGTTTTTATGGGCTTATAGGTTGTTTGAGC
>JAGFNQ010000345.1:337664-387790 GCA_024364735.1 Boesenbergia rotunda | reverse complement strand
CGTGGCGTTCCACGTTTGGTCGGGCCCGGTCGGGCGTGGCGGTCCATGCCCGACCCGAGGTAAGTCGGACCGGTGTCCAGACTCTTGCTCAGGGGAAGAATGAAATAACATCTTGCCACAATATCTGCTGCACAAGCGTGGCTCCCCACGTTCTGAGAAACAGCAGACCTGCTCGAGTAAAGCGGATCGGAACGAACTAAAACTAGTGATATGGTTAACCCGAAGGAAACTAGAGCCAAATCGCCTAGTCAGGGTGCCGACCCGACAGAGCAAAATCGCCGAGTCAGGGTGCCGACCCGACCGAGCCGAATCGCCGAGTCAGGGTGCCGACCCGACAGAGCAAAATCGCCGAGTCAGGGTGCCGACCCGACCGAGCCGAATCGCCGAGTCAGGGTGCCGACCCGACAGAGCAAAATCGACGAGTCAGGGTACCGACCCGACCGAGCCGAATCGCCGAGTCAGGGTGCCGACCCGACAGAGCAAAATCGCCTAGTCAGGGTGCCGACCCGACCGAGCCAAATCGCCGAGGCAGGGTACCGACCCGACAGAGCCGAATCGCCGAGTCAGGGTGCCGACTCGACAGAGCAAAATCGCCGAGTCAGGATGTCGGCCTGATCGAACAAAATCACTAAGTTAGGACACTGGCCCGATCAAGCCGTAATATCAAGCTTGGAAAAAGGTCAGGTTGTAAGACTAATAACACGAGTCGCCCGAGCGCTTGACACTTAGCCAAATTTTCGAATTGGCCAAAGAGATTGAACTAAGGAGATCAGGATGAACACCCCAAGCAATCGACAATAATCGAGACTTCGTCGCTAGGCATAAACGCCGGCCTTCGCGGAATGAGCCGAACAGTTTGCATAAACAACACTTAGCGAGGGTCTCACGCATCATAAACGAAAGGCCGACCTAATGAAACGACAGGGCCGGGCCCAGACGTCAAACCGACTTAATGATGCCCCCGGGTCCGGGCTACGACCTGACCCCATGGTACCTCTAAGCTCGTGCGTGGGTCTAGCCGAACGCCTGACGACACAGAGGTCTTCCACGGCCGACCCCTAGGGAAAACTCATCGCCCAACCTAATGGGGTCTACTTCAATGAATAAAGCGAACACGCCGATTGGGCGACCCTTAGAGAAAACCGAACGCATTACAAACAATCAAGTAAAGTAAAGAAAAGGATAAATTGTTCAAAATAAGAAAGAGCCCGGGCGTAACGCAAACCGAGCTGAGAAGAAGTCAAATACTATTACAAAATTGCAAAGGCCGAGAGGACGAGCAGGAGCAGGTCGATAGTCAATTTGAGTAAAGAGAGCGGCAGGATAAGTTAAGTAAATTTCGGGAAGGCGTCAGGAGGGAGTGAGGCCTTGATCAAGGATAGCTTCACCACGTTGGGAGGCGTGTCAGGAGGAAGATGGCCGGCCTCCAGTAGTTGTTGCATTGCGCCCTCTGCCCCATGCCTCATCATACCCACGATCTTCTGGGTCACTTCCTTCCGAAAGGGCTGAGACTGAACGTAAGCTAGCCTAGCCTGTTCGATCCGGGTCGGTTCCCCGGCTTTGAAGTCGGCTAATTCTTTCTGCAAACGGGCCACCTCGGCGTCGCGCTCCTTGAGTTGGGCATCCTTATCTGCCAGACCTGCCTCCTTGCTTACCAGTCGTGCTTCTAAAGCCTGAAAGGCTTCTCGCTGAGCTTGGAGTTCGGTCGCTTTACCCTTCAAGGTTGCAAGTTCAGTATCTTTGTCTCGGATGGCCCGCTGGTGAGTGGCTAATACTTCCCGCAGCTTTTGCTGTAGGTTGCGGACCTCGAGGATTCTCTGGTCCAGGTCGGAACGAGCCCGGGCTTCGCCAGCGAGAGCAGTCTTCTTTGTGGCCTCGCCGGCCTCTAGTCGAGTGCCGAGCTCATCGAGTTGGTGGCCTGAGGCGGCCAGCACCTCAGGCGTCCGTTCCAGACGGACGTGGCTCTCTGATAATTGCGTTCGTAGGGAAATCACCTCATTTAGGAGTCTGGTCTGACCCTCGTGGCCGGCCGGGAGAGCAAATTGAGTCAATTGGTGCTCTAATCTCTCTACCTTGTACTCAGCCGCCCGGCGCTCCCTGACGTTCGTGACCAGGGCCTTGGTGACCGCCTGGCCCCCAACCCATAGCTATACAGGAACGAGCAACATGAGAAAAGAACGAAAGGGGCGAAGGTTAAGAAAAGGAATACCTTGATCAAGTCCATGGCGAAGTTATCAGCCAGACTAATAGGGCTTCGCCCTTCAGTTAGGGACAGGCCATGATCCCAAGAAGCAGCCAGATGACCGTGGAGGTTAAGTGGCTGGGGCTCGACCATCCGAAGTAGGGAAGTCTCGGATGGGAGCTGCACCTCTACTGGAGCTCGAGGAAGGTCGTGCATGGCCAGAAGAGAGGCGGCCGCCTCTTCACTGACCGTGTCATCGGCGTCTTCCGGAGGAGAAGGGACCAAGTTGGTGGCTAAACCCACCGGTCGGGGCGTGCTCAACCCGGGCCAGGAGGGCTCGGGCAAAGTGGCGCTGGTAGATGGAGCCGAGATCACCGGGCGAGGTGAAGCTGAGCGGGAGGTCGACAGCCGAATCCTGACTCGGCTAGGCAAGGGAGCAGTTGATTCTGGCGCCCTCTCAGGTTGAACTTGAATTGTGGGAGTGCTCGAGGATACAGGCTCTGGCGCCCGCTCAGGTTGAACCTGAATCGCGGGAGTGCTGGAGGAAGCAGCTTCTCGGGGCCGTTTCTTCTTCTTGTGCGCACGAGAAGAAGATGGACCCGTAATAGCGGTCTGCCTTCCGGCCTCCGCGCAAACCTCGGGAGGGTCTGCCGCAACGCTTTGGCCTAGCACTTCCAATTCCGGATCGCTCTCCGCTCGACCCGGTTGCCCGGAAGCTGGTGTCGCCCTCAAAGGGAGTGCATTTCGGCGGGCCAGCAGTTCAGCTGCCCGAGTATTCAAGGCCTCGTCCGCCAGGGCTATCTCTTCATCCATGAGGGCGTCCATCAGGGCCTGAGCTGCAAGTCAGAAAAAGTTTTAGTTAGCATCAAAAGAATCGCAAATAAGAAGGGGAGTTTACCAAAAGTGCCGGGCAATCTGGCAGGGATCTGACTCAGCCGGCAAATGTAAAGCATGGCCTCGCTCAGTAATTTGCCGACGTGAAAACGATGTCCTCTGATTTTAGAGAAGGCTGACCGAAAGCCAGGGTCGGCGCGATACCTTCGGGGAGCAGCGGGGTGGTCAGGCAATTCCTCTAGCCAGGTAAGAGGCCAGGACGCAGGCGGGGTGGTGCTTATGTAAAAAAAATGGGATTTCCATCCCTTGTTCGAAGATGGAACCTTATCCAGAAAGGCGGTGTTGACCCTGGCCTGGAAAAAGAAACACCCGGGCTCCTGCATCTTAAGGTAAAAGAAGAGATGGAAGATCCTGGGGGAAAGGGGAACTCGGAAGGACTCAAAGATGACTACCGTGCCACATAAAATCCGAATCGAGTTCGGGGCTAGCTGAGAGATGGACACCTGAAAGTACTGACAGATCTCTACAATAAAGGGATGCAGAGGGAATCGAAGGCCGGCCAGAAGATGATCCTTAAAAATAGTAAAGTAGTTCACCGGGGCTTGATTAGGTCGGTCGTCCGGAGAGGGGAGAGCGAAAACATGATCTTCGGGAATACGATAATCATGGCGGAGGGTTTCCAAAGACCCTAGACTCAGGGTCGACCAGGTAGTAGTATACCACGGTTCGGGCGCGGAGGATGAGTCGGGCATAGAAGACGAGCCGGCCATGAGGTCGGACTCGGGAATTAGCAGAAAAAGGTTTAGGCAGAGAGAAGAATACTAGTGTTAGGGCTCGGGGTAAGATGCGGATCGCCGGAAACACTGTTCGTCGGAGCTCAAGGAGGTCGGGCGGAGGAGGTCGGACAAAACGAAAAAAGAAGCGAGAGGCAAAGTGAGGAAGAATGAAATGAAGGGAGCAGCCTATTTATACTACCGGCTAGATAACCGGAACCGTCGGATGGAGAGGAAAGAAATGGCGGGCTCCGGATTCCACCGTCCGATCGGCGCGATTCCCCACACCCCGAAGCTTCTCGTGAACGCCAAACGAAGCCACACCCACGACGCCTCGATACCGAAGGCATCCATTCAATAGCTGACGCGTGGTCAGACATTAATGAATAACTGAGTGGGAGGTCGGGCGCGCGGGAGACTAACTCATGTGTACAAGGAATGCGCGGGAGAGCGGGAAAGGAGTCAGGCCGACCGGGCTGGGAGCCTAGTCAGTCGGACTTGACGCCTCCTTCGACTAGACTTGAAGGGGAGGCTTGTGATCCGGGTGAGCGGTTTTTTACCAGGGACGAGAGCCCGGTCGGAGAAAAACCCGGTTCAACCCGGTTCAAGGATAATAGAGGCTGGGCTCTCGAGGCCGACCTCCCGAAGCCGAGCCCCCGAGGTCGACCTCTCAAGGTCGAGCGATAGAAGCCGAGCTCTCGAGACCGACTTCCCGAGGTCCAAGGATAATAGAGGCTGGGCTCTCGAGGCCGACCTCCCGAAGCCGAGCCCCGAGGTCGACCTCTCAGGTCGAGCGATAGAAGCCGAGCTCTCGAGACCGACTTCCGAGGTCCAAGGATAATAGAGGCTGGGCTCTCGAGGCCGACCTCCCGAAGCCGAGCTCTCGAGGCCAACCTCCCGAGGTCAAGCGATCGGGGCCGAGCTCTCAAGGCCGACCTCTCAAGGTCGAGCGATAGAAGCCGAGCTCTCGAGGCCGACCTCCCGAGGTCAAGCGCTCGGGGCCAAGCTCCCGAGGCCAACCTCCCGAGGTCGAGCGCTCGGGGCCGAGCTCCCGAGGCTGACCTCCCGAGGTCGAGCGATAGAAGCCGAGCTCTCGAGGCCGACTTCCCGAGGTCCAACGATAGAAGCCGAGCTCCGGAAGTTGGGCTCTCGGCCTTGAGTCTCACCCCTCGAAGGGCTCCGTCAAAACTCTCCGTTAAGAGACGTCGTCGTCATCTGACGTGGCCGCCCAAAAATTAATTAAGAGTAGGATCACAGAGTGGCAGACTGATGTGTCAGTCTCACATCGCCACTTACTTAGCTTAATCCCTAACTAATCTTTAGTGAGATGTGACATCCCGCACGAGTGAGACCTTTTCTCCTTCCCCTATATAAACCCCCCCTCTTGCTCCAAAGAGGGGGGATCGCTGCCATTCGTAACCACATCACTGCAAGGAGAGATCTGTCCCGGTCCGACCTCCAAAACTACAGCAGACCGGGTCGGCTTGGTTAGACCGAGTCAGCCGGGGGAAAACCGATTCTTCGCTCGTCGACAGGATCAAATTTGGCGCCGTCTGTGGGAATTCTTTCGCCTGATCGAGAGCCGAAGATGAGTGACTCCAATCGGGTGACCGTTACTCTTTCACAAGAGGACTTGGAGCTGCTGATAGAGGCCAGAGCCCGGAAATTAGCGGAAGCCCAGCAGGCAGCTGCCCGACCTACCCCACCGGGCCCGGCCGAGCACACCGCTCATGTAGGCACTGAGGGAGGGGTTCAACAGGAGGGCAGCCCTCACTTTCACCGGGCGCTATTTGGCCCGGCCGAGGGAGCAGGACAATCGGATCCGCACGAAGCTACATCTAGCCATACTCGAGCTAGCAAAGGGAAGACTCCCCTTGTGTCATTCCCGACTGAACGCACGAGATGTCCTTTCTCCAGCCAAGTCTTGAATGAGCCACTGCCCAAGCACTTCAGACCTCCGTCCGTCGCTGAGAACGGAGGAGCTACTGATCCAGAAGAACACCTGAAGAAGTTTGAAAATGCCTCGATGCTACATCAGTACCCAGATGGCATTAGATGCCGAACCTTCCTGACCACTCTCGCCGGGCCGGCTCAGCGATGGTTCGCCGGTATAAATCTCAGCATTCGATATAACTCACCCTTATATCCATTTACATTCTTAATTACCGTGATTTACAAAGCATTCTTAATTACCGTGATTTACAAAGCGCTCGATGCTTCGCCTTTTTTTTACCACTTCTACTCTTCGTTCTTCTTCTTCTACTGCTGCTCGAGTTCTTGTAATATCTCTGAGTTACTTGTCATACTTTTTTTCCTCCCATCGCGCGATCTCCTTCACACCGCACACAAATTAATAATAAAAACTCAACCAAAAAGGAATTTGAATAGTGACAGACAGAGAGAGAAGGGAGGTAGGGAGTGTGGTGTGGCTGTTGATGCATGGTGTCTTTTGCAGGCAAGTGTGTCGCAATGTGGCAAGCGATGGGGCCCATTGACCCCTTGGCACTTAACTTCTCGGTTTGATTTCTTCCTCTGAGAATGGAGACAAAGGCCGACCGCTGGACCCAACCAGCATTTAACCCTGAGGTTGTACTACTGACCTCATCTACCAGTATTCTAACACTCGAGTGAAACAATGTAGATAAATATTCTCTCGACCTTATTACTGCACTGGTAACAAACTCATTGCGTTAGCTCTTTCAGTGTGCCTCAGAAATTGGATGCTTGCCATTCAAAGTGTTTTGGACTTACTTAAATTTTAGCCTTAAATTATTTTAAAATAATATTGAATTAATTAATAATAAGGTGGAGGTACGTAGCTGACATTGAATGAATAAGTTAATTTGCACATGGGATAACTGTACAATCTGACCTCTTCTGATACAGCAGCCTCCCCCAGGCGCTTCACTGCACCAGTATTCATCGTGATTTGCCTCCCTCTGAACACCCGTGGGGCAGGGATAGGGGGCCGTTGGGGTGGCGGTTCCACCTTTTGGATGATACAGCAGCCTCTCAGCAAGAAACCTCAAATAGATGTTAAAGCATGCAAAACCTACATGGCAACTACATCTCTCGTATGCATATCATTTTAAAATGCATCAACTGATGAGTTGAGCAATTCGGAGACGCATGAAGCAGCAAACTCTATATATCCATTACTTTTCCTACATGTCAATCTTCAGTGACTGAGGTATATATGTTACTTCTCTTTCTCTTTCTCTTTGTGGATCTTTGTTTAATTCTTGTATGCATAAACTTGGACATGGGCAGATAATTAAGGGAAATAGGTTTGGCCAGAAAAGTAAGGATCATATGCAAACTCTTTTCCTTCTAATTCTGGAAGAAAATCTGAACCAACTCAAAGTAGATCCTCTTTCTCAAAATGTCTGACTTATCAATTCAATTTGGGTATAAATATATTTAAAGAAGATACCTTTATAAAATCTAGAAAAACAACTTGGCTGCTGGTCCAAGTTATAAAAAAATTTCAAGTATATAAATTTTTGATTTTATAGATTAGTATATAACGATGTTCATACATTTATTAAATTTATACAAAAATAATTTATAAAATTGAATAATCCAACTAGAGAAACTCATTGAGTAGAAGGAAAGATTTAAATTTATAAAATAAAATAATCATGCCTATAAAAAATATAAATTTAAATTTATAAAAAAGTAATTTTATTTAATAAATAAATCAAAGAAAGGAAGTTAGAAAAAAAAAAAGTTGGACGTAAGCATTTTTTTAATACATTTATTAGAGAATCATCGAACTGTACATATCTGTACTACATCATGTGCATTGTTAATTGGTCGTTTATGTAGTAAACAAGATTTGTTTGAGTTGAAAATTTTTCAGATAAAAAAGGATATATCCTACATGAATTAAATTTCAATTATTGGATAAGACCAAATAAAATAGAAAATTTGGTCTTAATTATCCAAATTTTTAACACCCTCTTGATATTTTTTTTTACAAAAAATAGATCTGTGAAAGTTGACTTTACTGTTTCAGAATTGTCAGAGAAACTCTAAAATTGAAAATAACTAGCATACTAATTGCTTTGTCAATTAGTCATTTATTCGGTCAATAATCTTTGGTTAATTACTTATGGTTGTGAAAGTTTGGCTAGTCACTATCCCAATTTTTTTTGAATGATCCATTTGGCCGATCAAATCTGATTCAACTTACAATATGACTAAATTCACTTATTTATTAAAATATTTTATATAATTTACTTCTAATTAAACAGTCTGATTAATCTTAACTGTTTATATTTTCTTTTTAAATATATAATTATTTTATGTTCACAGTGTGCCGACGGGATCTGAATATGGAGGTGGTTGACATTGAATGTTAAAGCAAAACCTACATCTCTCATAGATTTATATATCTTGATAGATAGATATCATTTTATGCATTGACAGATGAGTTGAGCAATTAGGAGATTATGCAACAACTCTATCCATTATTTTTTCTTAAATCTTAAATCTTCAGCCAGTGAGGTATGCTACTTCCTTGTTTTTTTACTTCCTCTTCCTTTTGTTGGATTATTGTTTACTTCTCGATCACATGTGTGTGTATACATGCTCAGTTCGATCTGGTATGCATAAACTTGGGAATGGGTAGATATTTAAGGGAAATAGCTTTGGTTAGAAAAGTAGAAATCGTATGTGATCATGTCCTTAAATTGAAAAAAAAAACAGTGTGTCACCAATGTTGACCAATACAGTAACAATGTGGACTCACTGAAGATTGGAAGCTACGTTGGGACGATCCTGAAAAAGAAAATAGAATAAGAAGGAGGCCAGAAGCAAAACCAGGGATCCCCGCGTAGGCACACCGACGCTTAAGTCTGTCAAAGCAAAGTGGAATGTTAGAGGAAAAATGAGAGCTTCAACATACCTGTACCATGAAGGAGAAACCCCTATATATTGTGCACCTTCGATAACTCTTCACCGTCAAGGTGTTACAACAATTATAATAGATATGTTACATCAACGATTTTCCTGTAAAAGATTAATTAGATTAGCGATAATATGAGCATGTCTGTGTTTAGGCCATTAGGCCATTAAGCAGTTGAGTATTGAGCCCATAGATTTACTTGTTGGGATTGATGGTCCGACTAGTGGGGGGGGGCAGGGTGGGAGGGGTTGAATAGCTCGATTACTCCGACTCCCAATTCTCCCTACAATGTTAGTATAAGTGGAAGCTTAACAATTAAAATAACAATGCTAACACAATAACGTTTTACGTGGTTCGGAGATTTCTTGCTCCTACTCCACAGCATGTCCTTGAGGTGGACGATCCCTTGATCCTTCGGTGGATCACGCCCCGGTAATCTCCGGCTAAGTCTTTCTCCTTCTTGGTGGAGAACAACCTCTCACAATCTTTCTTCCTCCTTACAAGATGAATCTAGGGTTTGAGGAGGAAGATGAGCACTAAAGAGAAGATCTTACAATTAAGAGCTAATCTTCTCTTAGCATTAAGCTACTGCTTAAATAGTGGAGAGGGTTGTTTAAACAAACAACCCAGCTCACCATCAGACAGTCGACTGATCCCTTAGCCAACGGCTATTTTTCGAACTCACCACTAATCTTTCTGTGAAATCTCACTTGATGCTGGTAGTCGACTAATCCTACTACCAGTCGACTGCCCAGCTTACAAGTCCACTCAACCTCGCTCCGAAGCCCATCCTTCGCGTATGCCTTGAGGTCCACTTCCTCGGCTTGCCCCTTGAAGTTCTCTTCCTTCGGCTCTCGTCCCTCGGATGCTCACACAAGCCCACGGCTTGCCTCCATGTCATCCTTCATGTATGCCTTTGAAGTCTACTTCCTTGGCTCGCCCTTGAAGTCCTCTTCCTTGGCTCTCGTCCCTCGGATGCGACACTTCGTTGCTCATGTGTAATTTACTTAGTCCTGCATGACTCAAGTACACACATCAAACCAACATAAAAATCTAACTTAATCATATTAATACACACATCAAAACCCATGAACTACCCGATCAACCTTGGGTCGATTGTACCAACAATCTCCCCCTTTTTGATGTGTGGCAATATGTTTAAGTTAAATATGATAAAAGCAATTGAAAATTAAGGATATAGTAAGAAGCATAAACATGCATCCTCCCCCTTTACCTATGCCCTCCTCATAATATTCAATTTTCCACAAGTTAAGTTACAAAACTAACTTAAACCTCCCACTTCTCCCCCTTTGACACCATCAAAAAGATTACTCGAAGCAATATTACCTATTGGTATCAATTTGAGACAAGTTTCATATTCTGAAAAAGCCTAGAAATCAGAACCTACCTGTCCCAGTCGACTGATTCAGTTATCAGTTGACTGGTCTCAGCGAAATGCCAAGTCACAGAATGTTCAGTCGGCTGCCCCCTGGGCCAGTTGACTGATACATACCAGTCTGAAAATTTTAGCTTTTGAGTTGAAGTTCAGAAATGCATATAAAATTCCATAAAATTTGGAAAATTATGAAATTTTGTAAACATATTTCTTATGATGTATTCTAACATAGAAAAATACATTTTCAGAAAAAATCTGAAAATGTTTGACTTTTCGACCAAAACTCAAATTCTTTAAGAAACACTCCATTTTGTATCAATCTTACACTCTAGTTTTGAAACCATGCGTTTTGCAAACCCATACCATAGCAAATAAAACACAAAAATATTTTCAAATCATTTAAAATGTCCAACTATGATCTATGGGCAAGATATTCATTAATTAAACATTTACATTCCCCATAGTTGGTCTATCTTCAATAATGTGATACATTCAATAACCCAACAAAATGCCACAAGCATAAGTGTGTTATTTGTATCATCCTAACATCTCTTATACATGAATACAATCATGAAGCAAAGTAATATGAGATATTTTTAAAGTAAACCATATTTAACCCAATTCATCATGAAATTTTACTATGGGCTATAAACTCCCCTTTAATGTCTCAAGCCAATCAAATTTCAAAAATTTGAAATTTTAATACAATGGTTGACTTACCCCCAAATCCTTTAATCCTTGAGGATTGACTTTGGTACCCAATAGAAATATTTCCTAATTGGGTTAACCAAGTACTCCTTAGGGATCAATTTCTTACTTAGGGTCTTGCTCTTTGCTTGTCCTCTTGCAAGTAAGCAATGATAGGTTCTTCCATTGCTAGATTTTCTAAACCCTAACCCTTCTTTATTGAAACTTGCCTTTTGGCTCTCAATGATTATATCTAGAGTTTTTGAGCTAATTTCAAATTTCCTAAGGGCTTTGGTAAGGCTATCTACCTTTTCCCTTAAATCCTTATTTTCTTCTTTTAAACATGAGTCATTTGAAATGGAAGAAGAAACATGCACATCATCCTTAATTTTCATGGATTCTAATTTTTTCCTTTAACATGCAAATCTCATTTTTCAAGCACTTAATTTTCTTTCTAACATTAACCAAATCATTATTAGTACTAAAAATTATTTTTACAAGAGTAGAAATGGGTAAGTTGTATACCTCACTTACCAAGACGTCCGATTCCGAAGTTGAGCCTCCCCCTTCACTCGAGCGCCCTTCATCTTCAAACTCGGATGACGTGGGGACAATGTCATCAATTTTCATTGGTGCGAAATGAGATACATGATGTTCCTCCTCCTCTGATGAGGATAAATCATCCCATGTAGCCTTCAAATTTTGTACTTTCTTCTCCTTCTCTTTTGATTTCTTTTTCTCTTCTTTCTTCTTTTCTTCTTCTTCAAGAGGGGATACTCATCTCTCATGTGTCCTTCTCCTTGACAATTGTAGCAAATAATCTTCCTTGTTCTACTTTTGCCCTTTGACCCTTTCCTACCATGAGATTTGTTAGTAGAAAAATGTTTAAATGCTTTTCTTATTTTCCTTACCATGTAAGCTTCCGCATCACTATCCATGGATGCACTAGACTCCTCTGAATCAGATGAGGAAGCCTTCTTCTTTTTACCTTTTCCCTTGTTTGCCACAAGGGCTATACTCCTTGGCTTGTATACCTCTTCAATTGTTCCTCCAACTCGAGTTTCATGAAGCTTCATGGTTGAGAAAAAATCTTCTAGAGATGTTTTCTCTAGATCTTTGGATATGTAATAAGAGTCTATCATTGAGCTCCAATTTGATGTTCTTGAAAATTCATTGATGGCTTTCATCAAAATGTCTCGGTTGGATAATTGTTCTCCTACATTTGTTAGTCCATTGAGTATTTTCTTAAATCTAGCATGTAAATTTGATACTTTTTCCCCTTTATCAAGTTTGATATTGTTGAGTTAGGATTGGAGAAGGTATCTCTTTTCCATTTTCGCCTCCGACATGCCTTTATGAAGTTCTATTAACCTTTCCCATAAATCCTTGGCACTTAAGTAACTCCCAATCCTTATTACTTCTTGTTGAGGGAGTACACTTAGTAGATGATGCAAAGCTTTGAAATTTGCTAGATGGTCATCTCTTTGCTTCATGCTCCATCTTATTTCATCAAGTAGCTTTTTCTCTTGATCCTTAGGCACTTCAAACCCGTTTTTCATAGTTAGCATTATGTCAAAATTGGTATTGAAGAATACCTTCATTCTCTTCTTCCACCATGAGAATTCTCCCTTGAATTTTGGTAGTTGGATGTGTGAGCAGGCCATTTCGATGATTTTCCACTTCTTGGTGGTTAGTCCGTTGAAGGCATTCTTGCGCTTTGATACCACTTGTTGGGATCGATGGCCCGACTACAGGGGGGAGGGGGTGAATAGCTCGATCACTCCAACTCCCAATTCTCCCTACAATGTTAGCACGAGTGGAAGCTTAATAATTAAAATAACAATGCTAACACAATACCGTTTTACGTAGTTCGGAGATTTTTTGCTCCTACTCCACAGCGTGTCCTTGAGGTAGACGATCCCTTGATCCTTCGGTGGATCACACGCCGGCAATCTCCGGCTAAGTCTTTCTCCTTCTCGGTGGAGAACAATCTCTCACAATCTTTCTTCCTCCTTATAAGATGAATCTAGGGTTTGAGGAGGAACATGAGCACTAAAGAGAAGATCTTACAATTAAGAGCTAATCTTCTCTTAGCCTTAAGCTACTGCTTAAATAGTGGAGAGGGTTGTTTAAATAAACAACCCAGCTCGCCATCAGGCGACTGCACCCTGGGGCAGTCAACTGATCCCTTAGCCAACGGCTAGCCTAACAGCTATTTTTTGAACTCACCAATCGACTGGTTCATGACCAGTCGACTAATCTTTCTATGAACTCTCACTCGATGCTGGCAGTCGAATGATCCCACTGCCAATCGACTGCCCAGCTTATAAGTCCACTCAACCTCACTCCGAATCCCATCCTTCGTGTATGCCTTGAGGTCCACTTCCTCGGCTTGCCCCTTGAAGTTCTCTTCCTTCGGCTCTCGTCCCTCGGATGCGCACACAAGCCCACAGCTTGCCTCCATGTCATCCTTCGCGTATGCCTTTGAAGTCTACTTCGTTGGCTCGCCCTTAAAGTCCTCTTCCTTGGCTCTCGTCCCTCGGATGTGATACTTCGTTGCTCATGTGTAATTTACCAAGTCTTGCACGACTCAAGTACACACATCAAACCAACATAAAAACCTAACTAAATCATATTGACATACACATCAAAACCCATGATCTGCCCAATCAACCTTGGGTCGATTGCACCAACATTACTGAGCAGCTGACCTTCTCAGGGAAGCATGTCAATTTTTAAGGAAATGGTAGGGTGATGTCATTCTTGTCTTAATCGAGGTTGCAGGCAACGACCCTTAATAGTGCTCACATAAAGGCCCAATAGAGAAACCCCGAAGAAGGAGACTCAGTCTAGTCTGATAGGATAGCCAGATTTCGGTCCATGGGAGATAGTTGATTAAGCTCCAGCTCAAGTATTTAAAGTGGTCCAGGGAGAGGAGCATATTAGTCGATCGGCTGTATGTATGTCGGTGGATCCTGCCGATCAGGGATATTATGTGGGAAAACCCAATCGATCGGGGATGTTTGCGTAAGCAAACTAGCTGATCTGAAGGGAGTTAACCTTATGCAACCAGATTGGTATGGTTATTGAGTTAAACGATTTGGTCATGTTATCCGTCGATCGACCGTTTGGAGTGACACGTCGATCGACTGTTTGGAGAGGCACGCAGATCGACCATTCAGATGGTCTGTCGATCAGCGAGAATCTTATTTACTTCCTGTCTGGCTGACCTAGCCTATCTTGTTAATATCTCATTGTTTTTTTACCCTACTACCATATGTTTCCAAGTCGGTCCATGTCAGTTGTTTGACCAAGACTTATCCTACGTTGTTGAGGGACTCCAAACTCCCTCGTATCACAAGCCTCCCCATCAGGTCTAGTCGAAGAAAGTGTTAACCTGACTAACTAAACCCATACTCGGGCTTGAAGCCTTTACTGGTCAAACGTTGACATGGGCACGTTGAATGCTCTCCTCATCGCACTCCATGCGTTGTTTAATACAAAATGACGTGCGCCGTTCTCTCTGGCACCTATCAATCCCGCACAGGTTGAAGTATTCTGTTGCATTACTATCATGATTTGGCGTAGGCTTTTTGGTGGAGCAAAATTCGAAGCCACTGCGATCGATTACACTTCAACGCATGGTTTGGATTTCAACCCGCTTATTGTGTCACTTATGATCCAATGGTTTAGAAAAAAAGGAGTGAGGGTATATCACCCCTTTTCGCCGAGGTTTAACCTAATTTATGCATGTTAGTCATCTTGTCGTCTACTCTTCTCCCTCGAGCGATTATCTTGTTCTCTCCGGTGCCTATTTTATGTTTCATTGGAGCGTAAGTCTTTCCCCTCTACATCTCTTTTCCGTTGCATTTCTTCCATTGAGATCGAAAATGGTGGAATAAGTTTCGATGAAGATTCTCGGCTTGTGGTACACAGTCGTGGAATCTAACATAAAAGGATACAAGTTTTAGGCCATCAGGATGGAATATGAAATCCATGATGGCCACCTAATGCTAATTCCGAATGCTATAGAGCATCCCCATCTACCTACATTAGGGTTTGTAACCATATTCAAAGATCATATACTAACCGACCTAAGATTCCCTGTGCACCCATTCATTGTAGATGCTTGTAAATATTCCCACATCCCCCTGTCCCAACTAGCACTTAATGTCATTAGGTATTTATGCGGAGCAATTATAATCTTTACTTTGTATCAAATCTCGTTGAATCCTAGGATATTCTATTTCTTCTACTACCCAAAGAGGCACGAAGTAGGGAGTTTTTACTTCCAAGCCTGTTTGAAGTTGACACTTTTCGTGGAGGCTCCGTCTTCTCTGAAAGGGTGAAAGTATCACTACTTTTTCCTCGAACCTTTTCCAGCCCCCGAATGGTTGCTCGACTGGATCGAGGAATTGCCGAGTCACCCTATTTTTTATCGACGACTATGCAAAGTTAGTCGATTAGCTTTTTGACATCAATCTGCTGATTCATCATGGCTTCTTATTCACTTTTGGGTTGAGTTTCAATTCCTCATGGGTTATCATGGGACACTTTTGGTAAGTTCCTTAGTATTTTATTTTGTTTTTTGAATTAATTGAGACTATTTACTTGTCTGTGTAGCTGCTAGTATAATAAGGGTGAAACTTTACGAGGATTTAGTCCTCGATGATGTGGAGATCGAAACTAGAGGAGCGGCCGAGCTGGCGAAGCGAGACTACACGCTCGAGGAGTCAGCTGCTCGGACAAGGGTGCAATGAAGCCCCTGTTTCAGGGACCCAGGCTATGCCTCCCCCTCCTCCAAAGAAGAGGCCCGCTGAGTGGATGAAGTCTATTGAGGCGGAGAAAGATGATGTGCCTCTCCAAGAGAGGTGCAAAATGAAGAAATCCGATGTGTCGTCAGCCGAGCAACACAAGAGCTTGTCTCGTCGACCGGACACTCTCAGACCCCCTTCAACAACGGGGTTGTCTAGGGTGCCACGACCAGATTCGTCGAAGATCTAACAACCATCCATTCCTTCTGATCAGACGACCCCCATGGAGGAAATCGTAATATTGGAGCCAAAGGCTCCGTCACCCCCAACAACTGAACCTTAGCCTAGCTAGTAGTCGAAGGGAAATGACATGATGGGGCTTCACTGACTGGCTAAGTAGAGGAGCCCCCGACCAGCAACCGAACTACGCGGCCAGTAGTGTCCTCTGCATTATCCCGATGTCCACCCCTCCCACGGGGCAGTTTTAACGTGTTCATGCTTTCTAAGCTAGCTACTTCCTTCGCGCGCGTCTTGACAGAGGATCAAAGGGGACTGGTATAAATAGTCAAGTTATTTGGCCCTTTGGTGGAAGCCTAGGACACTAGTATCCAGGCCACATGCACATTGAGTCCGATGGCCAAAGCAGACCATTTTGCCAAAGAAATAATGAAGGTAAAATACTTTATTTTATTTTTGACTCGTTACTCTAGGAAAGCTTTTCACAACTTATTTTTTTGTAGGTTTGTGTGGCCAGTCAGGGCATGTGTCAATCCTTGGTGAACAATATCTGTGCCTAGGTCTAAGCGGAATAGGGGATAGCAGCCTTGGAGTGCTGGGCAAAGCTTAGCAGTGGATCGGCGGTGGTGGCTCCTTTACTAGGGAGCTGAGAAAATTAGGCTTTCAATTGGAAATTTCCCGCCGCGATGCGGATGAGGCCTTAGTTTGGGCCAATATGGTCGAACAAGAAATGGAGAGCTTGGCGCAAAAATTGAAGACCTCCGAGGCAAAATTAACTTCGGCCATGTCTCGACACCAAGTTACCTTGGATGACTTAGACAAGAAAACTACCGAGGCATCTGCTTTGAAGTTGAAATTAAAAGAAGTAGATGAGCTCCACGCGGCAACCATGTCTCGGCGCCATGCTCGTTGTTGTTGATGCAGTCTGACCTTGATTGTTGTTTTGGTGTTGACACCAATTTTAGTTTAGGTTGATGATTATGATGATTATGATTAAGTCCTGATTGAGGATTAGACATGATATGGAAAATCCTAGCCTGGAGGGCTAGGTGTTGGAAAATCCTAACCTGGAGGGTTAGGTGTGAAAAATCCTAGCTTGGAGGGCTAGGTGTATGAAAAGTCCTAATTCGGAAGAGGTGGGTGAAAAGTCCTAGCTTGGAGGGCTAGGTGAAAAGTCCTAACTTGGAGGGTTAGGTGCAAATTCCCATCTTGGAGAATTAGGTGAAAAGTCCTGGCTTGGAGGGTCAGGTCACCTGGTGCTGTGTGGAGAATCAAAAGGGCGGAAGTTGGCTTCGTGGAAGCAGAGAGTTTTTTGTGAACTAGTGTTCTCGCCGCGCCTGGTGTTCTCCACAACTTGCTTGCTGTATTCTTGAAGTTTTCATCACTTTGAGCAAGCGATCGATAAGCAATCATCCATTACTTGAGCGCTTGAAGGAGAGAACAAGGAGCTTGGAGTCCGACAGTGGGAAGACATGAAGAAGGGTTCTTGCGTGAGATCGCCACTGGGTGGAGCTCAGGGAAGCTTGCTGTGTTCTTATCCTTGCTAAGTGTTTGAGTAAGATCCTTCTTGTCGTTTCTTTGTGCTTAAACTTTATCTGTGACTGAAACGCTGTGGAGAGGTTTCTCCACCGAGAAGGAGGTTGCGTTATATCCGGTGAAAATCGGGGCTTGATCTGCCGACGATCAAGGGATCGCCCACCTTAAGGGCACGCCAAGGAGTAGGGGCAAGTTATCCCCGAACCTTGTAAACCCTCTTGTTAGCGATCTTGGTAGTTGTCTCTGTTTGCTTTCATTTCTGTTTTCGTTTACTGCACTGCTTCATTTTCCTTTGCGTCTTCCGCTGTGCTACTGATAAGTTGAGTGCAAGAAACTTGTTAAGTGCCAAGAAAAAGTGATTAGCTATATGCACCCCCCCTTTCTAGCCATCCCGTTTCCAACAAGTGGTATCAGAGCAAGGTGCTCTGTTTACGGCTTAACATCCAAGAGTTATCAACAAGATGGCTTTGAGGGAAGGCTTCTCCACCACCCGACCTCCATTCTTTGATGGCGCTGACTTTCAATATTGGAGATCAAAGATGGAATATTATTTGAAGATGGACATCCATACTTGGTTCGCGGTGAAGGAGGGATTCACCCCTCCTAAGGATGATGAAGGCAAAGAACTCGAATCGTGGAGGTGGACTGCTGAACAAACTCGGAAGAGTGAAGCCGACGCGAAGGCGGTCGTCACTCTACAGTGTGGCATGAACAAAGACCAACTCATCAAAGTTGGTCCTTTCACAAGTGCAAAGGACTTGTGGAACAAACTCATTGAGCTTCACGAAGGCACCCGAGACTCTAGAATCGCAAAGAGGGACTTGTTCCTCAATCAACTTCAAAATTTCACCATGAAGGAGAATGAGTCGGTAAGTGAGTTTCATAGTCGGTTCAAGGAAGTCCTCAATGGACTTCATTCAATTGATGAAAAGGTTGAGAATCGCGACCTAGTGAGGTATGTCTTGAAAGCATTTCCAAGGAATGCTTTGTGGTCATCCATGGTGGATGCCTACAAAGTATCCAAGGATCTATCTATTGTAAAGTTAGATGATTTATTTTGTGAAATGGAATTGCATGAAATGGCTAACAAAGGCCCCAAGGAGAAGGGGATTGCCTTAGTTGCAGGGGACCGAACCAACAAGAAGAAGAAGGAGAAGGAAGTCTCTTCATCTTCATCCTCTTCCGAATCCGAGTCCGATTCTGAGGAAGATGGCAGCGGCTCGTCTTCATCCGAAATGGCAAACTTTTTGAGAAGGATGATGAGAAGGGATCGACGCTTCAAGAGTAGAGGTAACTCTAGTGAAGTTAAACTTGATAAGACTAATGCCTTTTGCTTTGAGTGTGGTAGGAAAGGGCATTTCAAGAATGAATGTCCAAAGCTTAAGAAGAAGGAGGAGAAATCCAAAAAGAAAGAAGAAAAATCCAAGAAGAAGAAGAAGGCATTGAAGGCCACTTGGGATGAGTCATCCTCAAGCTCATCCGATGAAGAGAAGGAGGAGAAGAGCACAAGGCATGTGGCACTCATGGCTCTTGGAGAGGAGAGCAGTGATAAATCTTCAAGTTCCTCAAACGCGGCTTCATCATCTTCGGATGATGAAGAGGTAACTTCTCCCGAGCTTGAAAAGTGTTATAGAGCAATTGCATGTTTAACTAGTATAGCAATATGTAACTTATGAGCTGATAAAGTTGAGCGGGCGATCATATAGAGCGTGGGCGGACCACGTCCGATTGGCCGTGCTCATTGTTTCACTAGAAATCCGCTTATGACTCGTTTGAGAAAACGAGAGTCTGAGACAGCCGAGTGGGTGATCATATGGAGCGTGGTCGGACCACGTCCGATCGGCCATGCTCGTTATTTCACGGGGAAACCCGCTTATAACTCATTTGAGAAAACGAGAATCTGGGTTGGCTAGTCGAGCAATATTGTGGATCGTGGGTGGACCACGTTTGTTTTGCTACGAAGACGAGTGGTGAGGTCACGCCTGAGTGGCTGGCGTGAGAAGACCCTGCCTTATGAATTCGAAGGGAGAGTTGACTGCTTGATCAGAATATGCACATATTTACACACACACACACACACTTTACTCTATTCTTGATGTAACCAGAGATGTACCACACTCCATGGTTGATTCAATCGTTTTCCCCTTAAGTCTTGTAAGTAGTATGCTCCGGAAGCTAACTTTTGAACTACTATGTCGGGACCATCCCATTGTGGTTCTAGTTTAACCACATCTTTGACGGGCTTGATGCGCTTCCACACATGATCGTCAACTTGAAAGGAGTGAGGAAATACTCTCTTATTGTATTTCTACTACATTCGCTGGCGATAGGAGATTAGCCGAGCGACTGCCTTGTCCTGTATCTCGGTGGCCAAGTCAAGCTCCATACTTCTAGGGTTTCAACCCTGAGTACAGTCACTCATCACTCACCCTTGCCCAACCAACCTAGACCTAGCTTTCTAGCCTCCTCCATCAGCCCTGCGTCCCTCGGATGCCTCTCCATGCTTCACGCCTTGCCTTCTGGAGCTTCCTTTAGTCTCGGTCCTTGTTGTTGGGTCTTCCTTTGCAAATATGTCACTTGGACTTTTCTCCTTCATACCTGTATCCTGCATTCTCATAATGTAACATCAAATATAACAATAATCCTAACTTAAACCTTTGCCCAAACATTAAAACCCAAGGTACCTAGATTGCTCTAACATACTCTTCCGTAGCCTTTGCGTCCTTCGGATGGATCGAGCCGGTCGGCTCCCTTCCCCACTTCATCCTTCTCATGCGTTTTTTGCTCAACTTTCTGTGCTCCTAAGCTCCTATACACTTAGACACAGGGATCAAATACCAACATGACTTAACTTGACTTAGTTGACCATATCAAAACTATCCCAGGGTACTTATATGTTATGAGGATTGGCTTCAATACTTCTCTCTGTCATAATATACCCCAAGAATTTGTCACTTCTTGCTCTAAATAAACACTTATCTTGATTAAGCTTCAACCCATATCGTCTACGAGTTTGTCATGTCTCATTGATATCGGCAATCAGTTCCTCCGATCGGTGGGTCTTGATAAGGATGTCATCTATATATACGTCAATATTTATGCTGATCTGATCTTGGAAGACTCGATTCATTAGCCTCTAATATGTTGTCCCTGTATTTTTAAGAACAACGGGTATCACTGTATAGCAATATGTAACTTATGAGCTGATAAAGTTGACTTTTTCTTGATCTTCTTTAGCTAAGGGTATTTGGTGATATCTTTGATAATCATCCAACATACATATAAATTCACTGTTAGCTATAAAATCCACCATCTGATCAATTCGCGGTAGGGGATAGCAATCTTTTGGGCAAACCTTGTTGAGATCCCTGAAATCAATACAGACTCACCATTTATTGGTGGGCTTCGGTATAAGCACCACATTAGCGAGCCCGAAAGGAAACTGCACTTCCCAGATATGTCCGACCCATAATCAATTTCTACCTAAATGACTTGATTTTGTTCTATACTAACATCTCTTTTCTTTTGTTTGATGGATTATGCTTCAGGATACACATGTAGCTTGTGTTCTATGATTTCAAGGGAGATACCTTCTAACTCTTGTGAGGATCAAACAAAAACATCTTTGTTCTACATGAGATAGGTGATATGCTCTTGCTGTATCGTAGGTGGCAGGTCGGCCGCTATTCTAACCTTGGCCTCCAAACGAACCAAATCAACTTGTACTTCTTCTTTTTTCTCCAGTAGCTCAAACAAAGATGAGCGAGAAACAAAATTTCATTAATCAGTGGAGGTTCGCAAAGTCTTACGAGACTTTTACATCATTTACATAACAACGACGAGCAACATGTTGGTCTCCTCGCATTTCTCCTATTTGACTACCGATAGGAAATTTAAGCTTTAAATAGAAAGGAGCAACTATAGCCCTAAAGGCATTTAACGTAGGCAAGTCTAAAATGACAATATAGATAGATAGTGCATCCACCACCAAGAAAGTAGATCTCCATGTCTCTTCAAAGGTTTTTCTCCCAGAGAGATGGCTAGTTTGATTTGGTCAATCGGCAAGACTTCATTACTGGTAAATCCACAAAGGGGGTGGCCACTAGCTGCAACTCGGCGGTATCAATTTGTAACTAATTAAAGGTCATTTTGAAAATAACATTGATTGAACTGCATGTGTCTATAAAAATGAGGTATACTTTATAATTGGCAATGACCACCATGATGACTAGAACATCTTCATGTGGAACCACAACCTTGTGTAGATCTTAGGGGCCGAAAGCGATCTACAGGCCTACAGTTTGAGCATAATTTGTTTCAATTTCATGAATTTTCAAGTGCCGGACTTGAGCTTTCTTGGCTCGACTAGTGTCCCAATAAGTAGGGCCAGCAGAAATAATATTTAAGGCCTTCTATATGGTATTACGCCTATTTTCCTGTTCCTCATCAATGGGAGGCGAATCAAAATGCAGCTGCTATGCTAGAAGAGGAGCTCACTCGGCCGCAGGAGCTTATTGAGCTCGTGCTCTCGGTAGATTGTGGTTGTTCTGTTGCCCATGAGGAGTGGTATGTGTTGGGATTGATGGCATGGCTAGAGGGGGGTGAATAGCTCGGTCACCCTAATTCAACTTCTTCCTACAATCGTTAGCACAAGCAGAAAATTAATCTATCAATTAAAACAATTCTAACACTTTACCGGTTAATTACGTGGTTCGGAGATTTTTTGCTCCTACTCCACGACGTGTCCTTGAGGTGGATGAACCCTTGATCCTTCAGTGGATCACGCCCCGACAATCTCTGGCTAAAGCTTTTTCCTTCTCGGTGGAGAACAACCTCTCACAAAGCTTCTTCCTCCTTACAAGATTGAACTAGGGGTTTAGGAGGAAGATGAACACTTGGAGCTTGAGCACTTGAGTAAAGATATCACAATGAATTGCTAACCTATCTCAAATCTCAAGCTCCTCTTTAAATAGTGGAGAGAGCTGTTAACAAACAGCTTAGCTCTGAAACCAGTCGACTGCCCCCAGGGCCAGTCGACTGAAGTCCGGCCAACGACTAGCCTAATGCCTCTATTTTTGAGCAAACCAGTCGACTGAACCAGTCGACTGATCTTTTTGTGAGTTTGCTCTCGATGCTGCCAGTCGACTGCTTCCTTTGCCAATCGACTGCCCAGCTTACAAACTCACTCTCAACTTCTCCGGAGTTCATCCTTCGTGTATATCTTGAAGTCCACTTCCTTGGCTTGTGCATTGAAGTTTTCTTCCTTCGGCTCTTGTCCCTAGGATGCACACACAAGCCCGTGGCTCGTCTCCATGTCATCCTTCGCATATGCCTTTGAAGTATACTTCCTCGGCTCGCCCTCTGAAGTTCTCTTCCTTGGCTCTCGTCCCTTGGATGTTTCACTCTATGTTCCTCATGTGTGATTCACCAAGTCCTGTAAGACTCAAAACATACATCAAATCAACATGAAAACCTAACTTAATCATATTGACACACACATCAAAACCAATGATCTACCCGATTAAACTTGGGTCGATTGCATCAACAGTATGCTACTGCGTTTCTTGAGTTTGGGCAATTTGCCGAGCCTATTCTCATGGCAACTGTCGGTAGTTGTTGGTATCATGGGTGTTGGTACGATAGAAGGTACAATAGGGCCTCCATCGAATACCTCCTACTCGATTGTTTCAAGCATTCTCTACTTACTGAATATGCATTTGACCTCCCTCCCTATTATTGGATTTGACTTGGTACTCTATTGTAGTGGAGTCGTTATGGTCTTCCTCCATCGAGCGACCTGTGCCTCTTCTACATTGATGTAGCTAGAGGCCCTTCCTAGAAGATTATCAAAACTCTTTGGAGGCTTTCTCACCATAGATCAAAAGAAGTCCCCATCAATAAGTCCTTGAGAAAAGGAACTGATCAATATTTCTTGTGTGACCGTAGAAACATCCATGGACACTTGCTTGAATCTTTTGATATACGCCCAAAGAGATTCCTTGGGGCCTTGCTTCATAAAGAAAAGGTTCGGATTGGTTTTGTGATACCTGTTGCTACTGGCAAAGTGTTGCAAAAAGATCTTCTTGAATTCTTTAAAATTATGTATTGAATCGCGTGGTAGCCGGTCAAACCAACGGTGAGCGGGGCCGGAGAGGGTGGTCAGAAAAAGTCGGCACTTCACTCCATCAGAGTATTGGTGAAGCATGGCTGCATTTTCAAACTTCATGATGTGCTCCTCAGGGTCTGTAGTGCCCACATATTCTGTGATAATAATATCTTTAAAGCAGCGCAGCAAAGGGTCTTCCAGGATTTCTTTTGAAAAAGGCACGTTCGCTTGATCAGGGAATTGCCGATCGACAGGCACTTTCCCTTTGCTGGTGTCCTTTTTGTTGTGACCTGAAGGAGCCGTATCCATGCGGTCGGCTTGAACATCTCCTCAATCCTCCAATCATAGGAGGAATCAGGGAAACTGCATTTGTTTGCTAGCTGGGTCTCCTTCTTGAGAGGATGTCATAGAAATAGCGGGAGTTGGGGGTGTGGAGCTACCAGGTTGTTGATATTGTTGTGCGAAGAGCTAGGCTTTGACGACTATCAAGAGCTCCAAGTCTTCATGGGAAATTGTTGCTGTCTTGTTGTTATTGGAATTTGCTATTCTTATCGTCAAGGATCAGGTGAAGAAATAATTTCCCACCGACGGCGCCAACTTAATCTTGTCCTTAAACTGAAAAGAATAGTGTGTCACCAATGTTGACTAATACAACAACAATGTGGACTCACTGAAGATTGGAAGCTACGTTGGGACGATTCTGAAAATGAAAATGGAACAAGGAGGTCAGAAGCAAGGCCAGGGGATTCCGACAGAGGCACTCCGACTCTCAAGTCAGTCAAAGCGAAGTGGAATGTTAGAAGAAAAATGAGAGCATTAACATACCTGTACTATGGAGGAGGAACCCCTATATATATGCGCACCTTCGATAACCCTCCACCATCAAGGTGTCATATCAAATGTAACGGAGATGTTACATGAACAATTTTCTTGTAAGAGATTAGATTAGCGATAATCTGAGCATGTCAATGTTTAGGCTATTGGGTCACTGAGTAGTTGAGTATTTGGGCATGTAGACTTACTAAGCAGCTGACCTTGTCAGGGAAACATGTCAATTTTTAAGGTAGTGGCAGGGTGATGTCATTCTTATTTTAATTGACGTTGCGGGCAACAACCCTTAATGGTGCTCACATGAAGGCCCAATAGGAAAACCTTGAAGGAGGCCCAGTCTGATCCAATAGAATAGCTGAGTTACGATTCATGAAAGATGGTTGATTAAGCTCCAGCTTAAATATCTAAAGTGGTCCAAGGAGAGGAGCATATTAGCCGATTGGCCATATGTATGTGGGTGGACCCTATCGATCGGGGAGGTTTGGATAAGCAAACCAATCGATCGGAGGGGAGTTAATCTTATGCAACCGGATTGGTAAGACTATTGAGTTAAACGACTTGGTCAAGTAGTCCATCAATCGGCCATTTTGAGTGACACGCCAATCGATCGTTTGGAGAGGCATGTTGATTGGTCGTTCAGACGGTCTACCGATCAACAAGAGTCTTACTTTACTGTCTGTCTGGCCGACCTAGCCTATCTTATTAATATCTCACTGTTCTTTTGACCCCTGACTGCTATGTGTTTCCAAGTCGATCTATGGTAATCGTTGGTCCATGGTAATGGTTTGACCAAGACTTATCTTACATGATTGAGAGACTCAAACCTCCCTGTATTAGTATGCAAATCCTTTTCCTTTTAATTCTAGAAGCAGATCTGAACAAACTCAAATACCATTCAACTATTTTGTATATAGATCCTCTTCCTCAAAATGTCTAATCTATCCATTCAATTTGGGTAAAAAGTGAAAGAAGTACCTTTATAATATCTAAAAAAACTATTGGCTGACCTGTCCAAGTTAAAAAATGTCAAGTTCATAAATTTTTAATTTTATAAATTAATATATGACCATTTTCAAATATATATATATATATAGTTTTTTGTAAAATTTATACAAAAATAATTTATAAAATAGAATAATCCAACTAGAGAATCTCACCGTGTAAAAAGAAAGATTTAAATTTATAAAATAAAATATATAATCATGTCTATAAAAAATTTAAATTTAATTTTATAAAAAAACTTTTTTATTTAATAAAAAAAATCAAAGAAAGGAAGTTAGAAAAAAAGTTGGACTTAAGCGTTTTTTATAGATGCATTAAACAAATCGTAGATATCTACTACATCAATTGCATAATGTCAATGATCATTTCTATAGTAAACAAGATTTGTTTGACTTAGAATTTTGCAAATGAAAAAGATATATCCTACATCAATTAAATTTAAATTATTGGATAAGACCAAATAAAATTGCAAACTTTAGTTTTTCAATTCAGTTTAGGTAAAAAATACAAAGATTCCCTTAATTTTTAAAACTAAGAAAAAAAGATGTAGACGTTTGGGTAACAAATAAAATTTTAAACCAATATAATTTAAAAAATTATTATTTAAATTTTTTAATCATATTCACAAATGCATTAATTTTATTGATATTTATAAAAGAATATTTTTTAAAAAAATATTTAATAATATAAAAATATCACATCCATAAATTCATAAGAAAATTATATATAATTTTATAAAAATATTTAACACAATAAAGAAATAATTGCCACCAATAAAAGTAAAATAAATAAATAAATTTATAGAAAAATAATTTGATAATCTCCCTTGATAAAACTTTGAATTTATAAAATAAAATTAATCATATCCTTAAATAAATTTAAATTTCATAAAATAATTTATAATTTTATTTAATTAGAAAATAATCCATGCATACATTTTTAACACCCTTTTGATTTTTTTTAAAAAGACAGAATTTTGAAAGTTATTTTTGCTCTTTCAGATTTATTAGAGAAAATGTAAAATTGAAAATAACTAGTATATTTACTAATTGCATTGTCAATTAATTATTTATTCGGTCCATAATATTTGATTAATTAGTTATTGTTGTCCAAGTTTGACTAGCCACTATCCTAACTCTTATTGAATGTCAAAAATATTTCTAGGATTCGATATTTGTTTTTGCTACATCCTTCATATAATATTCTTGTAAGTTTTTCTCAATCCAACATGATTTTTTCCCTATAAATTCTTCTTCTGATATTTCTTTCGCATAAAAGTCATTTAAGATGTTTAATAAATCTTAATAAGTACTCTTGTTACTTCTTCACAATTAAGATCTGGTATACCGACTCTCTTTTTCTCATAATGGCAAACAGAAGTTGATAAGAATGCAAACATATATAGGCAGTAAGTATGCCAGTACAAATTCTGATTTGGCCTTGAGCAGTTGATTCATCCGTCTCAAGAAATGGCAGAGGTCCTAGAGTCTTTGGCTTCAAAATGCCTCGGCAAATTATCTGATTTTATCGAGGGAGAGATATGTAAAGTGATAGGGGTTAAAGAAGAAATTAAGAGGCTTCAAAGAAAATTATCAAGAATTAGTCGCTATATTCAAGATGCAGAAAAAAGAAGACATAGAGATTCTGCGATCAACAAATGGGTGAAGGAATTAAAACACGTCATGTATGATGCAGAAGACATACTTGATCTTTGCATGGTGGAAGGTGGAAGATTATTAGAACCTCAACCATCTGCTTCTTCATGGATGTTCCGCAGAGACATTTCGAATCAAATAAAAACAGTTAATGATAAACTAAAAGAAATCGAAGAGGACAATAATCAGGCACGCAGTTTAGTAGAATATAAAAACAAAGGCTTCCAAAATAACTCAGTAGGGGCGTCATCTTCTACCTCTCCTATATATGTGGCGACAGATATTGTAGGGACACAAATTGAAGATGCTGCCCAAAACTTAATTTCTAAGATAGAGCAAAGCAAAAAAAGGTGCAGTGTGTTTGGAATTTCTGGTATGGGTGGAATAGGCAAGACCACTTTAGCACAAAAAATATTCAACGATGAAACGGTAGAAAAACAGTTTTCAAAAAGAGTGTGGTTACATGTATCCAAGGATTACTCTGATATTAAGATACTCAAAGAGTTACTGAGAGGTGTAGGAGGGAAGGATGATGGTGTTCAGAGTAGAGCAGAAGTTGAGCTCGGAATTGTTCGTCTTCTGCGATCAGAAAGTTTGCTTCTTGTGTTGGATGATATATGGAGCGCAAGTGTATGGAGTGATTTGCTCAGAAATCCCATTTCGAGTGGTTCCTGGAAGGTTGCTATCTTATTTACCACTAGGAATCAAGATGTGGCAACAAAAATGAGAGCTGATTGTGTACACCGTGTTGCGAAAATGGACGATGACAGTGGTTGGGAATTAATTAGAAAGAATGTTTTTAGAGATGGGGAGGATCAAATAATTTCTGAATTGAAAGAAGTTGGTATGAAAATTGTCAGAAAATGTGATGGTCTTCCTCTGGCAATCAAAGTGATGGAAGGTGTTTTATTGCACAAGGAAAGGACCAAGAGGGCGTGGAAAAAAATTGTTGAAAGTGATTTATGGAAGAATAAAAACAAACTATCAAATGCTTTATACATGAGCTACGAGGATTTACCTAGTCATCTCAAACAATGCTTTCTTAGTTGTGCTTTCTACCGTGGCATATCATTGCGATCGGACATAATCCGACTGTGGGTGGATGAAGGGTTTGTGATTGAACAATCAGATAATTTGATGGAAAACATCGCAGAAGACTACTACAAAGAACTTATTGCAAGAAACCTTTTGCAAATTGACCATAGAGCTATAGATGGTAGACGATTTGTTATGCATGATGTTTTACGATCTTTTGGGGAAAAGTTCATGGAAGATGAAGATATTATTATTAGTGATGCTCCATGCACGAGTACAAATTCTTTGACAAAGATTCGTCTTTTGGCCATCTCAAACCAAGGTGATGTGTTATCTCTTCCCAAGGAGATAATAGAGCAAAAGTGTTTAAGAACCCTATACCTGGTTAATTGCCCTCTTATCGAACGGATAGAGGATCATGCATTTGAAAGCTTAAAGCGTCTCAGAGTCTTGGATTTGAGTGATACATCCATAGACAACCTCCCAGATTCTCTTGTGGAATTGTTTCATCTAAAATACTTGAATCTTGATGGAACAAAGATTAGAAAACTTCCTGAATCCATTGGGCGTCTTGCAAACCTGCAAACTTTGAATATCTCAGGGTGTAAATCACTGCAAGAACTTCCAAAGGGCATAACAAGGTTGATCAATTTGAGGTGCCTTCGAATTTCGAATACTCCCCTCAGCCATGTTCCAAAGGGAGTTGGGATGTTGAAAAATCTCACCGATCTTGATGGATTTTTTGTAGGCCGTTGTGACTCCACGAGCAGGATAGGTTGTGACTTGGACGAGTTGCAACATCTGTGCCACCTAATTAATCTGGTTCTGGTTATTAATAAATTGGAAAGGGCAACAAGGACAGGAAACAGAAACACTACTGTGCTAACAGAGAAACAATTTCTTAGGATATTGAAACTTTGTTGGACGAAGAAAAATAATGAAAACAATGAGCAAATCACTGAGGCAATATGCAACCAACTCAGTCCTCCAGCGACCCTAGAAGAGCTTTGGATTGACAATTTCCCTGGTCGACAGTTTCCAACTTGGATGGTATCAACTACTATACATGATTCATTGACTCACCTGACAAATTTGTTCCTTCGCAATTTTCCATCATGTACGGTGCTCCCTCCATTGGGCCAGCTACCCGCTCTTAAACACCTACTCATTCAAGGAGGAGAAGCAATCAAGAGTATTGGGCCTCAATTCCTCGGCCACAGAACGCTTGCATTTCCAAAACTTGAGTATTTAGCATTCGATACCATGCGTAATTGGGAAGAATGGGTATTCCGTGAGGCACAGGATGTTCATGCAGGCAACCTCAATTTGTTTCCTAATCTGAAAAAATGTTACTTCGTCGACTGCCCAAAGCTGAAAAATAGCATCCTTCCCCCAACGAAGTTTTTGCAAATTAATATCTGTCCAAATTTGGAATATGTGCAGAAGGTTGGCATGTTGCAGGAATTCGAAGTTGTTCTCCCCCCGGCAATAGAACAACTTCCACAGTGGATATCAAGCCTGATTAATGTGACTTCGAATAGTTTGCAACTATTTAACATGCAATGCAGTTCACTTCTACTAGATAGTTGTCGTAAAGGGAAGCAAAATTGGCACGTCATTCAAAAAATTCCAAAAGTTTTTATTTTTAGCACCCATCTTGAAGCACGCTTATCGAAGATTCAGGACTCATATAAAGATGAAAACTTTGGAAATTTCATCACCCATGCATGTAAGTCCTCCGATCATCTGTTTTCTTACAATAGCTTAATTATTGCATACCATTCCATACTGTTGGGAAAAAAACTTATATTTTATTTTATGGGCAGGATCAATAAAGTTTCCATGGCTAGTTGTTTCCACCATTATGATCAAGGTTAGTAATTAATTAATGGTGGATTTTATAATATCATCACAGATAAAATGTACTTGTTTTTTTATTTCTACTTGAAGGTCGCTTGTGGAATTGGTACAATTTGACCAAGACGCATATTTCCACTAGATCCTATTGGTGTTTGGGGTCGTACTGCTTCTATCTATTGTCTTCTATTTGTCTAAAGCTACTCGTTTGAAGAAACATATTATTTGTGTCTGTATTAAGAAAAATGCTTTGGATTGTGTGTTGTAACATGTGAGCTACTTATTTGTGTTTACTTTGGATGGTATATTGTTAGTCGTAAGCTATTTATTTATTTCCTCAGTGTCTGGTGTTTGAATCATATTATATATTGCAAACTACTATTCGCGCTCTTTATCTATATGAAAATATTACGGATTGTGACATGTGTATTGTAACATGTAGCTACTTATTTGTGTTTACTTTAATTCTCATATATGCTTTGGCTGGTACATCGTAAGTCGTAAGGTATTTATTTATTTCATCACGGTATATTGTTTAAATTATATTGTATATTGTAAACTACTACTATTCATGCACTCTATTTATATGAAAATATTACCCTTCATTATTATTCTTCTTTAAATGATATACACAACTCCTTTTCCATATATTTATAAAAGGAATGTTTAAATCTCACTGCTTATGAATTCATAGTGAGTCATTATTGTCTATGAATGAAAGACTAAATGCTTTCAATCTTGCATTTTATTAAGCGTTTGCTAAATTCGACAATAACAAATTTGAATTCATTACACAGAGGGAGAGGAAATGTACTAAGTGTCACGCCTCTAGCCTAACTTATTCGAAAAACAGATAATATTTTTTCGGTACAATAGATAATCTAAAATTTATATACATACCCATCTCATCCACATAATATGTCGCCGCCAACACGACTGACAATACAATCATACATAAGAAAAATTCCATAACCACTCAATTAATAATAAAGAAAGACGACACAAAACTCCGTAAAATCTTATCTTGACTTATTACTAATGCGAAACTCCGAATAAAAAATAAATCTCACTGATGAAACACAATATCCATAAATACATATCCACAACTCCGAATCCACCAAAACAAATACAAGTCTAATAAAAAAATAAGAAACAAATAAAAAAAATACTCGACACTAAGAGATTGGCAGATGGATCCTCTCCTAGTAGAACGAGTCGCAACTATCAACTACCTGAAATGAAAATGAAAACGAACAGTGGTGAGTTCAGACATACTCTATGGGTATAGCAGATTGATAAATGCATGATATAGAATAAGATATATCAAACAGAAATAATCAACGGTATGCAGTGTCCGAAATAGAGAAAAATCGAAACATAACAAATATATACCCGAAATCAGTACAATACACAAGGGCATAATTAGAAATTCCTATGGTATATCAACAAGCCTACTCATACTACTAGGTAGATCCAGATCGTATAACAAGTGTAAATCATAGCTGTTAGGACCGATAGACGAGCTAAAGGTGGGTGATTAGCTCTGATTTGCTTGTTGATGATTTTTCGCTGCAGAAGACTCCAAGCAATGCTAACACTCAAGGATTTACTTGGTATTCACCTCCTTGAGGTGACTAATCCAAGGATCTGCTCTCCTCACTCTCTCAAACACTATGAAAAACTCCTTCGTGGAGGTGGAGAAATCTCGTACAAGTCCTCAAGAAGATAGAATAAGAATACAAGCAAATACAAAGAAAATCTTACAAGATTTACAACAATGAGCTCTCTTTACTTTTCTTCCTTTCTTCTAGATTATGATTGTCTCTAGAATCTTGGAAATGCAGCAACACTATGCTCTAAGACTTCCGTTGAAATGACGATGAAGAGGAGAAGGGTGTGCGAAGAATGCCGAAGAGGTACGCTTCAATCCTATGTGAAAACCCTATACACCCGTGACCTAGGGTTCTTTAATCGATCACCCAATCGATTATCACGTCACACTTAGCAGCTTAACGACTATTTTTTAAGCTTAATCGATTAGTCAATTAAGACGATCTTAATCGATCGCTAAATAGATTCAGCATCTTTCTATGCTCTTGCGCAATACCACTGTAATAGATTGCTCAATCGATTATGATCCTCCTTAATCGATTACCCAAATGATTACGGTCCTCCTTAATCAATTACCCAATCAATTACGGTCGTCCTTAATCAATTATCCAATTGATTATGGTTCTCCTTAATCAATTATCCAATCAAACTGCCCAATCGATTTAGCCTGCTTCTGTTCTCACAACACAACTCTCCCAATCAATTCACTCCCTCCTTAATCGATCACCCAATCGATTAAGAAGACTTCTGTTTGCGAGAACCCAATGTCAATCAATTAGCCCCAATCCTAACTTGTGTATACAAGTCTAGGGTTCTCTTGTTTAACCCCGGTCAACTGTAACATGTTAGGACTTCCTCACCAAGTGTCTGATCAAACTTTTGACCGACTTGGACTTTCCCTTGCCTAGTTCCCAACTAAGATTTTTTTTGTGTCAGCGTACGATCTCCCTAATCTACCTGGACTTCACCTAGTCCAACTAGGACTTATCCCTTGCCAACATGCGATCTCCCTGATCCACCTAGACTTCACCTAGTCTCACTAGGACTATTCCCTTGTCAGGTGTGATATCCTCGATCCACCTGGACTTCACCTAGCCTCACTAGGTGTCCCTTGCCAAGTCTCCGATCAGCCTTGACCCACTTTCTTGAAAACCGAAATTTTACAAGGGCTTAGTTGTAATTTCCTAAACTCGGAGGGTCTTTTTGTAAAAATCAAAATCAGTTTTAAACCCTTGAAGCCCTCTCCCCTTTCAGTTTTTCCCCGACCCTTTTAGTGTCCACTTCGACGCCGCCGATCCCTAGCCCGACGCCGCCGACTCTATCGCCGCAGCCGCACTCGTCGCGATCAGCACCGCCGCCGCCGCGCCTCTGTTCTTCTCCTTCCCTTCTTCTTCTTCGTCTTCTACGAGCACACAAACAAGAAGGCTGTGATTCCTCTTCCCCGAGCAAGCCGACGGCGACGTTGTCCACGCCGCCACAGCCGGTGCGACTCTCTCTCTCGTGCGATCTCAGGCGAACTCCTCCCCTTCGTCGAGCGCAAACGCACATCTACTCCCAAGCCGAACCCTAGCCACTGAAATCTCCTTGCTTTAGTGCTCTATTTCTTATCCAAGGCTGATCTTTGGGTGTGGGATGCTGACAGGTAAGGTTTCATGGTTTCTGTGTTGATTCTTGGGTTGGATTTAGTTCAAGTGTGTTAAATTTGGTCTAGATGAGGTTGCAGCTCCTGGATGTGATAGGGATTCGAATTGGAGTTATGTGTGTTGGTGTGAACAATTACTACAGTTTGAGGAAAAGCCGTGCTCCACAGGTCACCCGAGGAAGGAAGAAATGTGAGGTAATTAAGCTTCCTTTTTCTTCCTAATTCTTGTTCACAGAAACTTCATATGAATTGGTCTGTGTATGAAGTTAAAATTTGTTAATTAATTAAAGGAACAAGCTGTGATCTTGGGTAAGTTTAAAATGATCGGTGAATTAAAAGCATGCTTATTTTCCAAGTGGCCATGTTGCGGAGCTAAGTATAATTTGATGTATGTTGATTAACCCGGGTGATTTGGTGGTATTTGGACTGGATTAACATTAAGTTAGTTAATGAATTGCGGTACCTCTAGGTGCTCTCATACAAGCTGACAGGCATCATACCCCTGTCTCGTCGACACGGACAGGAGTTGCCAGCTCCCCCGGCTATATAAGCCCCTCTCCTCCTCATTCCGCGGGTATGCGCGACAGCATCCCATTTTACTCTCTTGCATTTTCCTTTGCCCTATTATACTGCTTGTGGATACTGACTTAACTGTCGAAGGGCCTGACCGGGGAAAATCCCCGGCGGGTTTGCTAACGGCCATCTTCTCGCAGGTCACAGCTAGGACCCAGGTCATAGCCAGATCCGAGCCAGGTCAGCAGAGCTCATGGCACTCGGAAGACCATCTCACCCTTAGGACTTCCACCTCGTTTCGCGACAGGATCACACGAAAATTTTTTATTGGTCGTTGGAATAAATCGGGAAGTACTTGTGGCGGATAATCCAGAAGCTCAACGTCCCAGGATTTGCGCTTCATAGAAAAAATTCTTGTAAAATACGTTGTAGCTATGGATCGAATTGTAGATGTCTGAGATGACAACTAATCACCTTTCTGTTGCACCGTAGCCCCGGGGGCGACGATTAACGAGGTTTTTCTAAGTTTGAGCAATCGGCCCGGCCCCACAGAAATTTCCCACCGGCTGCTAGGGTAAATCGGAAAGTGCTCGCGACGGGCAGTCCAGAAACTCAGTGTCCCAGGGTTCGTGTCACATTTGAAAAAAAAAATCCTATAAAATATATCATAGCTGAGGATCGAATCGCAAACATCTAAGATAATAATTAATCATCCTTCCACTATATCATAATCCTAGAGGCGTAACGACGAATCAAGAAGCTCAACTAGAAAGCAGTAGATTGACGACGATGGTTAAGCAATCTACTGAAATGATCAGTAAACAATTGTGTATCAAAGCCAATCAACTAACGTCGAGGAACAATCGACTCATCCAAAATAAAAGAGAAGGTTCTAAAGGAACTTGTAGGCTTAGGTGAAAGTTACATAAATATAGGATGATCTTATCAGTGAGTGAGGTAGGACTCCCAATTCGATGTCGGGACGTAACTTATTGGAGGAGGAGGACGACGGGCAACACATGGCGCGATCTAGGACTCCAACAATAGAGCGGCTCCCAATCTACAAAGAAAGTGACCGTTAACAATCCACCGGAAATTTTTCTGACAAGGTCATCCAACAGTTAAGTCAGAATTCAGTGGAGAGAAGGGGAGTTAATCAAAAAATACTGTAGCTGAAAAATCTCATGCATACATGCGTGTGAGGGATGGAGGGTCTTATATAGCTGGGGGAACCGACAAACTCTGTCTCCTTTCTGTTCCCTTTTTGTCCTACACGGGGGCAGGATCAGGGGTCATTGTTAGTTAGCCGACCGACGCCGCGTTGTGTGACTTTTGTAGGGGCACCGTGGTACGGCTTGACTTTTCTAGCAATGATTGTCAAACGCCGTACTGTGCCAGTAAGATCCTCGTGATTCAGACACGAGTGGAGTCAGGTCCGAGTCGGCGGGCGTTGACATGACTACTGCCTTTATCTACTAGGCGTCAGAAGGTCTGTACTGCCACAAACAATGGCAACTTTCGATAATAGGGAAACCGAGCCATAGTCCACTCAGGGGTATGCTGATCGGCGTGCCAGGGTCTCACACTTGGTCCTCCCTGGATGCAGTTTTCCCGCCTAGGAAGGTGAGCGGAGGACTCCCGACTGAAAAGTGCCCCTCGATGAGGACTGGCTTGAGACTTGAGTTGGGTAATCGTTCGATCGACATATCCATCCGGTGTGAGGGATGGAGGGTGGCAGTGCGCCTGCCATCGCGGACATTCTTATAACCGATCGGGTCACCAACCCTTCTCCACAGGCCCCCATGGGTCTAGAGAGTGGGGCCATGCTCTACTATACCGGGCTCCCGTGCTACATCTGCTAGAGCCTTTTTGAGACTTGGCCATCTTCTCAAAATGTCACGCTGCCAATCCGATTCTACACCCGTTAGGGCGAGATCATAGGATATAATGGGTACGAAATTGAGTGCTTCAAGCTCTCTTTCCTTTATCATTTTCAAGTACTCTCTTATTTATAAGTGTAAGTATCTTGGGTGAATTTTGATATTATCAACTGAGTCAAATTAGATCATGTTGGTATTTGATCCCTGTGTCTAAGTATACAGGACCTTAAGAGCACAGGAAGTGGAGCGGAAGACGTAACGGTTAAGAAGGATGACATGGGAAGGGAGCCGACGGACACGATGCATTCGAGGGATGCAGAGGGTTGCGGAAGATTATGTTGGTGGAGCGAGAAAGACGTATGCGACGTCCGAGGGACGAGAAGTCGGGAGGAAGCACGCTCGAGGAGAAGGTTGGAGAATGGTTCAGGTGAGCTCGACCCCAGATGGCGGGAGATTACCCAGAAGGTCGATAGAAGGCTGGTTAACTAAAGGCTGACAGTAAGCTCTCTGGCGCCTGAGTGATTTCGGGTGGCCGAGCACTCAAGTGCCTACATGGATATAGGTGCCCAACTATACAGGCGCTCGACTCCATACAGGCGTCTGAGATGGCTTGACGTTATCGAGAAGTAGTGTCTATATTTCATACTCATATGATACATGTGACTGCTATGTCTTACCTTAATCTTTTCACATGTGTTCGTATGATTAATCCACAAATTATCACATTTTTGAGTTGGGACCCTCTAGGTTTGAGGGGGAGTTTATCTTAACAGTCCCTCTTACCCCTCGGTGTTCGACAAAGGGGGAGAGAGTGTGATTGGTTAAGTTTAGAATGACCATGTTGTAGGGGGAGGATCTGGATTCCCCTATGATTCTAAAGTTGGAAAATTGATTGAGAATCCCTAAACTTAAAATCGGGTTATCAAACAACAAAAAGGGGGAGATTGTTGATGCAGTCTGGCCCTGATTGTTGTTTTGGTGTTGACAACGATTTCAGTTTAGGAGGATGATTATGATGATTATGATTAAGTCCTGATCGAGGATTAGGGATATGGAAAGTCCTAACCTGGGAGGTTAGGTGTGATGATTGCGATGATTATCATTAAGTCCTAATCGAGGATTAGGCATGATGTTGGAAAATCCTAACCTGGGAGGTTAGGTGTGGAAAATCCTAGTTTGGAAGGCTAGGTGTTGAAAATCCTAACCTGGGAGGTTAGGTGTTGGAAAAGTCCTAATTCGGAAGGGTTGGGTGAAAAGTCCTAGCTTGGAGGGCTAGGTGAAAAGTCCTAACTTGGAGGGTTAGGTGCAAATTCCCATCCTGGAGAATTAGGTGAAAAAGTCCTGGCTTGGAGGGTCAGGTGCCTAGCTTGGAGGGCTAGGTTGGATGATGTTCTAACTCGGAAGAGTTGAGTGAAAAGTCCTAGCTTGGAGGGCTAGGTGAAAAGTCCTAGCTTGGAGGGCTAGGTGAAAAGTCTTAACTTGGAGGGTTAGGTGCAAATTCCCAACTTGGAGAGTTAGATGGAAAAATCCTTAGCTTGGAGGGCTAAGGTGGATGAATTCCTAGCTTGGAGGGCTAGGATTGAGTCACTAGATCGGTCTGGTGACCGATCAGGGACATTGGCACGCTGCTCCTTAGTGGATCGGTCTGGTAACCGATCCAGCTATGTCTGATCGGACTGGTGACCGATCAGGGAGCGCACAGTGAGATTGGGAATCTACTGTGTGGCTCCTGATCGGACCGGTGACCGATCAGGGAGCAGGCTGCTTCCTTGCTGTCTTGCTCCTGATCGGTCTGGTGACCGATCAGGGAGCAAACAGTGAGTGAGTTCCCTTGCTGATCAGAGCCTTGGATCGGTCCGGTGACCGATCAGGAATCTTGGGTTTGATTAAAAAGTAACTGTTCATCTGCTTTGATCGGTCTGGGTGACCGATCAGGATCCAATCTGATCGGTCTGGTGACCGATCAGGATCCACCCTGATCGGTCTGGTGACCGATCAGGATCCACCCTGATCGGTCTGGTGACCGATCAGGCGTGTATAGCTGCGAGAGCTGGGAATCCCAGCAAAGCAGTGGATCGATCTGGTGATCGATCCACACACCCTGGATCGGTCCGGTGACCGATCACTTTAATTCAAATTTCACTGTCAGACGCGGTCAGAGTGTCTGATCGTATCAGATTTGCTGATGTATGTTTTCTGATATGTGATATGCTGCGTGATCTTCTGCTCTAATGCTCTGATTGAGTTTCAGGTGACAGGGGAGGATTCAAACACTCTAGGAGAAGTCAAAGCGCGCTTTCCTCAGAGCAGGTTTGTCCCTTTTCCCATCTCAGGTTGCAACGGCGAGCTGCGGACTGGAGCTAAGACTGGAGCTCGACTGAGGAGCTCAGTGAGTCCAGAGATAGCTCAGTAGAGGCTGGCGTTGGCAGTTGAGTAGCTGGGAGCTACAGAGATGGAGTCACCTGTCGCTTGGCGGAGAAACAAAAAGGAACGCGAGAGTTGAGTTGAGTATGACTTGCAGTTCTTGAAGTTGCTTTGTGTTCTTGCGTTTCTGCTGCGAGAAGCTTGCTGTTCTTGAGTTCTTCAACCATTCTAAGCAAGCTATTGAGAAGCAATCATCATACTTGAGCGCTTGAAGGAGAAAACAAGAAGCTTGGAGTCCGACAGTGGGAAGACACGAAGCAGACAGGGGTCTGCGTGAGATCGCCACTGGGTGGAGCTCAGGGAAGCTTGCTGTGTTTTATCCTCTCTAAGTGTTTGAGTAAGACCTTCTTGTTGTTGTTTCATTGTGCTCATTATATATCATTGTTTGAAACACGCTGTGGAGAGGTTTCTCCACCGAGAAGGAGGTTGCTTCATATCCGGTGTTAACCGGGGCTCGATCTGCCGACGATCAAGGGATCGCCCACCTCAAGGGCACACCAAGGAGTAGGGGCAAGTTATCCCCGAACTTTGTAAACCCTCCTTGTTAGCGATCTTGCTAGCTGTGTGTGTTTTGCGTTCATTTGGTTTTTCTGCATACTCTGTTTTCCATTCTTTCCGCTGTGCTACTGATATTTGAGTTGCAGAAATCGTGATAAATTTTCAAGGGGCAAGCGATTGTCTATATTCACCCCCCCTCTATAGCCATCTCGTTCCCAACAACTTGGATGCCCTTAAGGCTTTGCTTCCCTTGTGGTCGCGGGATCAAATCCCACCCGACCCCTTATTTTTTTCTTTCTATTTTTAATCCGAAAAAATGCTATAAAATTTTGAAAAATCCCTAATAATACCAGAAAATTATTGGGTGTTACACCAGTGACATCTCAGTATTCTATTATAGGATCTCACTATCAGTAGTTATACCCAGTACACCATCTTGCAAAGTATCAGCTTCAGAAATTGGTCGGATCTTCAGTACCTCACCCTCAGTAGATTTTGGCGTTGCCACCTATAGCTCCTGAGATAGGTTGAGTATATGCAGCCACCAAAGAGGAGACATAATGGGCCAAGGGACCGATCTTCTACGGTATGATTCCATTTATGCATTTCCTGCTAAATTTCTTGTTGATACCGGTAGTTCCAATTCTTTCATATCTTGATTGTTCATTGGAAAGATTAGTAGATTGTCTACCCTTAGATCACAATGTCTATCAGTGTCTCTATCATCCGATGAGGTATTGGATATCACGCAGGAACTCAAGGGATGCCCATTGGAATTCAACAATTATACTCTTACCGTGGATATATCGGTTCTCGAGATGGTAGAGTTTAATATTATTCTGGGTATGGACTCGTTGACGGCCTATTATGCCATAGTCGATTGCCAAGCGAGGGTGGTCATGTTCCGACCTCAGAACCAACCACCGTGGGAAGTCATTGGCACTAGAGATGATGATATTTCGATTATCTCTATGCGACATAAGGCTTTGTGTTGGTGCAGGCAGCACCTAAGTCGAACCTGGGTTTTGATAATGGCAAAGAGTTCAAGAGTTAAGATGTTATTGTGTTCTAATGTATTCACTGAGTGTGCAGGAAGAAGTCCTAGGAACACTAGGCAAGAAGTCCTGGCAAAGGGCTGGGCAAAGAAGACCTGGTCAAGGGGCTGGGCACCGAAAACCTGCTCGGAAGGTGGGCACGAAATCCTGGTTGAGGACTGGGCATGAAGACCTGGTTAGGTGGACTGGGCAAAAGTCCAACCGGAGGAGCCGGTTGGTAAAAGGTAAACTCTCCTGAGAGGAGTAGATGAGGACGCGTTCCCCATCGAGGGAACAGTAGGCGTCGGTTCGACCTAGGATTCCATTTGGGAGACCCGATGTCAGAACTAAGACAGCTACGACTGTAAAAATTAACAAATATTCTTGCTTTTTATGTTTTGGAACTAACCTTGATTGCAGGGACCGAAGGAGCATGTTTCTGCAGCTTAGAACGCCCCAAAGGAAGGGGCAAGCAACTGGGCTAGGCGCCCGGGAGGTCCCGGGCGCCCAAGGTCAAAGCTAAAACAACAAAGAAGCAAGAACGCTTCGAAATCACACTGGGCTAGGCGCCCAGGAGGTCCCGGGTGCCCAAGGTCAAAGCCAAAAATGTAATCGAAGCAAATCAGCCACGAAGCTAGCAGACAAAGTCAAGCTAGGCGCTCAGGAGGTCCCGGGCACCCTAGTCAGCTCCAGAGGCCGATTCAGAAGGGATAAGCGTTGACCAAGCTGCGGATGAAGGTTCTCCGATCTGAAGGCACGTGTCAGGCGCCCCCGGCAAATCAGGGGCCCCCAGGAGCACTATAAAAGGGGCTCGACCCCAAGGCTTCAAAAGTACAACTTTCTAACGCCAAAAAGCTTTTCGTTCAAGCGCTCTGCTCCGGCAAACTCCGACTTCGAGATTCCAGTACCGACGACGACCCTCTGCTCCGAAGTACGATCCACACCGGGCGTCGGTAACGAAAAGTGTTGTTCCTTTTATTTTACTGCAATATTCTTGTACTAAAATTTGTAAACCTTTGCGCGATTATAGAATTGCCCAAAGTAAACGGTCAAGGACCGTGAGCCTTGGAGTAGGAGCCGACCGCGACTCCGAACCAAGTAAAACTACTTGTGTCCTTGTGTAATTGTTTTATTTCCTCTGCGCGTTTTCTCTTTTCTTAATCCGAAACATTTTAACGATATTCACCCTCCCTGTATCGTTTTTCTCGATCCAACAAGTGTTATCAGAGCGGGGTAGCTCAAATTTGGTGCGACCACCAATTTTGGGAGTTTTTTTCGAATTTTTACGAAATTTTTTCTTTTTCTTACGAATTTTTTTCTCGTTAATCGAGGTTGGTGCAACACCACTCGATCGCTTTTTCATAATTCCCGCACTACTAATCCAAGACCAAGTCTTGGGACAGTTTTTTTTGTTGTTATTATTTCAGAAATTCTAAATGGTCATGCAAGAGGGTTTTAGTACAGCCAGACCACCACTCTTCAGTGGAGAAGATTTCTCCTACTGGAAGAGTCGGATGGAAGTTCACCTGAAAACTCAGGTGGACATGTGGATAATAATCCAATCTGGTTTGGAAATCCCGAAGAATGCTGAAGGAGTGGCATAACCTTACACAGAATGGGATGCTTCGCTAAAAAGGAAAATCGAGGCTGATACAAAGGCGACCCAGGCACTCCAATGCGGACTAACCAAAGAAGAGCTGAACCGGGTGGGATCCTACAACAGTACGAAGGAACTCTGGGGTAAGTTAATCGAGTTGCACGAAGGTACCACCGACACCCGAATCAGCAAGAGGGACCTACTGCTGAATAAACTGTACACCATCAAAATGAGCGAAGGTGAGTCAGCGCTCAGCTCCACGCCAGGATCTAGGAGCTGATGAACGACCTATATATAATCAGTCACAAGGTAGAAAACCGTGACCTTATCAGGTATACCCTAAACGCTTTCTCGAGAAATACTTTGTGGGCATCTATGGTAGATGCGTACAAAGTTTCGAGGGACCTATCCAAAATAAAATTAGACAAATTATTTTCAGAACTTGAATTACATGAGTAGACTAACTGCACCATAGCCGAGAAAGGCATTGCTTTTGTTGCAGGCAAAACAGGAAAGGTAGCTAAGAAGAAGCCTCAACCTGCACCCGAGTCTGACTCAGATTCAGAAGACAGCGAAGGGGATCGACCCAAGCTGGTTCGGCTAGCCCGAGACTACTACAAGGAGCTGAAGAATTAGACCAACAGAAGAAAAGTCAGCCGAAAGAAGGAGGATCCGGCTGAACCATCTAAGAACAAATCAGGTGTGACCTGCTTCGAATGCAACAAGAAGGGACACTACAAATCGGAGTGCCCAAATCTAAAAGAAACCAAGAAGACTAGAAGGAAGAAGGCCCTTCAAGCAACGTGGGACGAGTCTTCCTCCGAAGAAGAAGAAGAAGCCCCACAATCGAACCTGCTCGCTTTGACTGCTTTGGAAGACATCAACACCGGATCAGAATTGGAGTCGGACGACGGAAAGATCACCATATCGGAAGACGGCAAAATAACTGTAAGTGGTTATTCTAAAGTTGAATTATCTGAATTAATCGCTTACCTATCAAGTAACTTGGCGAAAGCCAAAATTCGAGTCGAGTCTCTCCGACAGGAAGTAAAGCTCCTGAAAGAGGGAGCTGACTCTAGATCCTTAACTGAGAAGGTTCAAGAAGGAACCTCTACTCAAGTTGAAAAACTTGAGAAAGAGAACTCCTCCTTGAAAACTCAAGTCAAGGACCTTAGAGCAGCTTTAGAACGATTCACTTCAGGTTCCAAGGGTCTTGACATGATCCTTGGAAAACAGAAGTCCGTTCTAAATCGATCCAGGTTAGGGTATCGAACCAAGGCTAAACAAAGGTCATACTATGCTGTACTGAACCAATCTAGACCTCCAGTTCAGGCATGGGTACCCAAACTTTACTTGAACAACCAAGCTGGACCAAACCAGTATTGGATCCCCAAGGACAAGATTCATATCTTGCCTAATCATTTTCGTGGCTTTTGTCCAGGGGGAGCCAACTTAAAAATAATTTTTATAGTCAAATAAATTCTTTTTCTCATTTTAAAATTGCATGATTGCTTGTTTATTTACTTTCTGTAATTTACCATGCTTAGACCTAGGACTGGTTACACTAAGGACTAAACCAATTAACTGAAATTTGAACAACATAGTATTGGGTGGAGGTGAGATGATAATACGTTAGGGAAGCCATTTTGGCGGAACTAGCCGAAGCTACCGATCCAAGACCCAAACTAGTTAGACCAGAATTTCTCAAAAAGTAATTTTGAAAATGAAATTTCACTAAAAGGCTTTGTCAAGGAAAGGGTTGATGATCCAATAAGGCTACGGCCAAAGAAGGCCTTGTGCCTCGCCAAGACCTGGAACCCATAAGGTTAACGTGATTGATAACTTTAGATTGGGTGAGACAGACTAGGTTGTGAAAATCAATTTAGACTATCCTTAATTCTAATTTGATCCAAATCAACAAACTCTTTATGTGTAGGAACATAAAGATTTGGACCAATGGATGTTGGATAGCGGGTGCTCCAGACACATGACTGGGGACAAATTGAAATTCACCAAACTCAAATTCAAGAACCTAGGCTCAGTAGCATTTGACAACAATGCTACACTCAAAGTCATTGGGTCAGGTAACATTGACTCAAATCTAATTTTGTAATCAAAAAGGTACTTTTGGTTGAAAACTTTAAATTTAACTTGCTTAGTATAAGTCAATTATGTGATACTGGCTATGTAATTACCTTCATCAACTCTGACTGCCTGATTAGAAATGTGCAAGACATAGAAGTCATGCTTAAGGGCACTAGGAAAAATAACGTTTACACTATAAACCTACCCTTAATACCGAAATGCTTCTTAACTTAGTTAGAAGAATCAAACCTCTGGCATAGGAGATTAGGTCACACTAATCTAAGATTAATTTCAAAAATAACCCAACTTGGCCTAATTAAAGGAATACTCAACATTAAGAACCATGAAAACTTGATATGTGAATCATGCAACCAAGGTAAACAAACCAGGTCTAATCACAAACAAATTAAATCAGACCTAACTCAAACTACACTTGAGCTCCTGCACCTTAACCTATTTGATTCACATGGAGCCAAGTTACTAAGCGGAAACCGGTACTGCTTAGTAATTATAGATGATTACTCTAGTTTTACTTGGGTTAGGATCCTAAAGACTAAAGATGAAACCCTAAACTTGGTTATTGATTTTTGCAAGATAATTGAAAATCAAAATGATACCAAAATTAAAAGACTTAGGAGTAATCACGAGGGAGAGTTTGAGAATCAAAGGTTCGAGGAATTTTGTAAAATTAACGGGTATATACACGAATTTTCGTGTCCTAGAACCCCCAGCAAAATGGGATAGTCGAACGGAAAAATAGAACCCTACAGGAAGCCGCTAGGACTATGCTCAATGAATTCAACCTAGCTAACCAATTTTGGGCAGAAGCAATTAGTACAGCTTGCTATATCCAAAATAGGGTCCTAATTAAGAAACGACATAATAAAACTCCCTATGAATTATACTACCATAGACTTCCAAGCCTACATTACCTAAGGGTCTTTGGGTGCAAAGTCCATATCCTAAACACCAAGGACTATCTAGGTAAATTCCAGTCTAAGTCAACCCCAAGGTCTTCTTAGGATATTCAACAACAAGTAGAGCCTATAGGGTTTACAATAAACAAACTAACAAAATTGAAGAAACAACAAATCTAATATTTGATGAAGAAATTAATTCAAAAATTGATAATCCAGAATTAAATCTATCAAATGTTGATCATGAAGATAATGAACAAATTATTGAACTACTAGTTGAACCTCTAAATGAACCAACTACTGAGTCAATTGAACCAATAATTGAACCAACCCAAGTAGTTGAACCAATTACTGAACTGAACCGTCCAGCCGGACCTGAGGTTGAACCAAGTTCTAGAAGAACCAAGAAACCTAGACTCAGTCACCCAACTGATCAAATTGTGGGTGATTCAACCTTAGGAGTCAGAACTAGGTCTTCCTATAGAAATCTTAGTCAGATTGCACTGATTTCGAAAATTGAACCTTAGACTATAGAGGAAGCCTTGCCTGATCCTGATGGGATCATAGCAATGCAAGAGGAGTTAGCCCAATTTGAAAGGAACCAAGTCTGGGAACTAGTACCTAAACCTGAGGGCAAATCCATTATTGACACTAAGTGGGTGTTTAGGAATAAGCTAAATGACCAAGGTGAAATAGTTAGAAATAAAGCCCGCTTGGTAGCTAAAGGGTTCAGTCAAGTCGAAGGGTTGGACTATGATGAAACCTATGCCCCAGTAGCTAGACTTGAATCCATAAGAATGTTACTAGCCTTTGCAGCCCATAAAGGGTTTAAACTCTACCAAATGGATATAAAGTCAACTTTTCTGAATGAGTTTATTAGAGAAGAAGTCTATGTAGGACAGCCCCCCGATTTTGAGGACTTAGAAAAACCTAACCATATATGTTTACAAACTCAATAAGGCACTATATGGACTAAAACAAGCACTTAGGGCCTGGTATGAACGCCTATCAACCTATCTCATTTCTAAGGAATTTAAACAAGGTCAAATTGACTCAACTCTTTTTATTAAGACTTTAGAAAAAGACATCTTTATTGCATAAATCTACGATGATGATATACTTTTTAGATCCACCAACTCAAATTTCTTAAAAGAATTTGTAAAAATAATGGAAAACGAATTCGAAATGAGCTTAGTTGGTGAGCGCAACTTCTTTTTAGGATTACAGATTAAGCAAACTAGGGATGGAAATTATGTCTATCAATCCAAATATGCTAAGGAGTTAATAAAGAAATTTAAAATGGATAACTCTAAAAGCATAAGTACCCCTATGGCCACAAATGTAAAAATAGATAGTGACACTGAAGGAAAACCTGTAGACCTTAAACTATATAGAAGTATGATTGGTAGTCTACTTTACCTTACATCCAGCAGACCTGATATCCTTTTCACTGTAGGAATATGCGCTAGATACCAAACCTGTGCTAAGAAAACGCACTTAGCATCCCTAAAAAGAATACTTAGATACATCAAGGGCACCCTAAATGTAGGGATTTGGTATCCTAGAACCTCAACTTTTGACTTGTTAGGATATTTGGATTCTGACTATGCTGGTTGCAAACTATATAGAAAAAGTACAAGTGGAAGCTGACAACTTTTAGGAAACAGTCTAGTGAGTTGGTGCAGCAGAAAGCAACACGTACTGTGTAGTTCTATCCACAACAGAAGCTGAGTATGTTGCTTTAGGAGAGTGTGTAGCACAACTCTTATGGATGATGCACACTCTTAAGGACTTCCAGCTTGATTATGTTGGTGCAGAATGCACCCAAGTCAAACCTGTGTTTTGATATTGACAAAAGGGTTCAAAAGTTAAGGGTTAGTTGTTGTCTAACAAGTTTCTTGAGTGTACAGGAAAAGCCCTAGCGAAGGAATGCTAGGCACTGGCAAAGGAATGCCAGCCAGTGGAAAAGCCCTAGCAAAGGACTGCTAGGCTCTGGCGAAGGACTGCCAGAATGGAAAAACCCTAGCGAAGGAATGCTAGGCCCTGGCAAAGGGCTGCCAGAAGAAAAGACCTAGCGAAGGGCTGCTAGGCACCAAGCGAAGGGCTGCTAGGCACCAAGCGAAGGGCTGCTTGGTACTCAAGACCTGACAAAGGACCGTCAGGCAAAAGTCCAACTGGAGGAGCCGGTTGGCACCAGGTAAATTCTTCCGAGAGGAGTAGGTGAGGACGCGTTCCCCTTGAGGGAACATTAGGCATCGGTTCGACCTAGGGCTCCATTTTGGAGACCAAAGTCAGAACCAAGACAGCTGAGGCTGTATAAATTAAATTAAATATTTGTTTTATTGTGTTTTGGACTAACCCTGGAAGCAGGACCGAAGGAACGTGTGTCTGCAGCTCAGAATGCCTCAAAGGAAAGAGGCAACTACTGACCAGGGCGCCCGGAGTGTCCCGGGCGCCCCCAAGGTGAACACAAAACACAAAGAAAGCAAATGAATCTCGACAGTACATTCTGAGGGCGCCCCCGCTGTCCCGGGCGCCCCATGGCAAACCAACTGAAGAGTCAAGCTGCTGCCGCGTCTGCACTGCGCACCCAGGGCGCCCCCGCTGTCCCGGGCGCCCCCAGCGCACAGGGCGCCCCCAGCCTTACCAAGGAGAGCTCAGCGCTGCGGATAAGGTTTGACCGCGTCAACCAGGGCGCCCCCAGCGTCCAGGGCACCCCAGTCAAGGCCTTATCTCGAGGATTAAGGGCTAAGACCTTGACCGCGCCTCTTGCGGATCAAAAGCCACGTGGAGGGGCGCCCCCAGGCACTATAAAAAGGGCCTCGACCCTCCTCTTCAAAACACTGCTTTCATTCAACGCATCCAAACGCTCTGACGACTGCGCTCTGCTCCGGAAACTTCCTGACTCAAGAACGAAGCGCCGTCAACCTCCCACTGCACCGAAACTCGATCTACACCGGGAGTTGGTAAAATAAAGTGTATATTTCTATTTACAGTAATTTTGTAATCTCACTTTGTAACCATTTTGCGCACTATAGAATTGCCCAAAGTAAACGGTCAACGACCGTGGGCCTTGGAGTAGGAGTCGACCCAGGCTCCGAACCAAGTAAAACCTTGGTGTTTGCGTTGTTTGATTTTATTCCGCCGCGCACTTACTCTTTTCTTTTAAATCCGAATATTTTCCGATATTCACCCCCCCTCTATCGGTCTTTCTCGATCCAACAAGTGGTATCAGAGCGGGGAATTCAAACTTGGTGCAACCACCAGTTTGAAAATTTTTCGGATTTCTTTCATTTTCTCTCTCATTTTATTTAAATATTTTCGTTCGAGTTTTTCTTTCAAGGTTGGTGCAACACCCCTTGAAATTTCTTTTTTTTTCCGCACTACTAATCCAAGACCAAGTCTTGGAATATTTTCGTTGTTTTTGTTGTTTGCTACATCAGTAACAAATGGCCAACCAAGAAGGTTTTAGCACCGCCAGACCTCCACTTTTCAGTGGAGAAGACTTTCCTTACTGGAAAAGTCGAATGGAGGTCCACCTGAAAACTCAGGTGGATATGTGGATAATCATCCAGTCTGGACTGATGATTCCCACAAATGCTGAAGGCGTACCACAAAACTACTCAGAGTGGGACACTGCCCTTAAACGCAAGATTGAAGCTGACGCCAAAGCAACTCAGACCCTTCAATGCGGACTGACAAAAGAGGAGCTGAACCGCGTAGGCCCATTCAACAGTGCCAAGGAGCTATGGGCTAAACTGATCGAGCTCCACGAAGGAACTTCAGATACGAGGATCAGCAATCGGGATCTGCTACTGAACAAGCTCTTCACCATCAAAATGGCAGATAACGAGACAGCAGCCCAGCTCCATGCCAGAATCCAGGAATTGATGAACGGTCTTCACGCAATAGGTCATCAGGTTCAAAACCGTGATCTTATAAGGTATGCCCTAAACGCGTTCCCTAGGACCACCTTGTGGGCATCTATGGTAGATGCATACAAGGTCTCTAGGGATCTTTCAAAAATTAAGTTAGATGAGTTATTTTCTGAACTTGAGCTGCATGAACAGACTAACTGCAATTTGGTCGAGAAAAGTATAGCTTTCTTTGCAGGGAAAACAGGAAAGACGACCAAGAAGAAAACTCAAGGTGAACCCGAATCTACCTCAGATTCAGAAACAGAAGATCAAGAGGAAGATCAATCTGAACTGGTCCGGCTAGCTCGAAGCTACTGCAAAAAATTGAAGAACCAAACCAACACACGGAGAACAAGCCGAAGAAAGGACGGACAAGCTGAACCGGCAACTGACAAACACAAGCCCAACGTAACCTGCTACGAATGCAAGAAGAAGGGCCACTACAAGACTGAATGTCCAAGTCTAAAGGAGTCCAAAAAGACCAGAAAGAAGAAGGCACTCCAAGCAACCTGGGACGAGTCTTCCTCAGAAGAAGAAGAAGAAGCACCCCAGTCCAATCTTCTAGCCCTGACCGCTTCGGATCAAATCGAGACTGACTCAGACTCGGACCGGGACGACGGCAAGCTGACATTCTCCGACGACGGCGAAATAAGGGTAACGGGTTTTTCAAAATTGCAATTGAATTCGCTTATTTCCTATCTATCCCGAGATTTGGCGAAAGCCAAACTCCGAATCGAGTCCCTCCGACAGGAAGTAAAACTCCTGAAAGAGGGAGCTGATTCTAAATCCTTAACTGAGAAACTTCAGGAAGGAACCCCTGATCAAGTTGAAAAACTTGAATCAGAGAATTCCTCCCTGAAAACTCAAGTTAAGGACTTAAGAACAGCTTTAGAACGATTCACTTCTGGTTCCAAGAATCTTGATATGATTCTGGGAAAACAGAAGTCTATTCTAAACCGATCCGGACTTGGCTATAGAACCAAATCTCGGCAAAGATCTTACTTTGCTGTACTGAACCAGTCAAGACCTAAGGTTCAGGCATGGGTGCCAAAACTGTGCCTGACTAAACCAACTGGTTCAAATCAATTTTGGATCCCCAAGGACAAGATTCACATCTTGCCTAACCCATACAGAGGCTTTAGTCCAGGGGGAGCCAAAATCAAAATAATTTTTATAATTAGATAATTTTTTTTAATTGATTGATTGTTTGTTTATTTAATTTTTTGCAAATTGTCATGCTTAGATTTAAGGAATACTTAGATTTAAGGACTAAATTACTTGAAACTTGAAAACATAGTATTGGGAGGAGGTGAGATGATAGTACGTTGGGGAAACCAACTCTAATAAGATCAAGTCTACTTGGTCTCTTTAGACTGGTGAAACCAGCCGAAGCTACCGATCCAAGACCCAAGCTAGTTAGACCAGAAAATGACTTAATTTAATTTCAAAATGAAATTTCATTAAAAGGCTTTGTCAAGGAAAGGGTGGATGATCCCATAAGGCTACGGCCAAAGAAGGCCTAGCGTCTCGCCAAGACCTGGAAGCCAATTTCTGAAATTCAAATTCAAATTATCTTTTGTCAAATTCGAATCTAACTCAAATTTCAAATAATTATAGATTCTAATCTGTTTTCAAAATTTCTATTTCTTAAAACCTATCTCTTTTTCGAAAAACTCTTAATCTGTTTTCAAAATTTCTACTTCTTAAACTTATTTCTTTTTCAAAAATCACTTAATCTATTTTTCAAAATTTCTAAACTTATTTGTTTAAAAATCTGTTTTCAAAAGTAAATAACTTTTTCAAAATAAATTAAAATTCCTTTTCAAAATTAATTTTTACCCTCAAACCTGTCTCACAAAAACCTTAAGGTTAACGTGATTGAAAACCCTAGACTGGGGTGAGACAGACTAGGAAGTGAAACTCAATTTAAGCTAACCCTAACTTAAATTGGATCCAAATCATCAAAAACTCTTTATGTGTAGGAACATAAAGATTTGGATCAATGGATGTTAGATAGCGGGTGCTCCAGACATATGACTGGGGACAAATTGAAGTTCACCAAACTAAGTTCAAAACCTGGGCTCAGTGGCATTTGGTAACAATGCTACACTTAAGGTAATTGGGTCAGGTAATATTGAACTTAAATCCAATTTCATTATTAAGAAAGTTCTATTGGTGGAAAACTTCAATTTTAACTTACTTAGCATAAGTCAA
>JAGFNQ010000345.1:297195-323244 GCA_024364735.1 Boesenbergia rotunda | reverse complement strand
AAATTAAGTTAGATGAGTTATTTTCTGAACTTGAGCTGCATGAACAGACTAACTGCAATTTGGTCGAGAAAAGTATAGCTTCTTTGCAGGGAAAACAGGAAAGACGACCAAGAAGAAAACTCAAGTTGAACCGAATCTACCTCAGATTCAGAAACAGAAGATCAAGAAGAAGATCAATCTGAACTGGTCCGGCTAGCTCGAAGCTACTACAAAAAGTTGAAGAACCAAACCAACACACGGAGAACAAGCCGAAGAAAGGACGGACAAGCTGAACCGGCAACTGACAAACAAAGCCCAACGTAACCTGCTACGAATGCAAGAAGAAGGGCCACTACAAGACTGAATGTCCAAGTCTAAAGGAGTCCAAAAAGACCAGAAAGAAGAAGGCACTCCAAGCAACCTGGGACGAGTCTTCCTCAGAAGAAGAAGAAGAAGCACCCCAGTCCAATCTTCTAGCCCTGACCGCTTCGGATCAAATCGAGACTGACTCAGACTCGGACCCGGGACGACGGCAAGCTGACATTCTCCGACGACGGCGAAATAAGGGTAACGGGTTTTTTCAAAATTGCAATTGAATTCGCTTATTTCCTATCTATCCCGAGATTTGGCGAAAGCCAAACTCCGAATCGAGTCCCTCCGACAGGAAGTAAAACTCCTGAAAGAGGAGCTGATTCTAAATCCTTAACTGAGAAACTTCAGGAAGGAACCCCTGATCAAGTTGAAAAACTTGAATCAGAGAATTCCTCCCTGAAAACTCAAGTTAAGGACTTAAGAAACAGCTTTAGAACGATTCACTTCTGGTTCCAAGAATCTTGATATGATTCTGGGAAAACAGAAGTCTATTCTAAACCGATCCGGACTTGGCTATAGAACCAAATCTCGGCAAAGATCTTACTTTGCTGTACTGAACCAGTCAAGACCTAAGGTTCAGGCATGGGTGCCAAAACTGTGCCTGACTAAACCAACTGGTTCAAATCAATTTTGGATCCCCAAGGACAAGATTCACATCTTGCCTAACCCATACAGAGGCTTTAGTCCAGGGGGAGCCAAAATCAAAATAATTTTTATAATTAGATAATTTTTTTTAATTGATTGATTGTTTGTTTATTTAATTTTTGCAAATTGTCATGCTTAGATTTAAGGAATACTTAGATTTAAGGACTAAATTACTTGAAACTTGAAAACATAGTATTGGGAGGAGGTGAGATGATAGTACGTTGGGGAAACCAACTCTAATAAGATCAAGTCTACTTGGTCTCTTTAGACTGGTGAAACCAGCCGAAGCTACCGATCCAAGACCCAAGCTAGTTAGACCAGAAAATGACTTAATTTAATTTCAAAATGAAATTTCATTAAAAGGCTTTGTCAAGGAAAGGGTGGATGATCCCATAAGGCTACGGCCAAAGAAGGCCTAGCGTCTCGCCAAGACCTGGAAGCCAATTTCTGAAATTCAAATTCAAATTATCTTTTGTCAAATTCGAATCTAACTCAAATTTCAAATAATTATAGATTCTAATCTGTTTTCAAAATTCTATTTTAAACTATCTCTTTTCGAAAAACTCTTAATCTGTTTTCAAAATTTCTACTTCTTAAACTTATTTCTTTTTCAAAAATCACTTAATCTATTTTTCAAAATTTCTAAACTTATTTGTTTAAAAATCTGTTTTCAAAAGTAAATAACTTTTCAAAATAAATTAAAATTCCTTTTCAAAATTAATTTTTACCCTCAAACCTGTCTCACAAAAACCTTAAGGTTAACGTGATTGAAAACCCTAGACTGGGGTGAGACAGACTAGGAAGTGAAACTCAATTTAAGCTAACCCTAACTTAAATTGGATCCAAATCATCAAAAACTCTTTATGTGTAGGAACATAAAGATTTGGATCAATGGATGTTAGATAGCGGGTGCTCCAGACATATGACTGGGGACAAATTGAAGTTCACCAAACTAAAGTTCAAAAACCTGGGCTCAGTGGCATTTGGTAACAATGCTACACTTAAGGTAATTGGGTCAGGTAATATTGAACTTAAATCCAATTTCATTATTAAGAAAGTTCTATTGGTGGAAAACTTCAATTTTAACTTACTTAGCATAAGTCAGTTATGTGATTCTGGTTATTTAGTTACTTTCAACAATTCTAATTGCCTGATTAGAAATGCACAAGACTCAGAAATCATGCTTAAGGGCACTAGGAAAAACAATGTATACACTATAAATCTTCCCCTTATACCCAAATGCATGTTAACACAATTAGAACAATCAAAACTCTGGCATAGGAGATTAGGTCATACCAATCTAAGAACTATCTCAAAAATTACCCAACTTGGCTTAATCAAAGGTGTCCCCAAAATTAGGAATAATGAAAACCTAATATGTGAATCCTGTAATCAAGGCAAACAAACCAAGTCTAGTCACAAATTGATCCAATCTGATCAAACCCAAACCACACTTGAGCTCCTACACCTTGACCTATTTGATTCACATGGAGCCAAGTCACTAAGTGGAAACCGATACTGCTTAGTGATAATTGATGACTACTCTAGGTTCACCTGGGTCAGGTTTCTAAAGACCAAAGATGAAACCCTGAACCTATTTAACAACTTTTGTAAATTGATTGAAAATCAAAATGATACCAAAATCAAAAGACTTAGGTCTGACCACGGGGGAGAATTCGAGAATCAAAGATTCGAAGAATTCTGCAAAGTAAATGGATATAAACACGAATTTTCGTGTCCTAGAACCCCCCAACAAAATGGCATAGTAGAAAGGAAGAATAGAACCCTACAGGAAGCTGCTAGGGCTATGCTCAATGAATTTGACCTACCTAACCACTATTGGGCAGAAGCAATTAGCACAGCTTGCTATATCCAAAATAGGATTCTGCTTAATAAAAGGTTAAATAAAACACCCTATGAACTTTACTACCATAGACTTCCAAACCTACACTATCTTAGAGTCTTTGGATGCAAAGTCCATATTCTTAATACCAAAGACTATCTTGGAAAATTCCAATCCAAGTCAAACCCAGGTATCTTTTTAGGATACTCTACAACAAGTAGAGCTTATAGAGTCTACAACAAAATAACTAAGAAAATTGAAGAAACAACCAACTTAATATTTGATGAAGAAACTTACCCAAAATCTGATAATTCTGACTTAGCTTCACCAAATACTGATCAAGAAGATAACTCTGAAACCCTAACTGAACCCTTTAATGACTTAACAATTGAACCAACTTCTGAATCAGTTGAACCAACCAATGAACCCAGAATTGAACCTATTGGACCAGCTGGACCTGAAGCTGAGCCAAGTACTAGAAAAACCAAGAAACCCAGACTCAGTCACCCAACTGACCAAATTGTAGGTGATCCAACTTAGGAGTCAGAACTAGAGCTTCCTATAGAAATCTTAGTCAAATAGCCATGATTTCAAAGATTGAACCTAAGACTATTGAGGAAGCCCTACCTGATCCTGACTGGATCTTAGCCATGCAAGAAGAGTTAGCCCAATTTGAGAGAAACCAAGTCTGGGAGTTAGTACCTAAACCTAAGGGCAAATCCGTAATTGACACTAAGTGGGTATTTAGGAATAAGTTAAACGATCAAAGTGAAATAGTCCGAAATAAAGCCCGCTTAGTAGCTAAGGGATTCAGCCAAGTAGAAGGGTTGGATTATGATGAAACCTACGCCCTTGTAGCTAGACTTGAGTCTATTAGGATGTTACTAGCCTTTGCATCCCATAAAGGATTTAAATTATACCAAATGGATGTAAAGTCAGCCTTCTTAAATGGGCTTATTAAGGAAGAAGTTTATGTAGGACAACCCCCAGGATTTGAGGATATAGAAAAACCCGATCATGTCTACAAACTTAGTAAAGCCCTTTATGGACTAAAACAAGCACTCAGGGCCTGGTATGAAAGATTATCCAATTACCTGATCTCTAAAGAATTCAAACAAGGTCAAATTGACCCAACCTTGTTTGTTAAAATTTTAGAAAAGGATATATTTGTTGCCCAAATTTACGTAGATGATATAATATTTGGATCAACTAACTCTAAATTTCTAAAAGAATTTGTAACAATAATGGAAAATGAGTTTGAAATGAGTTTAGTTGGGGAACTCAACTTTTTCCTAGGGTTACAAATCAAACAAACTAAGGATGGAAATTATGTACATCAATCTAAATATGCTAAAGAACTAATTAAGAAATTTAAAATGGATAACTCTAAAAGTATAAGTACCCCAATGGCCACAAATGTGAAAATAGATAATGACCCTGATGGCAAACCAGTAGACCTAAAACTTTATAGAAGTATGATAGGAAGTCTACTATACCTTACAGCCAGCAGACCTGATATACTTTTTTCAGTAGGAATGTGTGCTAGGTACCAAACCTGTGCTAAGGAAACTCACTTAGCAGCCCTAAAAAGAGTTTTAAGATACATTAAGGGCACCCTAAATGTAGGGATTTGGTACCCTAGGACTTCATCCTTTAAGTTATCAGGATACTCTGATTCTGACTATGCTGGTTGTAAATTAGATAGAAAAAGTACAAGTGGAAGCTGTCAACTTTTAGGAAACAGCTTAGTAAGTTGGTGCAGTAGAAAGCAACACTGTGTTGCTCTATCCACAACGAAGCTGAATATGTAGCCTTAGGAGAGTGTGTAGCTCAACTCCTATGGATGATGCACACCCTTAAGGACTTTCAGCTAGACTACAATCAGACCCAAGTCAATATTGACAATATTAGCTCAATTAACTTAACCAAAAATCCAATACAACATTCTAGAACCAAACACATAGAATTAACACATCACTTTGTAAGAGATCACGTAGCTAGGGGTGAAATAGTCCTTAAGCATGTAGACTCCAAGTCCAACCTAGCTGACATATTCACTAAACCCCTACCTGAATCTGAGTTTAGCTCACTAAGAAGGCAGCTAGGATTATGCTTAGTAGAATAGAATCATTTGGTTTTTGCCTTAATTTTAAAATGTTTTAAATTGATTTTAAAATGGTGTTTATTTTAAAAGTTTTTCTAACTTAATCTTAGAAAGTTTTACTTTGGTTTTAAAATTTTTTTCCTTGACTTAGTTTTATTTCAAAAACTACCCCTTCAAAACTAGGGTTTTCTTCGAAATGGACTTAGCCTAGGCTCTAACCCTAGAATTGCATGCACCTATAGATCTAGAAGCCAGCATCTCACAAGCACCTTAGGGTACTTTGAGTGATAACCTAGAAAGGGTTGAGATGCTTAGGTCTTTGCCTTAACTCAAGATGCTTTAAGTCAGTGCATCTGCAGTAGTTGGGGCACTAAATACAAACTGAACAGCAATCAAGTTAAGTATCAAGTTTAGACAATCTAACTTGAACAATGCACTTAACTTGACTAACCCTAGCGAAAACTACTGTTTATAACAGTTGGTAAGTAGCTAATTGGGTTAGACACGTCCCTAAAGATTTAACCAGACTTAGGTTCCAGTTTGATTCAGTACAGCAAATGCTTTAATTATTGCAAAATTTTTTCTGCATTTTTGATATATGTCAAAGGGGGAGAGTTGGAAAGGAAACAGGGAACAAAAATTTTTTTAAATTTTTTCCCATCGTCTTCTTCAAAAAGTTGAACTGAAAAAATAAAATTGGTGAATCAAAGTTAGTTTTATTTCTAAACTCTGAATTATTTTGAAACTTAATGTTTTTGCTTAAAATTATTGTTAAGCTTAAAGGTTTTAAAATTCTCTTTAAAAATTTCCAACTCTGAACTATGTGTTTTGAAATTATGTTTAAGCTTAACATAGTGCTTGAAAGTTTTCCAAACTGAAAATTTTCTAAGTCTGAAATTTTTCCAAACTGAAAATTTTCTAAGTCTGAAATTTTTCCAAACTGAAAATTTTCTAAGTCTGAAATTTTTCCAAAACTGAAAATTTTCTAAGTCTGAAATTTTTCCAAAACTGAAAATTTTCCAAAGTGTGAAATGTTCCTAAAACTGAAAATTTGTCTAAAGTTTTCAAAGTTTTCCAAACTTAGAACATCTTTTCGAAAAACTTAGCAAAAAACTTTAGAGATTTCCCAACTTATTATCAAAACATGAAATCTTCTAAGTACTTAACTCACACCACCTATTTTTGAAAAACCTAGGGGGAGATTTCTTCCAGGGGAGGGAATCTAACTTAGGATTTCAATTTCAGCATTTTTTTCCTTAACTTTTTGAACTAGGTTGACATATATCAAAAAGGGGGAGATTGTTGGTGCAGAATGCACCCAAGTCAAACCTGTGTTTTGATATTGGCAAAAGGGTTCAAAAGTTAAGGGTTAGTTGTTGTCTAACAAGTTTCTTGAGTGTACAGGAAAAGCCCTAGCGAAGGAATGCTAGGCACTGGCAAAGGAATGCCAGCCAGTGGAAAAGCCCTAGCGAAGGACTGCTAGGCTCTGGCGAAGGACTGCCAGAATGGACAAACCCTAGCGAAGGAATGCTAGGCCCTGGCAAAGGGCTGCCAGAAGAAAAGACCTAGCGAAGGGCTGCTAGGCACCAAGCGAAGGGCTGCTAGGCACCAAGCGAAGGGCTGCTTGGTACTCAAGACCTGACAAAGGACCGTCAGGCAAAAGTCCAACTGGAGGAGCCGGTTGGCACCAGGTAAATTCTCCCGAGAGGAGTAGGTGAGGACGCGTTCCCCTTGAGGGAACATTAGGCGTCGGTTCGACCTAGGGCTCCATTTTGGAGACCAAAGTCAGAACCAAGACAGCTGAGGCTGTATAAATTAAATTAAATATTTGTTTTATTGTGTTTTGGACTAACCCTGGAAGCAGGACCGAAGGAACGTGTGTCTGCAGCTCAGAATGCCTCAAAGGAAAGAGGCAACTACTGACCAGGGCGCCCGGAGTGTCCCGGCGCCCCCAAGGTGAACACAAAACACAAAGAAAGCAAATGAATCTCGACAGTACATTCTGAGGGCGCCCCCGCTGTCCCGGGCGCCCCCATGGCAAACCAACTGAAGAGTCAAGCTGCTGCCGCGTCTGCACTGCGCACCCAGGGCGCCCCCGCTGTCCCGGGCGCCCCCAGCGCACAGGGCGCCCCCAACCTTACCAAGGAGAGCTCAGCGCTGCGGATAAGGTTTGACCGCGTCAACCAGGGCGCCCCCAGTGTCCAGGGCGCCCCAGTCAAGGCCTTATCCCGAGGATTAAGGGCTAAGACCTTGACCGCGCCTCTTGCGGATCAAAAGCCACGTGGAGGGGCGCCCCCGTCGACCAGGGCGCCCCCAGGCACTATAAAAAGGGCCTCGACCCTCCTCTTCAAAACACTGCTTTCATTCAACGTATCCAAACGCTCTGATGACTGCGCTCTGCTCCGGAAACTTCCCGACTCAAGAACGAAGCACCGTCAACCTCCCACTGCACCGAAACTCGATCTACACCGGGAGTTGGTAAAACAAAGTGTATATTTCTATTTACAGTAATTTTGTAATCTCACTTTGTAACCATTTTGTGCACTATAGAATTGCCCAAAGTAAACGGTCAACGACCGTGGGCCTTGGAGTAGGAGTCGACCCAGGCTCCGAACCAAGTAAAACCCTGGTGTTTGCGTTGTTTGATTTTATTCCGCCGTGCACTTACTCTTTTGTTTTAAATCCGAACATTTTCCGATATTCACCCCCCCTCTATCGGTCTTTCTCGATCCAACAGATTATACCCAAACTCAAGTCCACATTGATAATATAAGTTCGATTAATCTAACTAAGAATCCAATCCAACACTCTAGAACTAAACACATAGAAGTTAAACACCACTTCGTAAGAGATCATGTAGCCAGGGGTGAAATAGTCCTTAAGCATGTAGACTCAAAATCTAACCTAGCTGATATCTTCACCAAATCCTTACCTGAGTCCGAGTTCAGCTCACTAAGAAGACAGTTAGGATTATGCTTGGTAGAATAGGACTACTTTAATTACGGTTCTTTTCAAAAACCATTTTAATTCCTTTTTAATTTGAAAAATCAGTTCTTACTTAACTTGAAAAATCACTTTCTTTATTAATTTAAAATGATTTTCCGACTTAGTTTTTTTAAACTTACCCCCTTTCAAAACTAGGGTTTTTTTTCGCAAATGGACTTAGCTTAGACCCTAACCCTAGAACTGCATGCACCTATAGATCTAGAAGCCAGTATCTCACAAGCACCTTAGGGTACTTTTGATTGATAACCTAGACTGGGTTGAGATACTTAGGTCTATGCCTTAATTCAAGATGCTTTAAGTCAGTGCATCTGCAGTAATTGGGGCACTAAATACCAACTGAACAGTAATCAGGTTAAGTGTCAAGTTTAGAAAATCTAACTTGATCAGATCACTTAACTTGACTTACCCTATCGAAAGGTACTGTTTATAACAGTTAGTAAGTAGCTAACTAGGTTAGACAGGACCCGAAAGAGAAAATTCAAATTGATTTGGTTCAGTTTAGACTTAGAATTGGTTCAGTACAGCACCTTACTTTGATTACATATTTTTCTTGCTATATTTTTTTTGATATATGGCAAAGGGGGAGAGATTGGAAAGGAGAGAAAAGAAAGTTTTTAAAAATTTTTTCTTCAAATTTCAAAACTTTATCTCCTTTTTCAAAAAGTAAAGTTCTTTAAGTACTTAAGCTCGTTTTGAAAATCAAGTGCTTTTTGTTTTTCAAAAATATTCTAAGTACTTAATCAAAAATTTTCTGGAAATTTTTCTAAGTTATAAACTCAAAATTTTGCTTGAAAAGTTTTCAAAATATTAAAACTGCTTGAAAATTTTCTAAGTATTAAAACTTCAAAATCAGTTTAGAAAATTTTCTAAAGTGAAAATTATTTTTAAGTACTTAACTCAAAAAGTGTTTTCGAAATTCTTCTAAGTACTTAAGTTCTTTTCTTGTGTTCAAAAACATGCTAAGTACTTAACTCAAAAGTATTTTTGAAATTCTTCTAAGTACTTGAGTTCCTGTTTTCAAAAACATTTTAAGTAATTACTCTAAATTTTCTAAGTGTTAAATTTCAAAATTCCCTTGAAAATTTTCTAAGTGCTAAAGATATTGAAAATTTTTGCACAACTCAAAATATGTTAGAAAATTTTCTAACTTAAAAATCCCGTTTTGAAAATTTTCTAAGTATTGAAAACCTGAAAAATATAATATTACAAAGACTTAGAAATTTTTCAAAAACCCCACGAACGTTTGAAAAACTCAGGGGGAGATTTCTTCCAGGGGAGGAAATTAAAACTGATATCTTTTTGTATGTTTAACTTAACTCTTTGAACCGGGTTGCCATAAATCAAAAAAAGAGAGATTGTTGGTGCAGGCAACACCTAAGTCGAACCTGGGTTTTGATAATGGCAAAGGGTTCAAGAGTTAAGATGTTATTGTGTTCTAATGTGTTCACTGAGTGTGTAGGAAGAAGTCCTAGGAACACTAGGCAAGAAGTCCTGGCAAAGGGCTAGGCAAAGAAGACCTGGTCAAGGGGCTGGGCACCGAAGACCTGCTCGGAAGGTGGGCACGAAGTCCTGGTCGAGGACTGGGCACGAAGTCCTGGCAAGGGGTTGGGCACCGAAGACCTGCTCGGAGGTGGGCACGAAGTCTTCGTCGAGGACTAGGCACGATGACTTGGTCAGGTGGACTGGGTAAAAGTCTAACCGGAGGATCCGGTTGGCAAAAAGTAAACTCTCCTGAGAGGAGTAGGTGAGGATGCATTCCCCGTCGAGGGAATAGTAGGCATCGGTTCGACCTAGGGTTCCATTTGGGAGACCCGAAGTCAGAACCAAGACAGCTACGACTGTAAAAATTAACAAATATTCTTGCTTTTTATGTTTTGGACTAACCTTGATTGCAGGGACTGAAGGAGCGTGTTTCTACAGATCAGAACGCCCCAAAGGAAGGGGCAAGCAACTGGCCTAGGCGCCCGGGAGGTCCCAGGCGCCCAAGGTCAAAGCCAAAACAACAAAGAAGCAAGAACGCTTCGAAATCACACTGGGCTAGGCACCCAGGAGGTCCCGGGCGCCCAAGGTCAAAGCCAAAGATGTAATCGAAGCAAATCAGCCACGAAGCCAGCAGACCAATGTAAGGATCGTTCCGTACGCTAGAGGGGGGTGAATAGCGTTTCTCAGATTTTTCTTGTACCTGCGTTGTTAGTTGCACAGCGGAAACAATAGTAAAGAGAACAAACAATGCTAACAAAGATTATTTACTTGGTATCCACCCCGGTCGGGTGACTAATCCAAGAATCCGTCGGTGGATCACTCCCCGGATAACCTCCGGCTAGTCCTCGTCGCTCCTTATGGGTGGAGAAACCTCACCACAGCACCAAGCACACGATCTGGACTCTAGAGATTACTAACAAGCCTTAACCAAGCTTGTTTCGTCAAGAAACTCAGCCACCACAAAGTCCTCTTTAAATAGGACTCGGGGCTGATTTCTCGCTACCAGTCGACTGCCCCCAGGGCAGTCGACTGGTGCCAGCCAAATTTGACCGTTGACACCCCCAACGTTCGAATTTGCCAGCTCACCAACCACCTACCAGTCGACTGCCAAAATGGCAGTCGACTGGCCCAGGGTCAAGAACCTACTGTGAGTTTTTGTTTGTACTGGCAGTCGACTGTTATAACACCAGTCGACTACCCAGCCTCTACAAACACTCTTCCTCACTCTCTTGGCCCTCGTCGACATGTGCCTTCAATCATTCTCCCTTGGCTTGCTCCTTGAAGTCCACTTCCACCGGCTATCATCCCTCGAATGCGCACGCAAGTCCTCGACCTGCCTCCATGCCACCTTTCACGTGTGCCCTTTGAAGTCTACTTCTCAACTTTCCCTTGGAGTCATCTTCCCTCGGCTCTTGTCCCTTGCCTTAGCTGACTCTTCACCAGCAGCCTTGACTATTGCCTTCGCGCCCTCTTCATCTTCAGCCCTCGTCCCTCGGATGCACACAAGCCTCCAGCTTGTCTCCACGCCATCCTTCACGTACGCCTCGAAGTCCGCACCCCTTGGCTCATCATCCTTGCTATATCAAGTCCCTCGGGTGCACACAAGCCTCCATCTTATCTCCATGCAACCCTTCACCATACCGAAGCCGTCCAGCCAAGTCAATATGTGTAAACTTGTACAACCTGCACACTCACATACACATATTAATACACAAGAGAAAGCCTAACTTAAACCCTTTGCCCAAACATCAAAACACATGATCACTCCGGATCACAGATTGCCTCAACAATCTCTCCCTTTTTGATGTTTGGCAATACGTTTAAGTTAGGGAAAACCAAGAGTAATAGATAGCAAGAATAATGCTAAATAAATGCATATGCAATGCATACATGGATCCTATCCCAAGGCATCCTACACCTAACCCTCCAGGTTAGGAATTTTCCGAGCCGGGCTTTTTAAAACCTATCCCAAGGCTCCCCACACCTAACCCTCCTAGTTAGGAATTTTCACCAAAACGGGCTTTTTAAAGCTTCTCCAAAGCTCCCCCTCCATTGGATTTACAAAGGCTTTTTAAGAACCTCTCCAAGGTTCCCCTTACACCAAGAATGGAGCAACCATGCTCGCCCTTAATCTTAGCTCCCCCTAAACCTAGGGTTTCTAGTAAAGGTGTGTTTGGTTTCCCACCTTAAACCCAACACTTCTCCCCCTTTGCCTAACATCAAGAAGAGCCCAATAATATCCCAATTATCGATTCTTTTAATCCCCAATGACCATAAACAATGTGTACTAGCCCCCCATACACTTGTTTTGCATCATTTGGACCCCAAACCAACTGCTGATACAAAAATCAGCCCTGACCAGTCGACTGCCAAAATGACAGTCGACTGATACTCTGAAAGTCTGAAATTTTAACATTTCTGACGAAATTCAGAAATGCGCCAAAAATTCTACAAATCTCCAAAAATTCCCAAATTTTGTGGAGAGGTTTGTGGTACCCATATCTACTTGGAAAAAATACATTCCAAAATGTATCTATCACCATTCCCAAGTTTGACACAAAACCCAAAACTAGCTAAAAAGTTCAATAGAACCATGACCTAAAATCCTAGTTTTGGTTTCCTCTTGATGTCTCTACCCATGCCAACCCACAATGCATCCCTAGCATTAATTTACATGACATTTATACATCAAAAAACAATTTTCATGCAATATGACCCTAATGTCATATTTTCATGCATGAAACTCAAAAACACCGTGCCAAAACCCAAGAATTCAGACTCAAGTCCGTCTCCAATTCTTTTGGCACACTCTATGGTCCATCTAGACCTCTAGGAGCACCCCCCCCCCCTCCTAAGGTCCATTCACCATATATCCCAAAGGCTCCTAGAGCTCCCCCTTGAGCTCTTAGCCCTAGCCACCTCCCTTGGTGACTCAACCACAACTAGGCCACACCGGTGTACCTTCGGTGACTCTTGACCTACAAACTCAACCCTCTTAACCTTAGACACCTTGTCTTTGGTTAAGTCATTTCTTTTTCCTTTAAATGGCACCCCTTTACCATTTTTGGACTTCCCCTTCTTGCCATAATCATATGCTACCCTAGCATATTTCTTTCCCTTGTCATGGGAGTTCTTAGACTGGTATCCCAACCCCGATCTATCATTGGTGCAGTTTAACCCACCCAACACCATATCTAAACCCTTAGATCCAATAGTGAATCTCTCTAGGGATTTCTCTAACCTATCAAGCGTTTCCCTTAAAGCTTGATTTTTCCTTTCTAGGTTCCTAAACCTAGAATCCATATGTCCACTTTGGACATTTCTAGACCTACCCTCCTTTCTAACCGCATTCCTTCCCTTCTTGGGCTTAGTGCCTTGTTCCTTAGATACAAAGGTCCTAGGTTGATCGTGATGCATGCATTTCCTAGGGTGTTGAACTACCTTGTTAACCCTAGCCCTATCATTATATTTGAAACCAAAATTATGCATCATTAAGCATTTTTCATGAATGTTAGCATGCATGGATGAATGACTTGTTGGATCAAGAGAACCGATAGAGGGGGGGTGAATATCGGAAAATGTTTGGATTTTAGAATTAGAGAAATTTCGCAGCGGAATAACAACAATCGCGAACACATGTAGTTTTACTTGGTTCGGAGCCTAAGTCGACTCCTACTCCAAGGCCCACGGTCGTTGACCGTTTTCTGCGGGCCATTCTATAACTGTGCAAAACGGTTTACAAATAGATGTTACAATTGCAGTATAGTAAACACAAAAATAAAAGATCGCTCTTCGTTACCGACGTTCGATGTGGAATGTTGCTCGGAGCAGAGGGGCGTCATCGGCGCTTGTATCTCGAGTCGGGAGGTTTCTGGAGCAGAGCGCGGGAGCAGAAGAGCGTGATTGCGTTGAATGAAGTGTTGTTCGAAGCCTTGGGGTCGAGGGCCCTTTTATAGGCCCTGGGGGCGCCCGGAACGTCGGGGGCGCCCCCCCACGTGTCGGCCGATCCGACCTTTACTCGGTCAGCTTCTGATCCCTTCAAACTCAGGATCAGATCTTGACCGGGGCGCCCGTGATGCTGGGGGCGCCCGGGTTGACCGGGTCAGACCTTATCCCTTGGCTTCGCTGGCTTCTCTTCGTTGGCTTGCACTGGGGGCGCCCGGGTCGCTGGGGGCGCCCGGGAGAATGGGGGTGCCCGGGAGCACGGGGGCGCCCCGCCCTTGAGCTGTCGAAGCCTGCTTCTGCTTCATGTGTTTTGTGTTCACCTTGGGGGCGCCCGGGACACTCCGGGCGCCCTGGTCAGCTGCTGCCTCACTCCTTTGAGGCTCTCTGAGCTGCAGACACTCGTTCCTTCGGTCCTACATCCAGGGTTAGTCCAAAACACTATAAAGTAATAAGATGTTAGTTTATACAGCCTTAGCTGTCTTGGTTCTGACTTTGGGCCTCCTAAATGGAGCCCTAGGTCGAACCGACGCCTACTATTCCCTCGACGGGGAACGCGTCCTCACCTACTCCTCTCAGGAGAATTTACCTGATGCCAACCGGCTCCTCCGGTTGGACTTTTGCCCAGCAGTCCTTCGCCAGGTCTTGGATACTAAGCTGTCCTTCGCCCGGTGCCTAGCAGTCCTTCGCCAGGTCTTCAGTACCAAGCTGTCCTTCGCCCGGTGCCTAGCAGTCCTTCGCCAGGTCTTCGTATCCTGGCTTTCCTTCACCAGGTGCCTAGCAGTCCTTCGCTAGGACTTTGTACCCTGGCAGTCCTTCGTCAGGTGCCTAGCAGCCCTTCGCTAGGACTTTGTACCCTGGCAGTCCTTCGTCAGGTGCCTAGCAGCCCTTCGCTAGGACTTTGTTTCCTGGCAGTCCTTCGCCAGGTGCCCAGCGGCCCTTTGATAGGACTTTGTTTCCTGGCAGTCCTTCGCCAGGTGCCTAGCAGCCCTTCGCTAGGACTTTTCCTGCACACTCAAGTAACATTGTTAGATAACAATTAAACTTAACTTTGAATCCTTTGCCAATATCAAAATAAGGTTCGATATGGTGCTTCCTGCACCAACAATCTCCCCTTTTTGATTTATGGCAACACAATTCAAAGTTAAGTAAAAACTTATAACAGTTAAGAACATAAGGTAAACAATGAAGTATAACTGTTTATGAATAGAATAAATGTAGAGTTGGAAAAAATTTCATTATTTTTCATACTCCCCCTAAAACCCTGAATACTTGTATTATAAAACACTTAAAATACTTAACTTTGACCTTTCCTCCCCCTTTGACATATATCAAAAACATACATAGGTGACCAAGGTTTCTAATAGAGAGTTTGGAGTTTTACCAAAAATAAGTTTTTTGACTAAATGTTTTTCAAAAAAGGGTGAAATCATTTGTATCAACAACTTTTTACACTTAGACAATTTTCCATTTTGAAAAGCAAGCCTATGTTTTGAAAAAAAACGGTTACTTACAAGGCTTTGCAAAAAGAATTCTACTAAAAATTTACTTAGGCGAAATTGTGAAGCCAAATTTCAACTTTGAGAATTGAGAAAATTTTGTTTTAAAATAATTTGCACACTTAGAAGAATACGCTTGGAAGTACTTGAAGTAGTTTGAAATTTTACTTAGCACTTAAAAACAATTTGAAGTACTTAAAAACTTTTGCTTTGCTTTTTGAAAAAGAGATAGAAGTTAAATATAGAAAATTTTCTTTCTCTTTTTCGTGCTCTCCCCCTTGGCTATATATATCTGTAACGACCCGGCCTCTATGGTCCCCGCAGGCAAGCCTCTAGGCCGGCGACCCTACGGTCTTCCCACCCCTGGCAGTGGGTTTTTGCCTTTCCCAGGATTCGAACTCTAGACCTCCAGGCTAAGTACTAAAGTTCCTGAATCCTGGTACCAATTGAGCTATAGCTCAATTGGTATTCAGGATTCACAAAGAACTAGATTTAAGCCTGGGTCTAGAGTTCGAATCCTGGGAAGGCAAAAATCCACGCCCAGGAGTGGGAAGACCTAGTATTGGTAACGGCACGATCGACGGTCGACGGTCGAGACCGCCAAATGGGCCGCCAAATGGGCCGGGTCGTTACAATATCAATAAAGAAATATATTTTGAAATAAGTTTTAAAAAATTATGTATCAGAGCCTATGAGTTAAAAAAATACTTAGTATAACTCTTGAAGGCATTGAAAAAAGCTTTAAATTGCACCAACAAAACTCCACTTTGAAAGGAAAAAAAATTGTATTTGTAGGCAAGTCTTTTGGAAAATTCATACATTTAGAGCACTATTGCCTTGAAAAATATTAGTACTTTTGAAAAATATTATATTTTTGAAAGATATAAGTACTTTTAAACATAATATTTTGAGAAAAATTTAATGTTATTTTGAAAACATAATACTTTGCTTGACTAGGTTTCTTTTCCAGTCTGACACAATCCTAGGAACCCTTGTTAACTACAAGGATATTTTCCTAAGTATCCTGGAAATTCTCAAGACTCAAGCAAATATTATTTCAAAAAGGTATTTCAAAAATGATTTTATAAGCCATAAAAACATTTTAAAATAATAATATTTTGTAAGACACAGTTTTGAAAATATAGTGTATGGAAACATATTATTTAGAAATGTTTAATAACTCTTTTAATTTGACCTCCCCCTAAACTTGACACAGTCCTTGGAAGCTTGTTGATTATGAAGTGGACCTTCCTCTATGTCTTTAGGGTTTACCAAAATCAAAAGAAGTAATTTTGAACAACCTTCTGAGTATGATAACTTTCAAGGTGTTAACTTTTTGAAAACTCAATTTGGAATAATAACACAGTTTTCGCAAAAGATATTTTGAAATGTTAATAATTCTTCAAAGAAATAGTAATATACCAAGATTTTTGAATCAATTTTTGAAAACCTTATTTTGAGATGATAATAAGTTTTAGAGCATAAGGTTTTTGAGAAATCTGAACTTTTCGAAAAAGATTAAGAATAACTCCCCTTATATCCAACACAGCCTGACTTTTATCTAAGTTCCTTAAGGGATTTCAGTGTTGACTCAGTTGACTATGAGTTGACTATGTTTGACCAATTAATAGCATCTTGACTATGTTTGACTTAGTTGACTTTTAAAATGAGTCTATTGTGATATTTAACATGAAATTTAAAAAAATAGAGATGAAAGGTAGGGTGCAGTAAACTGAATTAATTTGAAAACTAGAGATTTACGCTTTTAGATCCTAGATGTCTCACCCAGTTTTACGTGGTCAAACATGTTACCCTTATGGGTTGTGTGAGACAAATATTTAATTTTAAAAAAATGGTTAATTTTGAAACATTAAAAAAGTTAAATTTGATTTTTGAGAAAATTAAAATTTAGAGGGTTAAGTTTGTTCAGTTGAATTAAATTTTAATTTTAAATTTGATTTAATTGAATTAATTTGAATTTGATTTAATTGAGTTATTTTGAATTATTTGAATTTGATTGAATTAAATTTAATTGAATTTAATTGATTTAATTAAGATTTAATTGAATTTAATTGATTTAATTAAGATTTAATTGATTTTATTTGATTTAATTAAGATTTAATTGATTTTAATTGATTTAATTAAGATTTAATTGGTTGGGTTGGATTCAACTTTTAGGTCCTAAGCATCTCACCCATTTCTAAGTGACAAAACAGGATATCCTTAACTGTTTTGTGAGATGCATTAAATTTTATCTTTTAATTAAAATTAAAAGCTATGATTTGATTGAAGCTTGTGTTAGATTCAAGTTTAACAAACGACAATTTGAAAGTAAATTTCGATAATCGGCTTCTAGGTCTTGGCGAGGCACAGAGGCCTTTTTTGAAAAGCCTTATTGGATCAACAACCCTTTCTTAGACAAAGCCTTTTAAAGAAATTTTATTTTCAAATTGCTTTCTGAGAAACTTTGGTCTAACTAGCTTAGGATTCGGAGAGGTAGCTTCAGCTAGTTCCACCGGAATAAAAAGACCAAATAGGGTACACCTTACCCTACTTGACTCCTTAGTCAGGCTTCCCTAACGTACTATCATCAAACCTTGTCCTAATACTAGGTTTTTCAAGTTTCAATTAATCAGGTCCTTATCTAACCATTTCTAGTCCTAAATCTAAGCATAATAAGGTTGCAAAAGAAAATAAACAAGCAAACATACAATTAAAGCAAACAAGAAAGAAATGATCTAAGTTACATCATAATCGAAATAATACTCGGGTTTTTTAAAGTCAGCAAGGTTGGGAACTAAGTTTTCTAACATATTAGCCTTAACTAATTTATATAAATTAATTACGTTCTTTGAGGTAAATATTAGATTTTTAAATACTGTAAATTTACCTTTTGATTCCCGGATGGGAATCTCCCCCTTGATACTTGTCGTCTTTCTTTTTTGTTTCTTTACCATCTTATAGTGAACATGAGCTAATCGGAACAGTTTGGTTCGATTTCCTTCTTTGTCGCCAAATTCTGAGTCTGAGTTGGACTCAGGTATTGGTTGAGGCCTCTTTTGCAGTTCTCTTGGAGTTTTCACTGCAATAAAAACTATACCTTCCTCAACCATTGCAATATCAGCTTGATTATTTAACCTTAATTCAGAAAACGATTCAAAATTAGTTACCGATTTTGTCTCAGAAAACTCGTCGTTTGACTCTGGTTCGATTTCGACGTCGGGTGTCGAGTCAATCTCAGCTACTTGTTCTTGAGCTTCTAAGATCTCAACATCGGAGCTCTCTTCGTGTAGATTGATTAGCTTTTCCCACATCTCCTTGGCACAGTTGAAGGATCCGACCCGCTTCAGTTCTTCTTTGGTCAGGCCGCATTGTAAAATTACTATTGCCCTAGCATCAGTCTCGATCTTCCACAGAGTTGGTTCATCCAATTTGTCCCAAGTTATCGATCTTCCATCTTCTGTGGGGAATGTGAACCCCGTTTGAATTATCAACCAAAGATCCAGATTGGCCTTCAGGTGGGATTCCATTAGACTCTTCCAGGTTCTGAAGTTCTCGCCAGAGAATAGAGGCGGACGAACACTGTTCCATTCTTGATTGGCCATTAAGGATAAATCTTGCACACAAAGAGAAAAAATATAGATGTACGAAGACTTGGTCTTGGATTAGTAGTGCGGAAGAGAAAAGATATAGCCCAACAAAAATATCGCATGAATTTCGAGGGAAAAAAATTATGATAAATTTTTGAAAATGTTGATTTTATCACTTCTGATTAATGATGAAAAAGTAAGAATTTACTGTTTGAAAAAAAAATTTTTGCTTAGCACGAATTTCGAGAAAAATATTAAAATAATAATAAAAAAATTTATGACAAATTTTTAAAAATTATCCGTTTTATCAATTCTGAGTTATGGTGAGAAAATAAGAATTCAAAATTAAAAAAAGGCGTAAGAATATTTTAAACACACCTACAAATATTATTTATTTGAAAAAAAGTCGAGTGGTGTTGCACCAACCTCGAATCACAAAAAAAAAAGAAATAAGATTAAAAATTTCGTAAATCCGAAAAAAAACTCTCAAATTGGTGGTTGCACCAAATTTGAGCTTCCCCGCTCTGATACCACTTGATGGATCAAGAGAACCGATAGAGGGGGGTGAATATCGGAAAACGTTCGGATTTTAGAATTAGAGAAATTTCGCAGCGGAATAACAACAATCGCGAACACAGGTAGTTTTACTTGGTTCGGAGCTTAGATCGACTCCTACTCCAAGGCCCACGGTCGTTGACCGTTTTCTGCGGGCAATTCTATAAGTGCGCAAAACAGTTTACAAATAGATGTTACAATTGCAGTATAGTAAACACAAAAATAAAAGATCGCTCTTCGTTACCGACGTCCGGTGTGGAATGTTTCTCGGAGCAGAGGGACGTCGTCGGCGCTTGTATCTTGAGTCAGGAGGTTTCTGGAGCAGAGCGCGGGAGCAGAAGAGCATGATTGCGTTGAATGAAGTGTTGTTCGAAGCCTTGGGGTCGAGGGCCCTTTTATAGGCCCTGGGGGCGCTCGGAACGTCGGGGGCGCCCCCCCCCCCCCCCCCGTGTCGGCCGATTCGACTTTTACTCAGTCAGCTTCTGATCCCTTCAAACTCGGGATCAGATCTTGACCGCGGCCCCCGTGACGCTGGGGCGCCCGGGTTGACCGGGTCAGACCTTATCCCTTGGCTTCGCTGGCTTCTCTTCGTTGGCTTGCACTGGGGGCGCCCGGGTCGCTGGGGGCGCCCAGGAGCATGGGGGGCGCTCCGCCCTTGTGCTGTCGAAGCCTGCTTCTGCTTCATGTGTTTTGTGTTCACCTTGGGGGCGCCCGGGACACTCCGGGCGCCCTGGTCAGCTGCTGCCTCACTCCTTTGAGGCTCTCTGAGCTGCAGACACTCGTTCCTTCGGTCCTGCATCCAGGGTTAGTCCAAAACACTATAAAGCAATAAGATGTTAGTTTATACAGCCTTAGGTGTCTTGGTTCTAACTTTGGGCCTCCTAAATGGAGCCCTAGGTCGAACCGACGCCTACTGTTCCCTCGACGGGGAACGCGCCCTCACCTACTCCTCTCAGGAGAATTTACCTGATGCCAACCGGCTCCTCCGGTTAGACTTTTGCCCAACAGTCCTTCGCCAGGTCTTGGATACCAAGCTGTCCTTCGCCCGGTGCCTAGCAGTCCTTCGCCAGGTCTTCAGTACCAAGCTGTCCTTCGCCCGGTGCCTAGCAGTCCTTCGCCAGGTCTTCGTATCATGGCTTTCCTTTGCCAAGTGCCTAGCAGTCCTTCGCTAGGACTTTGTACCCTGGCAGTCCTTCGTCAGGTGCCTAGCAGCCCTTTGCTAGGACTTTGTTTCCTGGCAATCCTTCGCCAGGTGCCCAGCGGCCCTTTGCTAGGACTTTGTTTCCTGGCAGTCCTTCGCCAGGTGCCTAGCAGCCCTTCGCTAGGACTTTTCCTGCACACTCAAGTAACATTGTTAGATAACAATTAAACTTAACTTTGAATCCTTTGCCAACATCAAAACAAGGTTCGATATGGTGCTTCTTGCACCAACATGACTAACATTATTTTGAATATGCAAAGAGGAACTTGAAACTGAATTACACGTAAACCTAGGGTTAGGAATTACCTCCCTTACCCTTGTAGTCCCTCCTTGTTGTGATCTTTGCCTCTTCCTTTCCTCCTTCTCCCATCTTCTCAAGTGTCCCATTTTCTTGAGCTCTTTCTTCCTTGGACACTTGGTGTGGTAGTGCCCTAGATCACCACACGTGAAGCATCGAATCCTCTTTTTCTTTTCTCGGGTTTCTCCATTCCTACAACTCATGTTAGATTTAAAAGAACTTGAAATGAGTGTAGATTTTACCTTCATTTTACCTTTTGGACACTTGTCCTTGTAGTGCCCTTTTTGGTTACATCCAAAGTATGTGATGTGGTCTTTGGTCTTTGCTTTGGTGAAGGCTAGGTTGACTTCTTCTTCAACCTTGGATGAGGTAGACGCTTCCTCTTGTTCCGACATGGAAGTAGGTCTCTCCTCCCCCTCAATCCTTGAGGTGGTGACCTCTTCCATTTCTTCTCTTGAGGAGATTGATGATCTTTCATTTAATTCCTCCTCATCACTTGAGGAAGTTGACACTTCCTTTTCTTCTTCTCCTTCTTGGACACTTGAGCTTATTTCTTCGGGCTCTTCTACTAGTTGGACTCGTCTCGGGTTCTTATGTACTTCTTTCAATTTAGTCCATAATTCATAGGCATTTTTATAGTTCCCTACATCACTCAAAATATTAGTAGACAAAATATTAACCAAAATATTGATTACCTTTTCATTTTCCCTTGCTTGTTCTTGTCGCTCCTTGGTCCAATACCTAGGTCGGAGCTTCTTTCCATACTTATCCTTAGGGGTCTCAAATGGTTCCTCTAACACCATTATGCACTCCCAATCCATGCCGAGCCACATCTTCATTCTAGCTTTCCAATAATCAAAATCATCGTGCTCGTATGGTGGTGGTGAGTTGATGTCATCCCCGAGTTTATCCTCCATCATTCCCTTTAGCTTTGCTTTGCTCCCTTGGCGGTTATTCCAATCAAGAGCAGTCCTAGCTCTGATACCAATTGTAAGGATCGTTCCGTACGCTAGAGGGGGTGAATAGCGTTTCTCGGATTTTTCTTGTACCTGCGTTGTTAGTTGCACAGCAGAAACAATAGTAAAGAGAACAAACAACGCTAACAAAGATTATTTACTTGGTATCCACCCCGGTCGGGTGACTAATCCAAGAATCCGTCGATGGATCACTCCCCGGATAACCTCCGGCTAGTCCTCGTCGCTCCTTATGGGTGGAGAAACCTCGCCACAGCACCAAGCACACGATCTGGACTCTAGAGACTACTAACAAGCCTTAACCAAGCTTGTTTCGTCAAGAAACTCAGCCACCACGAAGTCCTCTTTAAATAGGACTCGGGGCTGATTTCTCGCTACTAGTCGACTGCCCCTAGGGCAGTCGACTGGTGCTAGCCAAATTGAACCATTGACACCCCCAACGTTCGAATTTGCCAGCTCACCAGCCACCTACCAGTCGACGGCCAAAATGGCAGTCGACTGGCCCAGGGTCCAGAACCTACTGTGAATTCTGTTTGCGCTGGCAGTCGACTGTTATAACACCAGTCGACTGCCCAGCCTCTACAAACACTCTTCCTCACTCTCTTGGCCCTCGTCGACAAGTGCCTTCAATCATTCTCCCTTGGCTTGCTCCTTGAAGTCCTCTTCCACCGGCTATCGTCCCTCGGATGCGCACGCAAGTCCTCGACCTGCCTCCATGCCACCCTTCACGTGTGCCCTTTGAAGTCCACTTCTCAGCTTACCCTTGGAGTCATCTTCCCTCGGCTCTTGTCCCTTGCCTTAGCTGACTCTTCACCAGCAGCCTTGACTATTGCATTCGCGCCCTCTTCATCTTCAGCCCTAATCCCTCGGATGCACACAAGCCTCCAGCTTGTCTCCATGCCATCCTTCATGTACGCCTCAAAGTCCGCGCCCCTCGGCTCATCATCCCTACTATATCAGGTCCCTCGGGTGCACACAAGCCTCCAGCTTGTCTCCATGCAACCCTTCACCATACTGAAGCCGTCCAGCCAAGTCAATATGTGTAAACCTGTACAACCTACACACTCACATACACATATTAGTACACAAGAGAAAGCCTAACTTAAACCCTTTGCCCAAACATCAAAACACATGATCACTCCGGATCACAGATTGCCTCAACAACCAAGTCAAGCTAGGCGCCCAGGAGGTCCCGGGCGCCCCAGTCAACTCTAGAGGCCGATTCAGAAGGGATAAGCGCTGACCAAGCTGCGGATGAAGGTTCTCCGATCTGAAGGCACGTGTCAGGCGCCCCCGGCGAATCAGGCACCCCCAGGAGCACTATAAAAGGGGCTCGACCCCAAGGCTTCAAAAATACAACTTTCTATCGCCAAAAAGCTTTTCGTTCAAGCGCTCTGCTCCGACAAACTCCGACTTCGAGATTCCAGTGCCGACGATGACCCTCTGCTCTGAAGTACGATCCACATCGGGCGTCAGTAACGAAAAGTGTTGTTCCTTTTATTTTACTGCAATATTCTTGTACTAAAATTTGTAAACCTTTGCGCGATTATAGAATTGCCCAAAGTAATCGGTCAAGGACCGTGGGCCTGGGGATCTGCCAAATTATCCTTAGATTTAACATAATTGATTGCAATCACTCCGTTCGAGATTAACTGCCTAATGGTATTATGTCGACGACGTATATGTCGTGACTTACCATTATACGCACTACTCTGTGCCCTTCCAATTGTCGATTGACTATTACAGTGGATAAGTACGGCGGGCACAAGTTTTGTCCAGCTCGGAATATCTTCCAAGAAATTCCACAACCATTCAACTTCTTCAGCTGCTTTATCAAGTGCTATAAACTCAGATTTCATTGTTAACCGAGCTATGCATGTTTGCTTAGTGGATTTCCAAGATACTGCTTCTCCACCGATCGTGAATACATATCCACTAGTGGATTTGGAGTCTTTTGTATTGGGGATCCAATTAGCATCACAATATCCTCCAAAACTGCGGGATACCTTCAGTAATGTAATCCGTAGTTCATAGTCTATTTTAAATATCTAAGAACTCGCATCAGTGCTTTCCAATGAGTGTCGTTTGGATTTCTCGTAAAACGACTCAGTTTGTTGACCACACAGGCAATATCTAGACAAGTACAGTTTGTGAGATACAACAAACTGCCAATTATCCGGGAATATTCCAATTGCGATATGGGTTCACCATGGTTTTTCACTAAGTGTTGACTTAGATCCATAGGTGTTTTTATAGCAGAGAGATCGTATGCATTGAATCTTTTTAATACTGACTCTACATAATGGGATTGTGTTAAAACTATCCCATCAGACGTCCTGAGAATTTTAATTCCCAATATGGCATCTGCTAGACCTATATCTTTAATGTCGAAACTATTGGTCAACATTTTTTTTGGTACTCATGATGATATCATGATTACTTCCCATTATAAGCATGTCGCCTACCTATAGACAGACGATTACATAACTCTCAGGTATGCTTTTGATATAAATGTATTTGTCACATTCATTTATTCTGAATTCGTTTGACAGCATTATTTTGTCAAATTTTTCGTGCCATTGTTTTGGTACTTGTTTATGTCCGTACAACGACTTAACAAGTCGACACACCTTTCCCTCAGTTCCAGGAGCTATGAACCCCTCGGGTTGCTCCATGTAGTTTTTTTTTCTTCCAACTCACCATTTAAGAACGCAGTCTTAACATCCATTTAGTGTATTTCAAGGTCATACAATGCTGTAATGGCTATCAGCACTCGTATGGACGTAATCATTGTCACCGGTGAGTAGGTATCGAAGTAATCAAGGCCTTCCTGTTGCTTGTACCCTTTAGCTACAAGTCTGACCTTATATTTGTCAATCGATCCATCAGCTTTATACTTGCGTTTTAGTATCCACTTACAACCTAATGGTTTAATACCAGAAGGAAGGTCTACTAATTCTCAAGTATGGTTATTCATGATGGACTCGATTTCACTATTGACAGCTTCTTTCTACAATGGGTCGTCGGGACCAGAGAGAGCTTCGCTTAGTGTTCTTAGGTCCATTTCTGACATGAATGTCATGAAATCTGGCCCGAACGATTTCTCAACTCTAGTTCGTTTGCTCCGACGTGGCTCTTCGCTTTGATTGTCAATAGCCCTTTTATGACAACTAAGTTCTGGAACATTATCTTTGTTAGAACTTCCGTTGTTATTATTATGAATGTTTTCCTTCTTATTTGGAAACACGTCTTCAAAAAAAAATATTGCATTCTGAGATTCTATGGTTGTACCCACATGTATATCAGGAATGTCTGACTATGAAACGATATGCACTACTATTTTGGGCATATCCGATAAATGTTGCATCGAACGTTTTAAGTCCGATCTTAACTTGCTTTGGCTTAGGTACTTCGACCTTTGCTAAGCACCCCCCACACTTTCAAGTATTTGTACGATGGCTCGCAACCTTTGAGAATGTGGTTTACTGATAATATGGCTTCCCCTCATAAAATTTAGTGTAAGCAGCAATAGCTTAGTTGGTTAGAGCGTGTGGCTATTAACACAAGGTTGGAGGTTCAAGCCCTCCTGCTTGTGCTTTTTTAGGTAATTTTTAGAAATTCTTCCATGAAGGAGGGAGTTTCTCGATTACCGCAGCAACTTTGAATGAGTCGTTCAGAGGCATTCCTTCGGCATCCAGATCATGCATTATCAGTTGCATGTCTTGGACCTGAGACGTGACGCTCTTGGAATCCACAATTTTGAAATCCATAAACCGACTGACGATGAATTTCTTCAGTCCGGCGCTTTTCGGTTTTGTATTTCTTCTTCGGCGATTTCCACAGTGACTTGGTCGTCTCCATTATGCAATATACGTTATATAGCGCATTGTCTAGCACATTAAGAACGTAATTGTGGCACAAGAAGTCTCTGTGTGACCATGAATCGCGAGCAACCTGGCTCCCGGAATTATTTTCCGTAGCGGCTGGCGAATCTTCACGCAGGAACCGTATAAGGTTCAGCGTGGTTAGGTAGAACAGCATCTTCTGCTGTCATCATTTGAAGTCGGCTCCGTTAAATTTCTCCGGCTTCTCGGCGTGAGGGACGGCGGTTGTATATAGTTGGTTTGAAGTCGGCTCCGTTCGGCTTCTCGACGTGAAGGACGGCGGTTAGTACATCGTTGGTTTGAAGTCGGCTCCGTTCGGCTTCTCGGCGTGAAGGACGGCGGTTGGTACATCGTTGACTCCAGCCATATCAATTTGCCGAATATCGTTTTACGATTGTTGGAAACTTTGATGACTTGTATCTCCTCAGTATTTGACTTAGTCGATTTACGACTGTCGGATCTTCCGGGAGGTTGTTATCTCCTCGGTATTTGACTTAGTCGATTAACGACCGTCGAATCTTCCGGGAGGTTGCTCGGAGGAAGCAAACTGATTGGTTTACGTCGAGGCTAGTGTTTGACACTATCTCCGTAAAACGATATTGCTCCGCTACTGGTGCTCACGGATAGCAGCAATTCGTTTCCAAGATACAACGACGTCGTCTCGGAATAGTAGCA
>JAGFNQ010000345.1:0-297064 GCA_024364735.1 Boesenbergia rotunda | reverse complement strand
TTAATCGCGTTTTGAGCAAATAAATAGTCCAGATTTATCTACGCGAAACGTAGATTTCAATTTTGAAGTCAAACTTGACTTTCAACGATTGATGACATTAAAATCATATCCAATAGAGATAGTTAAAAGTAAACATCCAAAAGAGCCAGCTAAGCTAGACTCCTCTAGAGAAGACCCCTGATCAATGTGGTCGTCCAGCTCAAAGCTAACCGGGCTCCCATATATGGTTGGGAAAGGACGTTGTTCAAGTGTATCTAACCCTAAGAGAACAATAACCTGATTGGGTTTACTCGGGCGACATCAAAAATTTTTAGGCTGCATTTGGTACGTTTATTTTCGATTTTTATTTTTCGTAGAAAATTTTTAGATTGCGTTTTTTGGAAAATTAAAGAATAAAATAAAGTCATTCTTTTGAAAATGAAAAAACTATGTTTTTTTAACAAATAAAAAAAATAGAGTAAACCAAACGGTTCCTTAGTTTTTCTAGTTAGAAATGCAAAAAAAAAAAAATTGAAGGGAAAAACAACCTCTAATGGAAAGGTGAAAATGGAAGGATATAATGTTAGTGGGATTGTTTTACGATGAAAAATTAATGGCAATTGCGTTGATTTCAATTAACGTAACTATTGTTGAATAAAATACTCTCTTTTGTTTTGCGTGTGTACCTGTAGGAGGTTGAAAATTTAGAATTCGATTTGTACCGAAAACAAATGACTCCTGCGCAAGTGTCCATATATGAGTGTAATTTTGGATTTTTGCATTGGTTGATTGCAAGCGCCTGAGAATGAGACCTTAAGGTCTAGCTTGAAAATATTATCCCAACAATCTGATATATGTGGATTATGTGCTCTTGTTTTTGTCAGCATAATGATATATATTTGTGAAACGGATAAGAATAGCCATCGACAATTGCACAAGGTGGAGTTGGAAGTTGTTTCCAGTGCACTGACCGAGTCAAAATTCAGTAATGATGGGAGCCACCTATCCTTCCTCGCTATTCGATAGTTTTTCATGGTCCACATTTGACTTGTGTTACGAGATCAAATTCTAACAACTTGTGAAGGTTAGACTCTAGAACGCTGTACGCAAGTTGTGGACATGGAGGATGTATCTAATTAAAGCTACAAGGAAAGTCCAAACTAGATTCCACAACTGGTAATCCTAGTGTTAAACAAAGCAGCATGGATCTAATTAAGGCTACTAGAAATCTCCTCTGTCACATAGATTGTTATCTCTTTATGTTGAAATTGCTCTGTGTAGTCTTAGTAAAGGCGTTATACTTCCATGTCGTTTCTGATAATTGAATTGTGATGGCCAAGTCCAATTCGTTTCTTTATTAATTACATAATTATTATGATGGTGATTTGACAACCTCCAATCTAATCTATCTGGAGTGGCTATGGTGCCACCGGAGCTATGGTGCAGTGGTAGGACGACTAGTTGCTATTTTAGGCATCCGCGGTTCGATCCCCAGCTAGGGCGTATTTGCAGGAACTTTTCCTCCAAATGGGGCTCGAACCCTGAGACGCTGGGCTTCTAGACGGCCCACTGCGAGCGCTTCTCGATTTACCCTGGCGGCCGGTGGGAAACTTCCGTGTGGCTGGGCCGGTCACCCGAGGTTGGTTGGAAAAACCTCGTTAATCATATCTGGAGTGGCTATGGTGCAGCGGTAAGGCGACTAGTCGCTTTCATAGACATCCGCGATTCGATCTCCAGCTACGGTATATTTGTAGGAATTTTTCCTCCAAATGGAGCGCGAACCCTGAGACGCTGGGCTTCTAGACCGCCCACTACGAGCGCTTCCCGATTTACCTTGGCGACCAATGGGAAACTTCCGTGTGGCCGGGCCGGTCGCCCGAGGTTAGTTGGAAAAACCTCGTTAATCATATCTGAAGTGGATGTTTGCAGGAATTTGCAGGAACCCTAGTTGCAGGAATTTTTCCTCTAAATGAGACGCGAATCCTGAGACGTTGGGCTTCTAGACCACCCACTGCGAGCGCTTCCTGATTTACCCTGACGACCGGTGGGAAACTTTCGTGAGGCCGTGCCAGTCGTCCGAAGTTGGAAAAACCTCGTTAATCATTTTTTTTAAATCTGAAGTGGATGTTAGCCCTGGGGCTAAGGTATAGCGGTAGGGCGATTAGTCACTATTTTAGGTATCCGCGGTTCGATTCCTAGCTACAGCGTATTTTGTAGGAATTTTTCCTCCAAATGGGGCACGAACCCTGGGACGTTGGGCTTCTAGACCGCCCACCGCGAGCGTTTCTTGATTTACCCTGGTAACCGATGGGAAACTTCCATGGGGTCGGGTCGGTCACCCCAGGTTCGTCTGCTACCTGGTCCAACATTTATCTAAAGTGGATCTTAGCTCTCCTGGGGCTATGGTGCAACGGGCGACTAGTCGTTATCCCATATATCCGAAGTTCGATCCCCAATTACGGCGTATTTTGCAGGAATTTTTCCTCCAAATGAGGCACGAGCCCTGAGACACTGGGCTTCTAGACCGTCCACCGTGAGTGCTTCCCGATTTACTGTGGTGATCAGTGGAAAACTTCCGTAGGGTCGGGTCGATCATCCCAAATTGGACAACTTTTTTTTATCTGAAGTGGATGTTGGAAGGGCAACTAGTTGTCATCTCAAACATCCGCAGTTCGATTCTCAGCTACGATGTATTTTGTAGGAATTTTTCCTCCAAATAGAGAGCGAACCCTGGGACGCTAGGCTTCTGGACCGCCCGCCGTGAGCACTTCCCAATTTACCTCAGCAGCCGGTGAGAAACTTCCATAGGGCCAGGTTGGTCGCCCAAGGTTGAAAAAACCTCGTTAATCATTTTTTTTTATCTGAAGTAGATGTTGCCCGGATGCTATGATGCAGCAAAAGGATAACTAATTATCATTTCAGATATTCATGGTTCGATTCCCAGATATGACACATTTTGCAAGAATTTTTTCTTCAAATGAGGCATGAACCCTGGGACGCTGGGCTTTTGGACTACCCGCACGAGCGCTTCCAGATTTACTTTAGCGGCCGGTGGAAAACATCCATGGGATCGGGCCGCTCACCCAAGGTTCGATGTTACCCAACCTCATTAATTATTTTTTTTATCTGAAGTGGATGTTGCGCCCCCAGGACCATGGTGCAGCAGAAGGATAACTAGTTGTCATCCTAGGCATCCACGGTTTAATTCTCAACTACGATATATTTTGCAAGAATTTTTTCTCCAAATTGGTCGTGAACCCTGGGATGCTCGCTTCTGGACCACCTACCGTGAGCGTTTCCCTATTTATCCTGGCGGTCGGTGGTAAACTTTCGTGGGACAGGGTCAGTCGCCTAAGGTTCGACGTTACCCACCCTTGTTAATCATTTTTATCTGGAGTGGATGTTGGCCCCGGGGTTATGGTGCAGCTGTAGGGCTATTAGTAGTCATCCTAGATATATGCGATTCGATCCTTAGTAGAAAATTTCGGTGGGATCGGATCAGTCATCCCAGGTTCGTTTGTTATCTGGTTTATTATTTTTTTTTATCTGAAGTAGATGTTGGATTTCTGGATTGTCCGCTATGAATATTTTTTGATTTATTCTAATAATTGATAGAAAATTTTTATGGAATGGGGGCCGGTGACTTAAATTCGATGTTATCCTATTAATATTTTTTTTAATGTGAAGTTTATGATTTGAATTGATGAAACTAATATGACAACTTAAATTTTATCCTATTTATATTCTCAACCATTATTTTCACTCATTATAAGCATCATTACTCTTATTATTATTATTGACTTAGTTTTGTCGGTTACCAATTTAATATTGTCATTTATCAAAATATATTTTTCAATGTGGACACTTTTTTATGGATAAATTTACTTTTCAAATAAGTCTTTTAAGATCGATGCGAAAGTAAAGTTTTTCTCTTTAAACGATATTATTTCCCTCACGTGCTTATGGTTGATTGATATAATGATTTACAATTCAAAATAACAATACTCTAAATTTTGATGTATAGTAAATTGTTATAAATTTGGTTTCTTTTTAAATCATAATTTACAAGAAGTCTTATTTAGTGGCTTAGTTGAAATACAATTAAGTATGCGTGTTGTTGTTTCTAAGGCATAGCCCTAGAACGATATCAGAAGACTTGTATGATTCATCATTGATCTAATCATATCTATGAGTGTGCAATTTTTCGTTTCCAAAACACCTATTCACTCCAGCATTCTAAGAGGTATAAGTTGAGAAACTATCTCACATTCTTTTAGGTGATCAATGAATTCTTGGCTTAGATACTCGCCACCTAAATCACTTCGAATGACCTTAATCTTTTTGCCAGGTTGACTTTCTACATCGTTCTTAAACTCCATAAACTTGTCTAGAGTATCAGACTTATACCTTATTAAGTAGATATATCCATATTTACTTAAATCGTCGATAAAAGTCACAAAGAAGGTATAAGTTCCTCTAGCTTGAACTTGCAACGAGCTACAAATCTTGGTGAAAGGTTTCTTGGTCATTTTTCCTTGTAAATATGCTTCTAATGTATCTAGGGGCTCTAATTCAAAAGAGCCAAGATATCTATTACTGAGTAATCTGTAAGTACCCCAGGTTGGTTTTGCTGTGATCAATCAAGTCAAGTTAGGTCCTGTTGGTTTTTAATCCTTGTGCCTAAGTGTGCAGGAGCTTAAAAGCACAGGAAGTTGAGCGGAAGACATATCGGTCAAGAATAATAGCATGGGAAGGGAGCCAACGAGCTCGGTGCATCCGAGGGACGTGGAGGTCTGCGAAAGAATACGTCGGTGGAGCAAGAAGGATGCACGTTGTTGATGCAGTCTGGCCCTGATTGTTGTTTTGGTGTTGACACCGATTTTAGTTTAGGTGGATGCTCATTGATTATGATTAAGTCCTGATCGGGGATCAGGCATGGTATGGGAAATCCTAGCTTGGAGGGCTAGGTGTTGGAAAATCCTAACCTGGAGGGTTAGGTGTTGAAAATCCTAGCTTGGAGGGCTAGGTGTGTGAAAAGTCCTAATTCGGAAGAGGTGGGTGAAAAATCCTAGCTTTGAGGGCTAGGTGAAAAGTCCTAACTTGGAGAGTTAGGTGCAAATTCTCATCCTGGAGAATTAGGTGAAAAAGTCATGGCCTGGAGGGTCAGGTCCTAGCTTGGAGGGCTAGGTTTGGAAAAGTCCTAATTCGGAAGGGTTGGGTGAAAAGTCCTAGCTTGGAGGGCTAGGTGAAAAGTCCTAACTTGGAGGGTTATGTGCAAATTCCCAACTTGGAGAGTTAGGTGAAAAATCCTTAGCTTGGGATGTTGTCACCTGATGCTGAGTGGAGAAACAAAAGGGCAGAAGAAGGCTTCGTTGAAGCAGCGGTTGAGTTCAAGTGTTTGCGAACTGAGTTCTTGCTGCGCCTTGTGTTCTCCACATCTAGCTTGCACGTTCTAAAGTTTCATCATCTTGAGCAAGCTACTGCAATCATCCATTACTTGAGCGCTTGAAGGAGAGAACAAGAAGCTTGGAGTCCGACAGCGGGAAGACACGAGGAAGGGTTTCTTGCGTGAGATCGCCGCTGGGTGGAGCTCAGGAAAGCTTGTTGTGTTCTTGTCTTTGTTAAGTGCTAAGTAAGATCTTTCTTGTTGTTTCATTGTGCTTCAACTTAAATCTGTGGTTGAAACGCTGTGGGGAGGTTTCTCCACCGAGAAAGAGGTTGCTTTCTATCCGGTGACAACCGTGGCTTGATCTGCCGACGATCAAGGGATCACCCACATTAAGGGAACGCCAAGGAGTAGGGGCAAGTTATCCCCGAACCTTGTAAACCCTCCTTGTTAGCGATCTTACTAGTTGTGTTGATTTGTCTTTGTTTTCTGTTTTCTGCATACTTGGTTCTTGCTGCTTCCGCTGTGCTACTAACAACTCTGAGTGCAGAAATTTGATAAGTGCCAAAGGTCAAAGTGATTGGCTATATTCACCCCCCCCTTCTCTAGCCATCTGGGTTCCAACAAGTGGTATCAGAGCTTGGGGCTCTGTTTACGGCTTAACATCTGAGAGTTATCAACAAGATGGCGTTGAGAGAAGGCTTCTCCACCACCCGACCTCCATTCTTCGATGGCGTTGATTTCCAATATTGGAGATCGAAGATGGAATATTACTTGAAGATGGACATCAATACTTGGTTCGCGGTGAAGGAGGGATTTACCCCTCCTAAGGATGATGAAGGCAAAGAACTCGAATCATGGCGGTGGACTGCCGAACAAACTCGGAAGAGTGAAGTCGACGCGAAGGCGGTTGTCACTCTACAATGTGGCATGAACAAAGACCAACTCATCAAGGTTGCTCCTTTCACAAGTGCAAAGGACTTGTGGAACAAACTCATTGAGCTTCACGAGGGCACCCGAGATTCAAGAATCGCAAAGAGGGATTTGTTCCTCAATCAACTCCAAAATCTCTCCATGAAGGAGAATGAATCGGTAAGTGAGCTTCATAACCGGTTCAAGGAAGTCCTCAATGGGCTTCATTCGATTGATGAAAAGGTCAAAAATCGCGACCTTGTGAGGTATGTCTTGAAAGCCTTTCCAAGGAATGCTTTGTGGTCATCCATGGTGGATGCCTACAAAGTTTCCTAGGATCTATCCATTGTAAAATTAGATGATTTATTTTGTGAGATGGAATTGCATGAAATGGCTAACAAAGGCCCCAAGGAGAAAGGGATTGCCTTAGTTGCAGGGGACCGAACCAACAAGAAGAAGAAGGAGAAGAAGAAGAAGGAGAAGGAAGTCTCTTCATCTTCATCCTCTTCCGAATTCAAGTCCGATTCCGAGGAAGATGGCAGCGGCTCTTCTTCCTCCAAGATGGCGAACTTTGTGAGAAGAATGATGAGAAGGGGTCGACGCTTCAAGAGTAGAGGTAACTCTAGTAAAGCTAAACTTGATAAGACTAATGCATCTTGCTTTGAGTGTGGTAGGAAAGGGCACTTCAAGAATGAATGCCTAAAACTAAAGAAGAAGGAGGAGAAATCCAAAAAGAAAGAAGAAAAATCCAAGAAGAAGAAGAAGACTTTGAAGGCCACTTGGGATGAGTCATCCTCAAGCTCATCCGATGAAGAGAAGGAGGAGAAGAGCACAAGGTATGTGGCACTCATGGCTCTTGGAGAGGAAAGCAGTAATGAATCTTCAAGTTCATCAAACGCGGCTTCATCATCTTCGGATGATGAAGAGGTAGCTTCTCCCGAACTTGAAAAATGTTATAGAGCAATTGCATGTTTAACTAGTATGCTTAAGAAGTCAAAAAATAAGGTTAAAGCATTGCAATTAGAAATTGATCAATTGAAATTATCTAGGAATGATAACATTGATGATTTGCATGTTGAATTGCTAGAGGATGAGATTAAGTCTTCGAAACTTGAGGTTGAAAATTTGAAATCCTCTAAGGTTGAGGAAGTAGATGATTTGCATGATGACTTGCTAGTAGAAGAGAACAAATCATTGAAGAGTGAAGTTGAGAAACTCAAGAATATTCTTGGGAAGTTCTCAACTAGCTCTAAAACCCTAGACATGATCTTAAATGCCCAAAGGGCAGTCTACAATAGGGCCGGTATTGGTTACCGTCCTAAAGAACCGTCATTTGTGTCTCTTATGTCAAGGACTGATATGAGACAATCTAGGACACCCAAGGTTCAAAAGAAAGTTGTCAAGGCATGGGTGCCTAAGTCTTGTTTAGTTGGTACTTTAGGTCCCAAGGTTTGGGTACCTAAAACTTCTATTTTTCGAATTGTGTAGATTATGATTGAGGGGGAGCATCTATCAACTTGGTTCGTTGATAGTGGATGCTCCTAACACATGACCGGGGATAGATCATTGTTTACTACACTTCACAAGAAAAGTAGAGGTAATGTTTCATTTGGTGACAATGGTAGTTTTAAGGTCATAAGAATAGGAGACATTCAAATATCTGAATGTCTTAGAATTTCAAATGTCCTTCTAGTCAAGGGGATGAAATTTAATCTCCTAAGTGTGAGTCAATTGTGTGACACGGGTTACACAATTGACTTCCAACCAAGTCAATGTCTAGTTAGACAGCATGACACCTTGGACACGGTACTAGTAGGAACAAGAGTAGACAATATTTATCAAGTTTCATTTAAAAGTGCTACTAATGTTTCTGCTAAGTGTTTCATGTCAAAAGAAGAAGAGTCCACCCTTTGGCACCGGAGGCTAGCACATGTGAACATGAAGAACATCCGGAAGTTGGCCAACAAGGGGTTAGTCTGTGGCTTACCAAGCATCAAGTATGAAAAAGACAAACTTTGTGATGCATGTCAAATGGGTAAGCAAACAAAATCTGCACATAAAGGTAAAAGCGCTGTGAGTACTTCTACTGCATTAGATTTACTTCACATGGATTTGTTTGATTGTAGTACTATCATATCATTGAGTGGAAGTAGATATTGCTTTGTGATCATTGATGATTTCACTAGATATACATGGACCTACTTCTTAAAATATAAGGACCAAACCTTAGATGTTTTCATTTCTTTTTGTAGAAGAGTTGAAAATGAAAAATCATTAACAATTAAGACAATACGAAGTGATCATGGAGGTGAATTTCAAAATCAAAGGTTTTTAGAATTTTGTCAAGATAGAGGATATAGACATGAGTTCTCTACTCTTAGAACACCACAACAAAATGATGTTGTAGAAAGGAAGAACCGTGTTCTATAAGAGGTTGCACGAAGCATGCTTAATGAGTACTCACTCCCGAGTTACTTATGGGCTGAAGCTGTAAATACAGCTTGCTATGTGCAAAATCGAGTCCTCATTCATAAGTTTTTAGGAAAAAGACTCCCCATGAACTTTGGTTTGGAAAATCACCTACGGTTAAACACCTTAGGGTGTTTGGTTATAAGGTGTTCATTCTAAACACCAAGGACCATCTTGGAAAGTTCACGGCAAAGGCTGATGAAGGGATACTAGTCGGGTACTCCCTAGTTAGTAAAGCCTATCGAGTCTACAACAAGAAGTCTAGAATGGTTGAAGAGTCTTCTGATGTTGTCTTTAAAGAGATTCCAAAAGTCAATGGTCAACCAGAAGATGAAGTTCAATTCGAACTTAGGAGACTAAGTTTGAATGAAAGTCCAAATGTTATTGATGGTGATGAATCTGATAACGGTGAGCCTAGACAATCCATAGATCAGCCGGATCCTGAGGCTGAACTTGTGTCTAGTAAGCCCATTCAAGAAGCACCACCAACACCAAGGCAAACTAGATTAGCCTCTAGTCATCCCCAAGACCAAATTGTTGGAGACATCCATCATGGGGTCAGAACTAGATCATTCTTCCGGAATGAGGCTAATGAAGTTGCCCTAATTTCCGAAATTGAACCTAGGAAAATTGATGAAGCATTAAATGATCCCGATTGGATCATTGCAATGCAAGATGAACTAGGTCAATTTGAGAGAAGTCAAGTTTGGGACTTAATCCCTAGACCTAAGAAGACCACCATCATTGGAACCAAATGGGTCTTCAAAAACAAATTGAACCATAAGGGAGAAATCATTAGAAACAAGGCACGCTTAGTAGCCAAGGGCTATAGTCAAGTTGAAGGCCTTGATTATGATGAGACCTATGCTCCTGTGGCACGATTAGAATCCATTCGATTGATGCTTGCATTTGCAGCACACCGCGGATTCAAGCTATACCAAATGAATGTCAAATCGGCCTTTCTAAATGGTTTGATTAGAGAAGAGATCTACGTCGAACAACCTCCGGGGTTTGAGAGTACCGAATTTCCAAACCACGTGTTTAAGCTCAAAAAGACACTCTATGGCCTTAAACAAGCACCCCGGGCTTGGTATGAGCGGTTGTCGACATTCCTAATTGAGAAGGGTTTCATTAGAGGCCAAATAGACCCTACACTATTTCTACGAAGAGATGGTAACAATATTTTTGTAGCCCAAGTATATGTCGATGACATAATTTGTGGCTCAAATAAGGGCTATTTAAATGAGTTCATTGGACACATGGAGAGTGAGTTTGAAATGAGTCTAGTGGGAGAGTTGACTTTCTTCCTTGGACTTGAAATCAAGCAAACTCGCGATGGTATCCATGTGCACCAATCAAAGTATACACAAGAAATACTTCGAAAATTCAATATAAGTGATTCAAAAGAGGTAACCACTCCCATGGCCACAAACACAAGATTAGACAATGATGAGAGTGGTAAACTCGTTGATTTAACTCAATATCGAAGCATGATAGGTAGTTTGCTATACCTCACAGCTAGTCGACCAGATATTCTATTTGCTGTAGGTATGTGCGCTAGGTATCAAGTTTGTGCCAAGGAATCTCACTTAATCGCTGTTAAGTGAATTTTGAGGTATCTCAAAGGCACAATTGGAGTCGGTCTATGGTACCCCCGTACCCGTACCGAATCATTTGATTTAATTGGCTATACGGATTCCGACTACGTTGGATGTAAGTTGGACCGGAAAAGCACGAGTGGGGGTTGCCGATTCTTAAGTTCGTGCTTAGTAAGTTGGTCAAGTCGGAAGCAACATTGTGTTGCTCTCTCCACGACCAAGGCAGAATATATCGCCATGGGAGAGAGTGTATCACAATTGTTGTGGATGGTTCACACTCTAGAGGTCTATGGATTGAGTTACAAGAGTGTGCAAGTGTTATGTGATAGCATTAGCACAATTAACTTAACCAAGAATCCAGTCCATCATTCTAGGATCAAACATATTGAGGTGTGTCACCACTTCATTAGGGATCATGTAGCTAGGGGAGATATTGTACTCTCGCATGTAGAGTCCAAATCAAACCTAGCTGACATTTTCACTAAACCACTCCCCGAAAATGAATTTAGTTTCCTAAGACGGGAGTTGGGAATGTGTCGCGCTTCATGAATTTCAAATTGCATTCAAACCCTTCATGATTATTTCGAAATTGTTGGGAAACAATTGGGTAACTTTGGGGACATGTCACACAAACTATAAGGTTTAACAAAACGTTTTTGTTTGCTAGATATGGGGTGAGATGTTAGGATCAACTAAATTTCTCGAAATATCATTGCATCCCTTGAGAAATTAAGTTGACGAGATAATAATCACTTCGGTGACCAAGTATGGGGAAAACCAATGCATAACATATGTGTATTTGGCTCCATGATCATACTTGGACATTCCAATCAAGGAAACTTGATTGGAAACCTGAATTTGATACAAACTTAGTTGAAATTGCTTGAATGATTGTTGATTGAGTTTGACTCCTTTTGTATGGATCAAAGTGATTGTTGAACCTATAAGGACCTTTGATCCTTGTTCAGGATCAATTTTAGTCATGAGATCATGTCCAAGTTCGATAAACTTCATCAGATCTCGTTGGAAAGATTCAGAATATCTGGAACTGAATGCTTCAGATCGTATCAGGGAGTATCAGGAGCCCTGATCGGTCCCCGGACCGATCTGGCTCCATCCTGCAACGATCGGTCCATAGACCGATCGGAGGGGCAGCAGTGACTTTCCGAAAGTTTGACCAAGTATACTGAGCTAGCCTGGATCGGTCCCCAGACCGATCTGGCACTCTATGGTGATCGGTCCACAGACCGATCAGGGAGCTCACCGAACCCTACTGTTCGTGTCCTGATCGATCAGCCGACTGATCAGGAGTGCGCCTGATCGGTCACCCGACCGATCAAGCCCAGGTCAGTCCGATTAGGACGGAGCCGGATCGGTCTGGGCGCTATCAGATCGAACGGTGATCCGTTCCATAGCATTAAATTAAGGTTGGTGGACCGATCCACCAACCGATTAATTTCTTCGAAACCTTTCATTGCCGAACCCTAGCGCCGAAACCTCCCACTTGCGCAACCTTGGCTTCGTGCGAGAGCTTTCCCAAGGCTTTCTTCTTCCTCGAGTGAGTCTCCGCGCGTGCGGTCCTAAGGAGTTCTTTCGGGCTCTGTCTTCTTCCTGCGTCCTGCGACGTTCACTCTTGCTGAGGGGCTTTGCGATCTCACTTGCACCGAGTTTCTCCTACGCAAGCCTGTTCTTCCAACCTCCAAGAACTTCACAAATGGCACCTAAGTAAGTTTTTGTCTCAGTTCTCCTCTCAAATCAGTTCATAGATTATGTTGTGAGGCTAACTTTGTTTTGTGTCGTGATCTCTTGTTTTTGTGTCGTGACCTCTTGTTTTGGCCGTGACCCATCTGTGTCGTCTCTTATCCTTGATCAATTTCACCTCTGATTAAAATGTGTTCTTTTGATCATTGTGTCTTGATTACATTCTCTGATTGGGTCTTACCTTTCTTGATCAATTTGGTCTAATCTTATTCATGTGATTACTCTTTGTATGATCAACTCTTGAATTGTTGTGATTCGACCTATATTCGTGTCAACATTGCCCAAATTGATTACATCCTGTGTCATGATCAATTCAACTCTTTAGAAAATCCTCCAAGGGCAAGGAAGCTGCGGAGGGCAGTTCGAGGGGGAAGACCCCTGCTGCATCTGCACCCTCCAGAAGGCCTCAGCCTTCTTCAAGCTCCCGGTTCCCAAATGCAGCCTGTGAACAGGCCTTCCAGTCGAGGACCTTCAAATTACTACGCTGCCGATCCATTGATATCCCTTTTCTGACTGAACATTGTCCGTCGGTCATGGAGATAGTCATGTTTTACAACCTGGGCTTCCTTCTTTCCTTGGAACGGACCATCAATTATGACCTAATCTCCGAGTTCTATAACAACCTTCAACAGGGACCTCAAGGAGGCTTCGAGTTCACCACTCGAGTCGCCAAGAGGAACCTCGACTTTTCTTACGAGATCTTGGCAGAGTATTTGGGTGGTCGACGATCACCAAATCTGTATTCGATCTACCCTGAGCTTCCTGATCCTTTATTGACACTTTTTTCAGATGTTACCCCCGACTCCATCTATCAGCACTTCTTTGATCATCCTCGCCCCGCCGGGCTTGATGAATTGGGTCCAGATTTCCCTACTTTTGTAGCCCTACGACTTGCTCCAGTTGACTACGTCCTTTTCAAGATAATCACAAATTGCATCTTGCCCATCACCTCAAAGCCTTTGACTGAAATCCGACCCTACCACTGCCTTATGCTCTACGGCATGCACCGCCGGATGGACTTCGATATTATGGAGAGCATATTTTAGTCTATCCTATCCTATCGTGAGCCGAGCCGTTGCACGGTCTACATGCCATTTGGTCATGTCATCACTGATTGGCTTATGTCAGTTGGTGTTGATGTCACCAAAGGCAGGACCGTGCCCATGGTCAAGCAAGATTGTTGGCTGGGTCGGCGTGCTTTTGCCAAGTCCGGCATTATTATTCGAGAGCGCGATGGGGCCTTGGTATGGAAGGATGGGAGAGGACTTGGTGTTCTTCCTGGGGGAGCACCACATTTTCAGGCACCACCCGAGGCTGCTGCACCTCATGAGGCTCCTGCTGTTGATGCTGATTACGACTACGAGCCCGAGCCGGATCTACGATGGCAGATTTCAGAGCTCGATTGGACCATTCAGCAGGATCTACATTTACGAGAGATTCATCGCGAGGAGGTCCGCTCAGAGATCCGATCATTCGACCGCCGACTTACCTCAGTAGAGTCTACTGTCTCTGGGGTCCAGGCGTTACAGCAAACCTGGTATGCAGAGTGGCGTCGCCATACATTTCCAGGGGATGCTCCTTTTGGCAGAGTTGCACCAGGGTCGGCTGATGCCACGATGGATGATCTCATGCGCGATGACGACCCCCCGCTGATGTTTGAGTCTGGATGCCTGTTGCCTCTTCTCATGATCTGTGTACTTGACCGTTTTTGATATGTGTGACTTTTGGGCTGTATGCCCCATGACTTATCTGTTGTGGTCTTGTGCCACACGTAGTTTGACTGTGATGCATGTGTCTTGCATCTTGATATTTGGCTGGATGTTTTATGACTTGACTTTTCTGAATCTACCTTATATGTCTATCCTACTCTAGTATGCTTATTGTTGATGATATGTTGTACTATCTGTATATTTGATACATAGCTATGTTCATGCTTATGATGCCATGTTCATATGATACATATGTCTGCTTTGCCATGCCTATATCTGTTTATCATATGTATTCATATGCTTATCAAAAATCAAATTGTTGTTGTTTTGAGATACCCCTAGGGTTGAGGGGGAGTATGGTTTAATCTTAACAGCCCTTCTAGACCCCTTTTCGGTGTTCGACAAAGGGGGAGAGTGTTGGTTGGTTAAGTTTAGGATGATTATGTTGTAGGGGGAGGATCTGGATTCCCCTATGATTCTAAATTTGAAAAACCTGATTGAGAATCTATAAACTTAAAATCGGGTTGTCAAACAACAAAAAGGGGGAGATTGTTGATGCAGTCTGACCCTGATTGTTGTTTTGGTGTTGACACCGATTTTAGTTTAGGTGGATGCTTATTGATTATGATTAAGTCCTGATCGGGGATCAGGCATGGTATGGGAAATCCTACCTTGAAGGGCTAGGTGTTGGAAAATCCTAACCTGGAGGGTTAGGTGTTGAAAATCCTAGCTTGGAGGGCTAGTGTTGGTGCAGAATGCACCCAAGTCAAACCTGTGTTTTGATAATGGCAACATAGGTCAAAAGTTAAGTCCTTCTTGTTTTCTAACAAGTTAATCTAGTGTGCAGTGAAAGCCCTAGCGAAGGACTGCTAGGCACTGGCGAAGGAATGCCAGGGCAAAAAGCCCTAGCAAAGGACTGCTAGGCACTGGCGAAGGAATGCCAAGGCAAAAAGCCCTAGCAAAGGACTGCTAGGCACTGGCGAAGGAATGCCAGAGTCAAAAGACCTAGCGAAGGACTGCTAGGCACTGGCGAAGGAATGTCAGGGCAAAAAGCCCTAGCAAAGGACTGCTAGGCACTGGCGAAGGAATGCCAGGGCAAAAAGCCCTAGCAAAGGACTGCTAGGCACTGGCGAAGGAATGCCAGAGTCAAAAGACCTAGCGAAGGACTGCTAGGCACCGGGCGAAGGACAGCTCGGCATCCAAGCCCTGACAAAGGACCGTCAGGCAAAAGTCCAACCAAGGGAGCGGTTGGCATCAGGTAAATTCTCCCGAGAGGAGTAGGTGAGGACGCGTTCCCCGTCGAGGGAACAGTAGGCGTCGGTTCGACCTAGGACTCCATTTTGGAGACCAAAGTCAGAACCAAGACAGCTAAGGCTGTATAAAATAAATAATTAATTGTGTTATTGTGTTTTGGACTAACCCTGGATGCAGGACCGAAGGAACGTGTGTCTGCAACTCAGAGAGCCTCAAAGGAGTGAGGCAGCAGCTGAGTAAGGCGCCCTGAGTGTCCAGGGCGCCCTCAAGGTGAACCAAAACCAAGCGAAGCAAAAAGGGCTTCAGCTGCTTACTGGGCAAGGCGCCCTCAGCAGCGAAGGCGCCCTCGTCAGCGAAGGCGCCCTCAGCAGCCAAGGCGCCTCCAGCCCAAGACTGCGAAGCCCCAGCCTTATCCATAGCCGAGATTTCTACGCGGAAGAAGTCAGCCAAGGCGCCCTCTACGACCAAGGCGCCCCCGTGGTCAAACTTAATCCCTGTTCGAGCGGGATAGAAGTTGACCGAGCAATCTGCGGATCGCCTGACGCGTGGCAGGGCGCCCCCGACGTCCAGGGCGCCCTAGGTGCTATAAATAGCACCCCTCGACCCCAAGCTTCAAATCAACTTGATACCAAAGCTTCCATACTCTTCTGTGCTCACGCCTTGTTCCAGAAACTGCCCAACTCGAGCGACGACGTCCTGCTGCTCCGGAAAGTCAACCTACAACCGGACGTCGGTAACGAAAGAAATTTCGTTTAAAAAGTTTATAGTACTATACTTGTAAATCTCTTTCTGTAAACTGATTTTGCGTTCATATAGAATTGCCTAAAGTAAACGATCAACGATCGTGGGCCTTGGAGTAGGAGTCGACCTAGGCTCCGAACCAAGTAAAAATTACTGTGTTCGCGTGTGTTATTTATTTCCGCTGTGCAAATTACTCTCTCCATAAATTCGAAAAGTTTTGTCGATATTCACCCCCCCTCTATCGACTCTATCGATCCAACAGCTAGGTGTGTGAAAAGTCCTAATTCGGAAGAGGTGGGTGAAAAGTCCTAGCTTGGAGGGCTAGGTGAAAAATCCTAACTTGGAGGGTTAGGTGCAAATTCCCATCCTGGAGAATTAGGTGAAAAAGTCCTGGCTTGGAGGGTCAGGTCCTAGCTTGGAGGGCTAGGTTTGGAAAAGTCCTAATTCGGAAGGGTTGGGTGAAAAGTCCTAGCTTGGAGTGCTAGGTGAAAAGTCCTAACTTGGAGGGTGAGGTGCAAATTCACAACTTGGAGAGTTAGGTGAAAAATCCTTAGCTTGGAGGGCTAAGGTGGATGAAAACTTAGCTTGGAGGGCTAGGTTTGAGTCCCTGGATCGGTCTGGTGATCGATCAGGGAATCTGGCACGCTGCTCTGTCATGGATCGGTCTGGTGACCGATCCAGCAATAACTGATCGGTCTGGTGACCGATCAGGGAGCACACAGTGAGGTTGGGAACCTACTGTACTGCTCCTGATCGATTCGGTGACCGATCAGGGAGTATGCGTTTCACCCACTGCTTGACTCCTGATCGGTCTAGTGACCGATCAGGGAGCAAACAGTGAGGTTGAGTTCCCTTGTTGATCTGCTCCTGATCGGTCTGGTGACCGATCAGGATCACTATGCAGATCGTTTTGGAGAACGATCCAGCGTCGCAGGTTCCTCTCTATGATCGATCAGGACGGAGCCTGATCGGTCTGGTCACGACCTGATCGGTCTGGTGATCGATCAGGAGGTTTCCTGATCGGTCCGGTGATCGATCAGGAGGTCTGGACTGCGAAGCTCAGAAATCGCCCGATAAAAGGGTGGATCGGTCGGGTGATCGATCCACAACCTGGGATCGATCTGGTGATCGATCCAGGAGAGTCTCAAAGAAATCGCGATTTCTAATTGAGCGTTGGAGACCGATCAGGACAGAGCCTAATCAGTCTGGACCCAGCCTGATCGGTCTGGTGACTGATCAGGAGGTGCGCTGATCGGTCCAAGGACCGATCACTTTAATTCAAAATGCACTGTCAGACGCTCTGATCGCGTCTGAACGTATCCGATTCTCTGTGCTTAACGTCTGATATATGATTTGCTGTATGATATGCTGCTCTAACACTCTGATTAAGCTGCAGGTGACAGGGGAGAATTCAAACACTCAAGGAGAAGTCAATGGAGGCTTTCCTTGGAGCAGGTCTGTCCGTTTTCCATCTCAGGTTGCAACGGCCGGAGCTGCAGACTGGAGCTGCTGACTGGAGCTTGGCTAAGGGGAGCTCAAGAAGTCCAGGGAGGGCTCAGTGGTAGCTGCCGTTGGCAGAGAAGCAGCTAGAGGCTGCAGGAGATGCTGTCACCTGATGCTGAGTGGAGAAACAAAAGGGCAGAAGAAGGCTTCGTTGAAGCAGCGGTTGAGTTCAAGTGTTTGCGAACTGAGTTCTTGCTGCGCCTTGTGTTCTCCACATCTAGCTTACGCGTTCTGAAGTTTCATCATCTTGAGCAAGCTACTGCAATCATCCATTACTTGAGCGCTTGAAGGAGAGAACAAGAAGCTTGGAGTCCGACAGCGGGAAGACACGAGGAAGGGTTTCTTGCGTGAGATCGCCGCTGGGTGGAGCTCAGGAAAGCTTGCTGTGTTCTTGTCTTTGCTAAGTGCTATGTAAGATCTTTCTTGTTGTTTCATTGTGCTTCAACTTAAATCTGTGATTGAAACGCTGTGGGGAGGTTTCTCCACCGAGAAGAAGGTTGCTTTCTATCCGGTGACAACCGGGGCTTGATCTGCCGACGATCAAGGGATCGCCCACCTTAAGGGCACGCTAAGGAGTAGGGGCAAGTTATCCCCGAACCTTGTAAACCCTCCTTGTTAGCGATCTTGCTAGTTGTGTTGATTTGTCTTTGTTTTCTATTTTCTGCATACTTGGTTCTTGCTGCTTCCGCTGTGCTACTAACAACTCTGAGTGCAGAAATTTGATAAGTGCCAAAGGTCAAAGTGATTGGCTATATTCACCCCCCCTCTCTAGCCATCCGGGTTCCAACACACGTAACGTCCAAGGGATGAGAAGTTGAGAGAAGCACGCTTGAGGAGAAGGACGGAGGAGGGTTCGGGTGATCCCAACTATGGAAGGCCCGAAAATCATCCAAGTAGACCCACCGTAAAATTGGTCAGCAAGGTGTTGACTAATTGCACTTCGGTGCCCCTATACATAGGGGTGTCCGGGCTCTCGGGCGCCCGTATGCATAGGGGCGCTCAAGCACTCAGGCACCCCTTGCATATAGGCGCCTGAGAGCCAATTCTATCTACTAGCTAGTCGTTTGCAAATGTTGCGCTTCGGATAACTCTCAAGCCACGTGCCAAGCACCCTCAACCACTCGAGTGCCCCTATAGTGTCACGTTAGCATTCGGATAGAGTCGATCGGGACTATAAATAGGCCCCCAGAGCTCAATTCCAATTCACTTATTCACTACAAATGAATTCTTTATAATTTTTCACTGTTTTTCTGAGCTTTTATTGTGTAAGAGGCTTCTTCGCCCGAAGGAGTTTATTCAAGAGAATTGAGCTACATTCTGTCTTCGATTAGCAACCTCTCCGGTTGCAAACCAAGTAAAATCTGTTCACCTCTTTTCTTTCAGTATTGCTTTTTTTTTATGTTATTTATTATTGTTTGAACTAACTAACATCTTTCTTTAAGATAAATAAAAGATAACAATTTTTAATTTTCGGGGCAATTCCCCCCCCCCCTCGTTTGCCGACCTACGATCACTGTCAATTAGTATCAGAGTAAGGACACTCCAGAAGGACTAACCGTCATCTGAAGCAACTATAAAATGGTCGGACCGGTCATCTACTCGCCAAAGTTCGAGGGGGAGTTCGCGAGTTAGAAGCGCAAGATGTAGGTATTTTTTAAAACTAATTTTGATTTATTTTTAATTATGAAAAATAGTTTTGTAGCTCTCAAGGATGCCGACGACAAACCCAAAGATGAAAGCCGAATTGGGAAAGCAGAATTCCATCTGCTAACCGTACTACCTGCATAAGCAATCAACCGAATTGGGAACTACTGATCTGCAAAGGAACTATGGAAAAATTTCCTTGAACTTCACGAAGATACCTCCGAAGCCAAACTAGCAAAAAGGGATCTGCTTCAAAATCAATTTTGCAACCTCCGATTGGAAGAAGGAGAGTCAGTAGTTCAACTACATGCTAAACTTAAGGAGCTGATTACGGAACTCAACAACCTTGGAAAGCCAGTAAGCAATTGAGACGCTCAAAGGTACACATTGAACACCTTCCCGAGGACCCCGATCTGGACTTCAATAATTGACGCATATTACATCTCTAAGAATCATGAGGTAAGTACCGTAGAGCAACTCTTTTTTACTTTAGAACTTCACAAATCTAGATGTGCAGGAAAGAGTAAAGCGGATAATATCGTCTTAAGTTCGAGAAAGATCCAACATGAACGCTCGAGGAGCGCCCCGATGCACTTGGGCACCCCTATGCATAGGAGCGCCCCAGGCTCTCGGGTGCCCATATGCATAGGAGCACCTGAGCACTCGGGTGCCCCTATGCATATAGGTGCCCAAGAGCCAATTCTATCTGTCAGCTAGCCATTTGTGAACGTTGCGCTTCGGATCTCAACCACTCGGGCTCCCCTATAGTGTCATGTCAACATTCGGATAGAATTGATTGGGGCGATAAATAGGCCCCCAGAGCTCAGTTCCAATTGGTCTATTCATTGCAAATGAATTCTTTGTAATTTTCCACTATTTTTCTAAGCTTTTATTGTGTAAGAGGCTTCTCCGCCCCAAGGAGTTTATTCAGGAGAATCGAGCTATATTCTGCCTTGGATTAGCAACCTCTCTGGTTGCAAACCAAGTAAAATCCATTCGCCTCTTTCCTTTCAGTATAACTTTATTTTTTTGATGTTATTTATTATTGTTTGAACTAACTAACATCTTTATTTAAGATAAACAAAAGATAGCAATTTTTAATTTTCAAAGGCAATTCACTCCCCTCTTGTCGGCCTACGATCACCGTCATAATCTAGCGACGTGTTTCTTGGTTATATGACCAAGTCTACAGTGCCAGAGATATGTTAAGTTTAAATCATATGATTTCTGATTCTTGCTTTCAATATAATATATCAATTCATCTAAGTTAAGAACATAAAGACCATTATTCAAGGAATCATTCTCATACAGTATATTATTCAAATAAAAGGAACATAGCTTGTCCTTGAATTGAAAAACAAAACCCTTTGGTTGCCAACTTGATATTGAAATGATATTCTTTGAGAAACTAGGAATAAAATAACATGTTTCTAAATTCAAAACAAGTTCACTTGGCAAATTTATTGAATAAGTTTCTTACAACTAATGCAACAACTCTTGTCCATTAACTATTCATAGGTTCATCTCGCCCTTAGACAACTGTTTATAGTCACTTAGACCTTGCATGTTCACGCAAATGTGAGAACTACTTCAAAAATCTATGACCCATGATGAAGAAATAGAAAGATTACACTCTATCATAAAGATACCTGAAAGATCCGTTCCATTGATATTCTTTTTCATAAAAATATAGTAGTTGTTCTTCCAATGACCTTTCTTGCCACAATGGAAATACATGGTCTCCTTCTCATCAGATTGGGGACCTGCATCCCTTTCTTAAGCTTCTTTTGAGCTTAATATCTAGCGCTTGTTGGTCTTTTTGACCATCATTACGTGCAATAAAGGATTTATCTTCATATCCTTCTCGGTAGTTTTTAACATTGTCATCAGATCAGTCAAACTCTAGTCCATGTTATTCACGTTAAGTTCAATACGAACTGGGAAAAAGATGGAGGTAGTGACGATAAGACTAGGTCAACAGCCAAGTTCTAGTCTAACTTGGAACCCAAGCTCTTGAGTCTCTCTATATACTTGATCATCTTGAGTACATGAGACTCAACTTGGTTTCCTTCCACCAGTGCGGTATGAAATAGTGCTCAAGAGGGTTCATACCTCTCTACCCTGATACTCTTTTAGAAGAGCTAACGCAAGTATTGATCAATCTCTCTAGAATTGATGTTCTTATATTGTCTCTACAACTCAAGAGACATAGAAGACAACATGATGCATTGTACATCAGTGCATCTTCCATATACTGATAATAATATGATTGATCTTCTTCCGGAGAATCGGGCGTAGGCTCTTTCAGTGGTTCATCTTCGAGCACGTAAATATTTCTGTCGTGTCTAAGGACGATTTTCAGTTTTCTATAACAATCCAGGTAGTTGGAATCAATAAGGGTTTTCTCTTTCTCAAGAAAGCTTCGCAGTGAAAGGGTACTTGTGTTTGTCATCTAAAATATAATAAATTAAAGCATAGTTTTAGTATTCATGGAATATATTTAATAAAAAAATTTATAACTTCTATTATTTTATTCAAATCCAACAACCCCCACTATTAGAATTGAAAATTGGATGGTAACAATTCCTAGTAGGACCGAAACCTTGAATCATATTGTATACACACACCTAAGTTGTACCTATAAGTTACATTCATCAAGTAGACCTTAACTTGCCAATCAAAAATCTATGTGACTTCCAGTATATTCTTATCGAGTCTTATAATCTTTCAAACTCAATACTTGCCCCTCAAATCAATTTACCTTAGTTGAGCTAAATAAGTCAATGAATTCGAGTTAAGTTGACCTACTAATAATTATGATAAATTATAGAAGTTTCGACACAAACCCACGGCTGAGTTGTACCGACTTATGTAAAATTCTAACTATCAAGAAAATTATTAATGGAGGACTTTTAATAAATCTTGACTTAATATATTTAAGGGATTTTATAATTATTAGAAATGTCTCACTATTAATTTACTTCTTGTGCATTCGCACAATCTCATTACAATATTTATCTCCATTAATCTTGATGTAATCACGTTCTTTGGCCATAATTTTTCATTGTGTCTTGATTCTTGGTTTATTATTCAAAATAATCCTCAATAGCATTTTAAGATAAATAGGCCTTAGAAATTTTAACATGTTAATATAATTATGCCATAAGGAAATTATATCTAAGTTATAACATATATTTCTTTAAGGTTTGATAGACAAAATTCATTTCTATCTTGCAATGTTAAGGCATATAACTTGAAATAAAGAAATCAAAAATATCTTTGAAATCTCTCAAAACACTATTCCAAAAAAAAAATTGAAGAAGGGTTTCGTACTATATATGATCCAACCACGAATTAGCTCTGATACCACTATTGGTATCTAAAGCACGTCGGAATATTTAAATAAATCAAAGTTTTCCCATTCATAGATCGCTTAGCGATACATATAGTTTTGAACAAAATAGCATGAAATGAAACATATCTCATAGTCCTTGATAGACGTGAATGATATTACAAACAAATGAGAAACTCACTTGTGACTCCTCTAATGGTATCCGTGCACATTAGATCATGAACTAGACATGATCCATTTGGTACTAACCTCTTGATTGACAAAACTTTTTGGACGCACTATGGATCTCTTTCGTTGGAAGGAAGGGAAGAAGATGTGTCTCCAAGGAGAGAAGAAGTACGTTGCCAAAAGTTTCATAGGAGAAGTGGAGGGAGAGATCTTTCCAAATCTTCTAAGTGTGGCCTACTTATAGCCTCCAAGGAATATGAAGAGGTGTGACTCTTTAACTCTCCTAGGAAGACGAAGAGGTGTCTCGTCAAAATATTGGAAGATGATAAGTTTTGCTATCTAAATTCTCCAAGATAATAATCAAGAGAATGGCTTCTCAACTTTCCAAGAATCATCATGATGTGGTTATCCAAATTCTCTAAGGGAGAATTGGAGAGGTAGCTATATATTTGATCTTGATCTATTATAGCATTCGATATTTTAGAATTAATTAATAATCTAATTAATTATTATTCAGAAATAATAAATTGATTAAATTTAATATCCACTAAAGTAATTAATTATAAATGATCTTCATGTTTACATGCTATGTTTGACCCTCTATGTTTCATATATGAAGACAGTGAATTTATACACAAACTAAGGTAACTATCTAACAATAGTTTTTAGTCAATCAGCGTGATAAAATATTATTTATAAACTATAAACTACCAAAAATCAATTATTATATGTAATTCAATCTCTTCATCTAGCCTACATACCAATTAATTGAATACACTATATTTCATCATTAAATTAATTGTTTTACTTGATTTTCAAGATATAATAGACTCCTCTTAAATGATAAAGCATTCCTCCCATGACAATTGATTTGAGCCACTAATATCTCTATAAAACAACCAAGATTTTAACTCTCTAATATAATAGAGCGATGAATCTTCTATTGACTCATTACTATTCTCTACGCTTTGCCATATACCCAACTATCATATTAATCACAATCTGATTAAAAATTATTTTTAACAGAGTCAAAGTACATAACTCCATGTATAAAATAAATGAAATTAGTCTCAAGTTAAAAGATCAATTACACTCGTTGATAAGAGGATAACTCATGATACTTAATATGCGGTCTCCTCTCAAGTGGGTCATATCTAATGTATCTCTAAACTCAAAGCACTTCTAAGTACAACTTGGATATTCATCCCTTAGTCTCCCTCGACCTAGTCATACTTGGTACTGATCTAGATATCTATGTCCGTTCTAGATATATATCTGATAAAGTTATATTTTCAAATATAACTATAATTAATTCCTGGTGGCAAAAGGTGCCCCCGGCGCCCTCGCCAACTAGTCTCAAGATTAACACGGAGAAAGTAAATTATGGAGGTTACTAGTCCGAATATTGTGGCATAATTATAATTAATTCCTGAGCATATAGAAAAATAAGCAATTAATAATAAATATTTAATATTATTAAATAAGTATTCATAGATACATAAGTAATTATGCCTTGACACGCACGTACACTAACAATTCCAACTCCCAAAATCTCAAGTAGCTATAGCACAAAACTCAAATTAAAGGCATCTCAATGTAAAATTTTTGAAAAAAAAACATTATGAAACAAAAAAGTTGGAAAAAAATTCTAACCATAGTAGACATGAAGTTTGAAATTTTAATTTAAAAATAGGTTTGATATTTTAAATTTATTTATTTTTCTTTTGAAGGTGAAGTCAACTATTAATGGCAAGATAAATTTTACATGTGACTTTTTCAAAATAATTAAAAATGAATTATTATATAAAGTATTTAATTATAATATTTTATTTTACTATTAGTAATAATTAAAGTTGTATTTTAAAAATATACAAATGACTATAATTAAATTAACATTCATAAATTAAGTAAATATTATAAATAATAAAATTAAAAATCATAATTAATTAAAATATTAAATAAAAATTATATAGAGATATTATATAGAGACAGTAGGTTTTTATATTTATGATGTGGCATTGATGTAGCATATTTGTCAAAAAAAAATAATAAAAAAAAACTAATTTAGAGGTTTAATCATTGAAGATGTCCTAATAAATTTTTTATATTTTTAATGTGATATCCATGCATTATATTGAAAATTATAAAAAAAAATCTCTTTTTAAAGTTTAACTATTGGAGATCATCTAAGTAAAAGTAAATTCTCGCGTATTTAGATGCACTATCTGCTTAGATGCGTAATAAATTACTTTCTACTCTGCAAATGGGATTATGATTTATGTCTTTTTGGAATAAAAAATTGTACTGGAAGAAGTTCATCATCTCCCTTCAAAAGGAAGAAAAAAAAAACAAAAATCTCACTCGATCTGTAGCACTGCACAAGCGAAATTTAACATGTAGATTAGTTTGTGTCCTTCTCATCTCTCTTTATATGTTGTTTACAAGCTTGAGAAGATAACGTACGTGAAGCTGGCACCAATTAATGGCACGGCTCCACCACCCCTTTCTCTGCCTCCTCCTGGTTCTTGGAGCCAGCGTCCCCTTCTTCCCAATCGCCAAGGCCACGACAATCGCAGGGTGCTCCAAGGCGGAGAACGACGCTCTTCTCACCTTCAAAGACGGTGTCACCGATCCCGCCAACCGCTTGTCTTCATGGCAAGGCCAAGCAGACTGTTGCAGATGGAGCAGCGTGGTGTGCCAAAACATATCGAGTCATGTGCATGTTGTGGAGCTCAACCTCGAAGACGATGACTACTTCAACTACCAAACGGCTTTATAGGGTCAGCTCCTCAATCCATCCTTGCTCTCCTTGACGTATTTGAGTCGACTCAACCTCAGTGGCAATGATTTCGGATGGACCCAAATCCCACAGTTTGTTGGTTCCTTCAGAAGCTTGAGGTATCTTGATCTTTCTTGGACAAATTTTGGCGGGACAATTCCTGCACAGCTTGGGAACTTGTCGACCCTCCTCTATCTTGATCTGAGCTCATACTTTTCCTACGCTGCAACGAATGAGTTGAATACCAGAGTTGATAGCATGGAGTGGCTAAAACAACTCGCTTCTCTGAGGTATCTCAACATGAACTCTGTGAATCTGAGTGCAGCCTCCCATGAATGGCTACAAGCAGTGAACATGTTGCACTCACTGGAGAAGTTACATTTACCACACTGTGATCTGACCACGATCCCTTCTTCTCTTTCCTTTGTCAACCTCACGGCTCTTGAGATTCTTGACCTCTCGTCCAATTTATTCAGGTCCACCTTACCAACTTGGCTGTGGGAATTCAGCAGCCTCTCGAATTTAGACCTACACAGAAATGAATTCTATGGCCGGGTACCTGCTGCAATTGGGAACTTGACGTGCCTTGGTACTTTGATCCTTGGACAGAATAATTTAGATGGAGGNTATTCCAAGGGGCTAGGATTGGTGGGTTACTCAAAATTAGGTTATTAGACTGAAAATAGACAGTTTCAGTCTCACCAATCGATTAGCGTTGGGAACCAATCGATTAAGACATGCACTAATCGATCACCCGATCGATTACAGCTGCCTTGAATCGATCAACGGATCGATTACGCGAGCTTCTATGCTCGCCGATAGGACTAACAATCGATTGACCAATCGATTGAAGTAGCCTAATCACTTGATCGATTGGGAGTTTCTGATTTCTGAAAATAATTTTAGTCTGAATTTCAGAAACCCCTAAATAATTCTACAAAATTTGAAAAATCCTAAAATTTGTGTAGATATTATTTATAACATATACTATCATGGAAAAATAGTTTTCTATGAAAATAACCTTCTTTTTCAAAGATTTACACAAAATTAGAAACCATTAAAACATTTCAATGTTTTACTCTATTTTGTATCCATTTCATCAATGATGAGTGCTATCAAAAGATAGTCTTCACCAAGGTTTTCCAAGATAATTTTAAAATGTTTTTCAAAAACAATATCCAACTATGTTCCTTGGGCTAAATGCACATGACTTGTACATTAGCTTTCCCAATGATTGGAGTTCATTGAATCTCATGTTTTGATGATACTAAAACTCAAATATGATGTACTTTATCAACACCTTGAGTTTTGTTCATCACCCTAACATCTCACTTATTTCTAATGTGTCTCAAAAACACACACAAGTCAACTTATGGTCTTAGTGAGATGTGAAAGTCATGTTCTCCCTAATCTAAGGGTTCATGCATTTCTACCTAGGCATTATAAACCTTGATCATCCACCTAGGATGTCAATTAATGCCAATGTCCTTAATTTCAATAAAAATTGATTTATGCATGATTAATGACTATGACATGCATCATATTAGGATTTTCAAAAGAAATTATAACTAGATGATGCATGTATGACATGCATATAATATTTTCATAATAAGTATGAATGATGAAACATGATGTCATGGCATGTGATAGGGCATACAAAACATGACATATAAGCATAAAAGAAAATACCTAGATTTCCTATCTAAGTATCCATAACTCATCGCTAAGCCATTGATAATCCTAAATTTGCCCTAATTTCCAAGATAATGCCAAAACTCCCCAACTTGGCCTATCTTTTGATTCTAACCTAGTTGTGCCAACTTTATCAAGGTTAATCCTCCAAAAAAAATATATAGTTTGGCACAAATTTACTCCTCCTAGAGTAAACAAATGAATCCTTCATTTTTAAGGGTAGTAATTCCTTGAAAATGTCCTAAGGTGCCAACTTCATCAAGGTTGGGTTAACTACCCTTCCAATTAGAGTTGACACTCCCTAGACCTATCTAGGGTGTGATGAACACACTCTTAGGAACCCAAAACCTATTGGTGCTCCTTGGGTGTTCTAGGTATTCACTAGGGATGACTTCCCTTGATACCTTCCTAAAGACTTTCTTAGGCTTCTCCGAAGCCTTAGTCACCTTTGTCTTGTCTTGGTCAACTCTAGGGATGGCTTCCCTTGCGACCTTGACTTGACTCCTAGACCTAGATTTAGTTCCATATTTGTATGGGACTCTATGATAGGATGGACCATCATCCTTAGTCTTAGGTTTGTACCCCAAACCTTTCTTGCTCCTAGAGGGTCCTTGGTTTCCTAAATCTAGGTTTTGATCCTTGGATCCCTTAAATAGATTTTCTATTCTTTTAAGGGATTTTTCTAATTTATCAAGTTTTGACCTCAAAACTTGATTTTCAATCATTACCTTCTCAAGGCTTGGTTGTTTTGTATAGCCTTGGTGATTATTTTCTTAGCCTTGGATTGGATAGGTTTACCATGAAATGATCTAATATTTTCCCTATCCTTAGAGGTGGTAGTCCTAGCATGGAAAGCTCTATAGTTTTCCTTAGGTTTCTTATACCTCCTATTTTCATGATAAATAGCATTAAAATGATAATAGTTATCTCTAGCATGCATATTATCATGATAAAAATAAGTACCATTACTTAATGGTACCTTAGTCTTGCTCTTGGAGGCTCCCCCTTGATTTGAGCTCCTCCTTTTGACTTTGGTTGGATCCTTCCCCTTTGGACATTGATTCCTATAATGTCCCTTTTGCTTGCATGAGAAGCACACAATGTGCTTCTTATCCTTCTTTACCACGGGGCCGACCTCCTTTGCCTTCTCCTTGGTCTTGGGTGACATTTGCACCTTCTTCTTGACCAATTTTGGACACTTACTCTTATAGTGCCCTTTTTCCCTACACTCAAAACAAATGATATGATTTTTGTTTTTACAACTTGAAATTTTTATACCTTCATGTGGTGTAGAGGTGGCACTTTCTTCTTCTTCATTGACATTGGAATATGATGTTGAAGCTTGTCTTTGATCCGATGCCAATGACACATTTTGCTCCCCCTCAATCCTAGAGGTGGAGGCTTCTTGAATTTCCTCTTCAACCCTTGAGGTAGAGGCTTCTTGAGCTTCATCTTCGGATGTTGAGCACCTCTCAACTTCCGAGTCCTCTTCACTTAATGAATCTCCCTCTTCAGATTTATCTTGATTTGGTATAGTGGAGGGATCTTCATGAAGCCTTGCCAATTTGCTCCATAGCTCTTTGGCGTCTTGAAATTCTCCAATCATGTCCAAGAAGGTGCTTGGCAAAAGATTGACCAATAGCTTGATCACTTTGTAGTTGGTCTCGCATCTCTTGATTTGCTCCTCATTCCATTTGCTTTTCTTGAGGAGTTTTCCTTTCGAGCTTGTTGGAGCTTCAAAGCCCTCCATTAGAGCAAACCATTGCTCTATCTCCATCATGAAATAATTCTCAATCTTTGACTTCCAAAGATTGAAATTTTCTTTGTCGAATGGTGGAGGTGCCCTTGTGTCATAGCCAAACTCCATTTTTGAAATTGAAACCCCTTGATGATGACTTCTTGAAATTAGGGTTTCTTCCAACTTCTTCTTCTTCCTCTAGCTCTTGCCCTCTTAGCGATGAGTCCAAAGAAGAGCAACCTTGCTCTGATACCACTTGTTGGGACCGGTAGACGAGCTAGAGGGGGGGTGATTAGCTCCGATTTGCTCCGTGATGATTTGTCGCGGCGGAAGACTCGAGCAAACACTAACACAAAGGATTTACTTGGTATCCACCCCGGTCGGATGACTAATCCAAGGATCCACTCTCCTCACTCTCTCATACACTATGAAAGATCTCCTTCTTGAGGTGGAGAAACCTCTTACAAGCTTTCACAAAGATACAACAAGAATCAAAGCAAACACAAAATGAAATCTTACAAGATTTACAATGAATAAACTCTCTTTGCTTTCCTTGCTATCTTCAAGCTTGTGGTTGCCTCTAGAACCTTGGAAATGCAGCAGCAAAAACCTCCAAGACTTCCCTTGAGATGGCACCAATGAAGGAGGAAAAAGGGGAGAAGAGTTGTTGCTCAAAACCTACGTGAAAACCCTTATACCCGACGCCTAGGGTTCCCTAATCGATTACCCAATCGATTACCACGTCATACTACCCGTTCAACGGCTAGTTTTTGAACCTGAATCGATTAGCCAATCGATTAAGACTGCTCTTAATCGATTGACCAATCGATTAAGGGAAGGCTGAATCGATTACCCAATCGATTCAGCCACCTTCTGTTCTCGCAACAAACTCTCTTAATCGATTACCCAATCGATTCACTTTCTTCTTAATCAATTACCTAATTGATTAAGATCCTCCTTAATCAATTACCTAATTGATTACCATCCTTCTTAATCAATTACCCAATTGATTAAGATCCTTCTTGTTCTCGCAAGATAACAACCCAATCGATCACCCAATCGATTGAGACCAACCTAACTTGTGTTCACGGTCAACCCCTTTGACCAACCTCAATTTCACGGTCAACCCCTTTGACCAACCTCAATTTCATGGTCAACCCCTTTGACCAACCTGGATTTCTCCATCCTAGCTCTCAACTAGGACTTAACCTGATTCCCAACCAGGTTTGCCTAACCCTCGAGTTAGGTCTAGTCTCTCGGTAGACTTCCACCTTGCCAGCGTGCAATCTACCCGATTCACCTGGACTTCACCTAGTCCCACTAGGTCTTTTCCCATTGCCAGTGTGCGATCTCCCCGATCCACCTGGACTTCACCTAGTCCCACTAGGTCTTTTCCCATGCCAGGTGCGATCACCCCGATCCACCTGGACTTCACCTAGTCCCACTAGGTGTGCCTAGTCCCACTAGGTCTTTTCCCATGCCAGCGCGCGATCTCCCCGATCCACCTGGACTTCACCTAGTCCCACTAGGTCTTTTCCCATGCCAGCGTGCGATCTCCCCGATCCACCTGGACTTCATCTAGTCAAGTCTCCAGTCAACCTTGACTCACTTGACATCATACGACATTCAAACATAATTATCAAACATCGAAACATCTAAACATAAGCTCACCAAGCTTATCTGACATCGACTCACCCGAGCCTAGTCAACCTAGGTCAACTCTGACCTAACCAAGATTGCACCAACACTATCATCTCACCTCCACCCAATACTAGGTTGTTCAAGTTTCAAGTAATCTTTTTCCTATAACCGTTCTAATTTATGCACAAAATTAAATATGAATGACATGTCATATATTTAAAAAAATGACAGATGAATGTCCATGGCATTAATGCATGATTCAAACAAGTCCAAAACATTTTAATTACGTTTCTAAAGATGTATCAAATTCCCGATTTGATACATGTCGTGTGAACCGGCGAATATGTCAACCCACTTTGACATATTTAATTTTTATCAAATTAATTGTTGTGGTTTGGGTAATATTTTATTTTAGTTAGAGTTTAAGTTATTTAACAATTAATTGAAGTTGAATTAGTTAGAAATTAATTAATTTGAATTAATTAATTTGAATTAATATTGAATTAAGATTAAATTAATTTGAATTTGAATTAAGTAAGATTTAATTTGAATTTGAATTAAGTAAGATTTAATTGAATTATTTTAAGTTTGAATTAATTAAGATTTAATTGAATTAATTTAAGTTTGAATTAATTAAGATTTAATTGAATTAATTTAAGTTTGAATTAATTAAGATTTAATTGAGTTAATTTAAGTTTGAATTAATTAAGATTTAAGTTTGAATTAACTTGAATTTAAGTTAATTAAGATTTGAATAATTAATTTGAATTAATTTGAATTTAAGTTAATTAAGATTTGAATAATTAATTTAAATTTAAGTTAATTAAAATTTGAATAATTAATTTAAATTTAAGTTAATTAAGATTTGAATAATTAATTTGAATTAATTTGAATTTAAGTTAATTAAGATTTGAATAATTAATTTGAATTAATTTGAATTTAATTTAATTAAAATTTAATTTGAATTAATTTGAATTTAATTTGATTTTAATTTAATTAGGATTTAATTTGAATTAATTTGAATTTAATTTGATTTTAATTTAATTAGGTTTTAATTTAATTAATTTAAGTGTGAATTAATTAAGATTTAATTGAATAATTAAGGTTGAAATGATTAATTAATAGTTGTGGGTTTAGGTTCAGCATTTTCATTATTTCGAAAATTTCTGACTCATCCTTATTTTTCTTTTCAAGTTTTTCTAGTAATTCTGATTTATTTGTACCTTTGTGATTTTTATTAACTATGGCCTTTATCTTAGAAAATTCTATCTCCTCTTCAAGATTAGATCTTTCAATATCCTCAAAGTAGGTGAAGTAAAATGGGCCACTAGTTAATTTTTCAGGATTATCTAATGGAATGATTAAATTATTATCAAAAGAGATATCATCTCCACTATCCTCAGAATTATCCTTAGAAATAATTTCAGGATTATCTCCAGAATTATCTTCACTAATTTCAGAGTTATCTGTAGAATTATTCTTAAGATGTTCAAATTTGAATTCTGAGTTATACAACGGATTTTCAAATTTGAATTCATAATTATCTAAAGGATTTTCAAATTTGAATTCGGATTTATCCTTAGGATTAAATTTATCTGACTTAAAATTATCAGAATTAAATTTATCAGAATTAAAATTATGATAATTTATTCTAGAAATAACTGAATTGATGTTCTGAATTAAATAATTAATTTATGATATTTTAGTCATATATGCATTTTCTAATTTGACATGCAAAGTATTAATTTTACTATGTAGTAAATCTAATTTATCAGAAAAATTAACTAAATTATCAAAAGACATTGCAGGAATTTGTAAAATTTTTGGAACATAAATCTTACGTACCTTCGCCAGACACTTGTTTTTGTAGTGTCTGTACTTCTCGCATTTGAAGCATCGTACGTGATCATTATTTTTCTGGACTCCTGGCGCGGGTGCCCCCTTTGCCGCCGGTGGTGTAGATCGAGTCTTACGAGTAGGGCACTGATTTTTATAGTGCCCTCTCTCCCTGCACGTGAAACAAATAATATGGAACTTAAAAATGGACATTAAAAAAAATTGTACCTGATTCACCCCTGGGCTCCCCCTCAACTCTTGGCGTCGTTGCTCCGTCGGCGGTTAGTCCGGTGAAGAGCGGCCTAGCTCTGATACCAATTGTAGGACCGGTGTCGTCGATAGATGGGGGGGGTGAATATCGATCGTGAAAATTCTCGCAGTTTCGAACTATATTCAGAGCGTTAGTGGAGCGAAAAATAAATACAGAAAATTAAAAGCAAGACAGACACGCGGGATTTATTTACTTGGTTCCCAACCCCCCTAGGTCAGTACGTCCAAGGCCTATGTACTCGGCGTGAGTCCACTATTGGTCTCCTTTCTAGAATTTCTGGAGGCGGAGAAAACCCATCTTACAGTTGATAATTACAAGCAAGAATATTGAAAATTAAGTGCAGAATTAAATAACAGCAAACCGAACAAAACAAAACAACGTCTGAAGCTCGGCCGATCTGGACCTTCGAAGTGTCGCGCACTTCCTCCTGGAGCCTCCCAGTCGTAGAGCCTCATCTCTAGCGCATTGTCGTCGGTCAGAATGCTCGGAATCACTCACAGAAGTTGTGTTTGAAGCAGAGGGGTCGAAGCCCCTTATATAGGCTTCATACGGGTGCCTGATACGCTGGGGGCGCCCCTATAAACTCGGTCAAACCTTATCCCCGCGCCGACCTCACTGCGGCTGATAAAACCTCTGACCACGGCACCTGGGACCTCTCGGGCGCCTGAGTGAAGGCTTATCTTGTGTTTTGACCTCAAAACAGCAAAACAACTTTAAACTTGGGTGCCCGTATCGTCCCAGGCGCCTAACAGGAAGCCTATTCTGCTTACCTCAAGAAACTGCATTGTTTACTCTTTGGCTTGGTCGCCCCCATCATCCTGGGTGCCTGGCTTCAAGGCATTCAACCCAACACTGGGTTTTACACACTGCTCTGGGCGCCCCCATCAGTGGGGGTGCCTGGGTTGACTGCATTCCAGCCTTTCGCCTGCTTTGTCTCCGGTTCTTGATACCTGCAAGATACACAAACACAAAGCACATACACATACAATATTAGTCTTAAGGTCTTGGTTCGGACTTTGGATTTCCACGAAACCCTAGGTCGAACTGACGCAAGTTCTCACCCCCGAGAACGCGCGTTTCACCTACTCCTTCTCAGGAGACGGTTGCCACCCAGTCCTTCGGGTGGACTTTTGCTTAGCTTCTGATACTTCCTGACCTCGAGACGCTCGAACCTTGACCCGTCTCTACTTCTGTCCTTAGTCATTGTTCAGCTAAGTTGCTCAGTCCCTCGGATCAAGACTTCGTGCCCAAACCCTAAGTCTAGGACTTCAGTGCCCAACCCTCAGTCAGGTCTTCGTGTCCAATTCCCCGAACCAGGACTTGTTAGTGATATGAGAGAAGTGTCTTAAGACAATCGCCTTATGATTGTAATCATTTATTCTAATAAATGAATATTCACTATTTGAGTATACATGTTTGTGTATTTGATTGAGATCTTAAACTCATTTACTGAATGTCCGCAATACAATTCACAGCATGAGAGAATTTGTGATGAATTCACAACTAGTGATTATCTCTACATATGCAATTGTGAAGTATTGAAATTGTCCCTAGTCGATAATTGATAAATACGGACACTATCAATTCTGTTGAGACTAGCATGAGTTATTCTCTAATCAGCTGATTCTCACTGGCCGGTGACATTGAGATGTCCGGAGATAAATATGAATGCTAGTTAAGGGAACTAGTTCATTGGAGTGACTGGCTGTAAAACTTCATATGGTAGTCTACATATAGATATGTCAGTGAAATTCTTACTGCAGCTTAAGTGCGATGTTCTTTTGACTTGCGGTGTTCAAGTCATCTTGGTCATGGAGACTTATACTTTGACATCTTAAGCAAGCATCTCCAAGGAGGTGTGGACCCAGGATGATTGGGTATAAGCCGAAGTGCCCGAAGATGTTTGAACAGCCTACAAAGGATTCACCACTCCTTGCGAGGAGATGTATACCCGAGGCCTATCGTCGGATTGTTACTCGAAGCCTCTGGCCAGAGCATGACATGTTCAGAGTATGAATCTCTTAGATATATGAGAGTAATTAGAATCCGTAGGACGAGAAAATGTTACTTGGGCTAGGTGTGACGTAGTCAGCCTAGTGGGGACTGACACACATAGACCATGTCCTGAACCAAGTGGGTATAAGATGGTGAAGGGAATGGGGCACGATTCATTATAGCTGTTGAAGGGTTTCAGAATTATTTTTGAGGTCAACCGTTGATCTTTCGATTAATTAGGGATCATGATGTACTACTAAGTGTCACTCATGATCGTTCTATAATTAATTGATTAATTATAGACGACCAACATAAATCGAAAACCTATTTAGTCACACGCACTACGAATAATCCGAGGGATTTAAAACGAGTTGAAAACTGGATTTTCCAATCAAGAGAGATTAACTTTGGTTGAGCCAAACGATAAGTCGAATCTGAATTTTTTAGAAACGCATCGGAAGCGTAAAATGGCTAAGTCTTTTGAAGACTTAATAGATGAATTAAATAAGTTTAATTCATTAGGGCTTGGCTTGGATGGGCCGGCCAAAGAGGGCCTCCATCCTCTTTGCTTCAAATTTGATGACCGTTTTTGTCGTGTCACGATTTCAAATACTATTAGAGTATCGAACTCCTCTAAACTAATGTAGTATAGAGTAACTCGAGTCGTCTCCCAACGAATGTAGTTGGTACATGATAATTCTCATGATAGTATATTATTGCTTTTGGGTTTTTGATATCAAACTGGGGTTTGGATTTGAACTTTAAGACTACCAAAAAACATAGCAAAGCAGATATAAAACCTAGTCTAATTAAGGAAAGACAGTGCAGGTAATGAAATCTAATTTAACCCGACTACAATTACGGTAAAGAAAAGAATAACTAGAAATTAAGCATCAACAAAACTAAACATGGAACAAAACCTACAGCATTAAAGAAATCTAGACTGATCTAACTTAATTGCATTTAAATGAAAACATGAAACTTAAAACAATTGAAACAAACAATACAGAACAAAAGTTTAACAACTAACAAACATCACAATTGAAAGTTTTATTCTAAGAGGCATTTAGCCAAACACAAGATAGGCATGTTTTAAATGGCTTCAAGTAAATGCAAATTGAAATGGGAAGATCCATCAAATACAAATATTCAACTTCCAACACGTAACAACTCAATGAAACAAACAACAAGTTGCTGCCAGTTGTGAAGAAGCTGAATTTGCTGTGAGGAACTGAGAAGGAGTTGCTGTAAAAGAATTGTTGATCGGATGAATGCAAACAACTGCTGCCGGAATTGGTAATGCTGTAATGCTGGAAATGGCTGAAGAGCTGATGGCAAATCTGATGAAGCTGGAAACTACGAATTGGAACTCTGCTGGGAAGAAATTGAAACTGCTGGAAAGAAAGAATTACTGGAAATGAACTGCTACTGGGAATCTGTAAAAAAAACTGATAAGAAGAGCTGTGAAAATGAAGCTGTGAAGGAAGATCGACTACTGGAAATGAACTGCTGAAATGGTAAACTGCAGTGAAGAAAGAAAAATCTAATCTGATGAAGAAATAAACTGTGAAGGAAAAGAAAACGCTGAAGAAAAGTTGTCCAGAGCCCTAGCTGTGGTGATGGTGCTGGAATGCTGCGACGGCTGCGTTCGGCTAGAGTTCGGAACCCCCAGAGACCTAGCTCGTCCGGCCGGTGGTGATGAAAATGGAGGAAAGCCCTCTTCGAACCCCGAAAGAGAGAAACCCTTACTCTCTTCTCTCCGAACCCCGAAAGAGAAGAGGTGGAAGACCGACCGGCGGCGATGTGATGATGAAAATCGCCGGCGGTGAGGGTGGAGAGGATGAATCGCGCGTGTGTGGGTGTGGCCGATCGATGCCCTAGCTCTGCGTTCCTCTTCCTTTTGTTTGTGTCCCTAGCTGCAGCGATTGGGTTTGGCTCAGCCAACTTCAGCGATTGGATCAGTCAGCCAAGCCTTCGAGTTAACCCAGCTCAGATTCATTGGTTCGGTCAGCCAAGCCAGCTTCGGTTCAGTCCAGCCAGAGCTCAGAAATTGGGTTTAACTCAGCGGTTCAGCCTTGGTTCAGCTTTGATTCAGCCAGCAAATGGGTTCGGTTAAACAGATCAGGTTTCAGTCCAGTTCTGGTCCAGCAGATTGAGTCCAGTCAACCAAGCCAGAGTTCACAGCCCAGAAGAGAATTAGCAATGGACGGCTGAGATCGATTTGGCTTCATCCAACGGTCGGATCTCTCCAGATCTGAACCAAACTCCACAGATCCCAATCAATGGTCCTGATATACCTGTCCCCAGCTCGGATTGACCAGATCAGTGGCGGATGGTCCAGATCTTTCCTTTTCTTGAATGGATGGTCTAGAACATCTTGAGCTTGATCCAATGGTCAGATTACTTCTGATTTGGCTGAAATTTTTAGATCTTGATCTATGGTCAGGATTGATTCTATCTTGAACTCGGATTGACCAGAAGTTGACCGATGGCTCAGATCTAGCCATTCTCTGGAATGGACGACTCCTAATAATCCGATGCTTGATCCCTTTAATCTGGATCCAATGCTGACTCAAGTCTGACCTGATTTGATCTAGGTCTATGATCAATTGAAGCTTACAAAATGATATTCAAATTTAGTGCCAAAAATATCCTAAATATACAAAGATTTGAATTAAATGCCAAAATAGAGGGAATACATGAAACCTAATACAATTGCAAACTTAAGCATATAAAATGTGAATCAAACATGGATTTTAGTGCCTAAAATAATCAACAAAAATGATGGTTATCAAACTCCCCCACACTTATTCTTGGGCGTCTCGCACAAGTCAACTAGTAAACCTAGGATGTATCCCCCTAGATTATTCTCAATCATAGTTAGAAGCAATTGAAAGAAAATTATCTAAGGTTATCAATTCTCAAAAATCTAAGCTCAATGGACTAGAGACTTGTCCTTAAATCAACAACTTAGCATACTTCATCCATCATGACTCATTGAGATGAATTTTACAAAAAACCTTGCAAGGGAAGTTCTAAAGTGGCTCTCTTCCTAAGTTCTACATTTTTGATGAAAAGTGGAGCTCTCTCCAACACAACCATGGTTCTTGCACTACCATAGGCTTGCTTATTATCTACTCTCCTCCATTATTCATAAATTGGATCCACACCTATAAAAGCTTATTCAAACAAGTTAAAGAAGATATATGCAATGATAGAGATGAAATAGAAAATTGAGGGACTTGATACTTATGAATCACAATAAAGAAAATAAAGAGCATGATATGACAAAAAGATATGGCAAAGTAAAGAAAATAATATGATAAGGACACATGGAGAAGAAATATAGCATGATAAGAAAGTGTGGAAAAATTAAGGAAAGTGGAAGACTTGGACACTCAAAAATGTATCCCAATGTACTTTGCCCATTTCTTTTGAGTTATCTTGCATGTATCATGGTTGTGGTGGAGTAGGAATTGAAGAATTGTGAAAATTCAGTGTGCCAATTATTTTCCAGCTGTTTTGTTTTTTTTTCTCTTCTTCTTTTTTTTTAACAGCTCACACACTTTTTTTTTTTGGCACATTTTTGCTTCTAATGATAGTATGCTTGCATCCTCCCCCACACTTAAACTTTTGTTTGTCTCGGGCAAAATAACACTAAGAAACATTAAGGTATCCAAGTCCATGCAAAATATTATGATGAACATAAAAAAGAGGGAAGGGAAATGTGGACTAAGAGTGTATCAACAAGGCAATTGCAGAAATGATATAAGAAAAGGAACAAAGTGATTTACCTCTATAAATGTGATCTAATCATAGAAATATAGCTTTGAAAGAACCTAAGCAAGTTCTAGAGTACAATCACATGTGTGTATCACAAAAAAATGGCCAATTCCTCACTAGGTAAAAAAAATTCATCTCAATTCATCAATTTAGAATCCAATACTAAGAAGTACTCAAGCAACCAAGAATTTTCATCCAATGACTCAAATCCTAAGTTTTGACAACCAAATTTATTTACTTTCAAAGGACTCTAAAACGATATAAGAAAATCTAGATAGATACATTTATTCCTAATCATGCAAGAAGTAAAATGCCAAAAGGAATAAAATGATATCTATAATGACTTTTATGCATCCTACTCTACGCAATCATTTATTAGCAAGAACTCATTTAAAAAGAAAGATTACTACTCGAAAACATGAAAATGATATTCACAATGAGATAGGAGAGTAAGAAGAAAATAACTCCCCTTCAAATAGGATAAAGAGCACGTAGCATCCATCTTGGGAGAACTATCCTCAAGTAGTCAATCTTGTAGTGCATGGATTTCTCCCTTGACAATTTAGCACAAGCATCTTCCGGTGGTCGGAGATGATTAAGGTTCAGAATCCATTCGTGGGGTAGATAATTGAAAATCAAAGTGAACTTGACCCCTCCCACTGCATGCCCCTTAGAAGTCCTTCCGGGAGGTTGTAGGCTATTAAGTTTCAGTACCCATTCTAGAATCCTATGGGAGCCTGCAAAATCATGTATAGAAGATACCTCCCGCACGCATGCAAGGTAAGAAAAATATAATTAGTGAACAATCTCTACATAAAATGACTCAAGATATGCATCACATCCTATGAAATCAATTTTCGGTACCTCAATAAATTTATCACAATTATTTTCTACAAAAGATGCATCAAGAAACTCATCACAAACAATGAAATCCATTTTGGGTACCTCTATCAGTTTTTCACCATCAATATCTGCATAGGATGTGTCCAATAATTCATCAGAACAAATAGCATCAATACTAGGTACCTCAATGGAATTTTCACAATCAATTTCTAAATAAAATGTAGCAAGACATGCATCACAACCAATAAGATCAACCATGGGTACCTCCATAAGTTTTTCACACTCAACTTCAGCATAAGATATAGCAAGAGATTCATCATAATAAACCACATCAATTTCAGGCATTTCTAAAATTTTTTCAAAATCAACATTTACATGAGATGTACCAAGTAATTCACCACATTCAACAAAATCAATTTTTGGTGCATCTCTAGGTTTTTCACAAACAATTTCTACAAAAGATGTGTCAAATACTTCATCACACACAATACAATCAGTTTGAGATACCTCTATTGATTTTTCCAAAGAAATAGGAAGTATACTTACATGATCATGCTGAGGAATACCTGGAGGTTCTACAAGAATAGATGTATCCATAGCTTCCTCCTGGTTAGGTACAGGTTCCATCTCAGGCTCAAGTTCTGGTGGGCATTGATAAGTACCATTTTTGTGATTATTTTAGATGTTAAAATCCATGTTTGACCCATGTTTTTATTGCTTAATTCTGATTTTACCCTAGGTTTTGGAACTTTATCTTATTTTGGACTTAATTGCAAAATTACATTAAAATGGATTAATTGGCCACTAAATTTTCTGATATATTTTTGTAGGCATGAAAGGATCCTGGACCTAGGGCATACTGGGCCAAACCTGAGTCGGATGTGAACCGGATCGAATTATCAAGCCTACGATTAATCCGGGCCGTCCGATTCAAGAGCGGCTAGATCTGAGCCATCCGGGACGATCTGAAGCAATCCGAGCTAGGATTAGGGTTGATCAAGCTCTATGATCAAGATCTGAAGGTTTCATCCCAATCAGAGCTAAATCAACCGTTGGATCAAGCAAGGAGGGCTCTAGAGCGTCCATTCACAGATAGAGTTGATCTGGACCATCCGTTGCATATCTGGAGGATCCGAGCTACCACAAGGCAGATCCTGACCCCAGATCATCATCATAAAAGTTTGGCTCAAATCAGATCAAGATCTACCGTTGGATTTCATCAAATCAATCACAGCCGTCCATTATTTCCTATTTAATCAGAAACGCTGCCCAGCTTCTCCTCATCGCGTCTTCGCCGCACAGTGCTTCTTCTTCAAGTTTTCAGCTAGTTCTTCATTTTTTCTTCAATCCGAGGCGCGGCCACCACAATTTCTTCACTAGCTTGTGTTCTAGGTCATTAGGAAGACTCATCTGTGAAGTTTCCAGCCTCAAATTGTCCAAGAAACAGGGGCTGTTGAGAGGTTTCCGCAGTTCTACCGTTTGATAACTTAGGATCGGCTGTGCTCCACTTCCATCCACCTGGGCTATCCAGAGGGGTTCCCTGAGTAGCTTTGATCATCATCCACTCACCAATTCACGCGGACACAGTTAAATCCAAGAAATCGAATGGAAGTTTCAGATTTGAGCAAGTTGAGCTGAATTCAAGCGCCGATTGAGTTTTCTCATTGATTTGTTGAGCTTGCGGGTTCGAGGCTCACACTTGCGTGACGAACGAGGAGAATTCGAGCTAGGGAAGGATTGGGGTTTAGTTTCATTGGTTAATTTTAGTCCTTTAGCTGTAATTTCGTTTCAGTTGTTAAAATTCGCTACTGCAGTTTCTGTTTTTTGGTTTCAGATTACTTAATTTCGTTTACTAAATTGTGCTAGCTTAATTAGGTTCAATTCTTGCAAGTAGTTAGCTAGTTAACTTGTTTAGTGAACAATTGTTTGTAATTTTAGCTTAAATCTCGTTTCATTGTTGTGTATCAGATTCCATGCTGCGTGCCAGATTTTGTATGCTGAGTATCAGCCCTGTTTGCAGATTTCTTTTCAGTTTCAAAATTTACACTTTATTTCATTTCAGATTCTTATTTACAGCTTGATCCCCACAATTGAAGACAACATTTAGCCCACTAACTCAATTGATTTGAGTTGTTTAGCAATCTGATTCTATTTCTGCATTTGATCTATTCCTGCACTTGCATAAATTCTGCACCATTCAACTCTGCATCTGAATTTTCCTGCACAAGCTGTTTTAGATTCAGCTTTCGTATCCTGGGGATTTCTGCATGCTTAGTGTAGTTTCTGATCTCAAGTTTCAAGCATAGATCAGTTAAATTCTGCAAGTCAAGGTCTGCACATCAAATTTTGCAGTCATTAATTCTGAAAATTCTGCATTCTGATCCCTAATTAGATGTGTTTTAGCTTGATCAGTTTCTAGATTCGAAATTATTCCAGTTCATGCATAGCATTTCACTTATACCCTTGCCTTCCCAATCTGAATTGATTACCTAATCTGAATTACCAGTCACAGTTTTCTTTTCAGCTTGTATCAAACTGAATTGCATTTCTGCACTTGATTTAAGTTTTCATCTGCATTTGATTCAATTCTGAATGGCATCAGTTATCTGCATATCAGCATTTGATTTCAGATCCTGAATCATTGTATCCAGCAAGTTGGGTTCTTCTTCTAAATCTATTCTTGTAGCTGGTTTTATTTACAAAGAGTTCAGCCTCATGTCTGAATTTTGCATCAGCTGGTTACATCAATTTTAATTGCTGGGATCCAGTTTGCATTTCTGCAGGTTAATACCATTAGGAAATGTCTAGTTTGTAGTAGTTCGAGTTTGCATCAGTGATGCTTAGCGTTGGACTTAAACTGCATCTAGAATTAGTTGATTTGGCTGATTCTTGTATCCAAATTGCGGCTGCAAATCAGTTTTGTATCAAGAAAACTCTTGACTTGATCAGTCCTTTCATTCATTTCTGCATATTGTGATTAGTTTCTGAATTATGTCTCACCAGAGTCTGTTTCTATTTTGTATTGGTTGACTAAATTCATCCATTGGTTTAATCATTAAGTGCCAACTCCTTGTGTAGCTCCCTTAATTGAGTGGTTTTGTTTTCATTGTTTTGCCATGTCTATTCGAAACCAAAACCCAAATATTTATTTGAAACCCGAAAACACAAACGACACCTAAATACAAGCGCGGATCAAATTATATCAACTAGCCCCGAGAAAAATACGACCTGTGGCCCCTATATTACATTTTCAGTTTTTGATTGTAAAAGGGTTTCCAGCATTCATTCATTGATATTTAAATTTGATGAGCTCATACATTTCGTGACAAATTTAATTAGCTAAATTGGGTCCATCAGGCATTCAACTGAAGCAAGTGATTCTTGGGTTCTTGCTTCCACCATGCAAGTCCCTACACTTTCTGGCTTATCCTCTGAATCTTCTAATGTATCAGTCAATGGTGGTGGTCCCTGGGGCTCAGTGCAATCCCCTACACCAATAGGATCATCTCCAATGCATGCTTCATCAACCATATCTGTAACAACCATATTAGAAAAGTTAGGATCATCAACAACTACATCACCACAAAATAAAAGTATAGAATGATCCTGTAAAGTTTTAGAATTAAATTCAAAACTATCACAAGCTCTACAATCAATCTCATCCAATGCCTCTCAATCAGTAGGAATGGGTGATTCTTGGGGCTCAGTGCAATCCCCTATACTCTCAATCCTATCCTCTGGATCTTCTGATACATCAGCCAATGATGGTGGTCCCTGGGGTTCAGTGCAATCCCCTGCACCTATAGAATCATACTCATGCCCCTCAGAATTAAGAGTAGCTTGATAAAATAGTTGTCCTGATCTTTGGGCTCGTATTTGATTCATTTGATTAACTAATTGTTCCATTTGCCTTCCAATGATTTGAAGCCTTTGTTGCACAATTTCCCCAAGCCTTTGTTGTTGAGCCTCAAGCTCTTGTTGGTCTTGAAAAGTAGCATAAGGTTGCTCAAATTCATGATTAGGCGATGAATTCTGAGAATAGTGTTGTTGGGGCTGACTGAATTGTTGATATTGCTGTGTAAATTGCTGAAAACTGGGTTGATAGCAGGGATGATGTTGCTAGAAATTATTGTTCTGAAAATTCTGAAGTTGGGGCTGAATTTGTTGATTGAATTGCTGAAATGCTTGAGGGTGAAAATTCTGAGTGTCTTGCTGACAATTTTGACCTTGAAACTAGAAATCTTGATTTGAAAACTGTGGATAATGAAAACCTTGCTGTGAGGGTTGAAATACTGGCTGGTCTTGATTAAAACCTTGCTGACCATAATTGAATGGTTGTTGGAAATCTTGGAAATTCTGCTGAAACTGTTGTTGTGATTGAAAATTTTGTTGAAAATTTGGATTGTACTCTTGCTGAAAATTCTGAAATTTTGATTGAAACTGCTATGGTGGCTGATTGAAAGTTTGGTACTGCTGCAAATTTGAGTAGGGTTGTTGGAAATCTTGCTGTGGTGGCTGCTGAAATTATTGACATGGCTGTGGGTAAGTAGATGAATCACTGTTGGGTCTTTGTTGGGATTTCAAGTGCTTAGTCAAATTTCTTAACTCCACCAGTAGACCTTTGAGCTCTGGTTGTGCATTTGAAAACATTTCGACAATTTACCAAAGGGCGCACCTGAGAGTTGGTATTTACCAAAAGGTGTACCATGGTTTCATTTTTACCAAAGGGTGTATTGATTCTAGTGAACTTCCATTTATACCTCATCCGCCAAAAAAAGTCTTTCTCTTTCTCTTTCTTTTTCTCTTTCTCAGTAACAAATCCTGAGGCAACGAAATTTGCTTTTTTAGATTTGTCATTTTAAAATAATATATTTAGGAATCGGCTAAAAAATGTAAGGTAAAGAAAGAAAAATTATTTCCATTAACTAAAGTTATCTTCCAACTGATTTTAAAAATTTAGAGTGATGAATTTTTATATTTGATTAATATAAATTAATATATTAAATAATATTTAATAAATATATTAATATATAACAAAGATTTAAAATTTAAAAAAGTGTGAAATCTTTTATTTCAGATCAAGGTGGGCCTGAAATCAAAAGATTTCAGGCCCACGCTGGGCCTGAAATAAAAGATTTCAGGCCCACGCTGGGCCTGAAATAAAAGATTTCAGGCCCACGTTGGGCCTGAAATAAAAGATTTCAGGCCCAGCGTGGGCCTGAAACAAAAGATTTCAGGCCCAGCGTGGGACTGAAACAAAAGATTTCAGGCCCTGTATCGGCTTGAAATCATGTGTTATGATAGGGTTTTTATGTAGATCTGAAATATAAAGAAACATCTCTTTATATTTTTGAAATCACAATAAAAATCATTGAGAAAGATTACTTTACGTGAGAAATTCTAATTAATATAATACATACATTATATTAAAAATGAACTTATATATATATATATATATATATATATATATATATATAAAGGAGAAGCAACTTCAGGTTCAGGGCCTGAAATCTTGATTTCAGGCCTTGCTTGATTATATAAAATTAATAAATATAAAAAAAATAATTAATAGACATAATAATATATATTGATTGGCAAAATTAAAGATATAAGGATGATTTACTAAAACAAGCTATGATTCTACATTATTGTTATATCGTTCTGTGCCAACTGATACAGTATGAGAACATCAGTGAGTTTTGACCAAAACCCACTAATGGACCTCCCATATTTGGATTTCTGAAAACTCTATATCAATAGACAGGGTTGACCTAGGAGAAGATGTTTTAGGTGTCCAAACATCTATACACTCTATATCACCAATGCAATAGGAGTAGTTTAGAAATATCAGTGGGTTTTGATCAAAATCCACTGATGGACCTACCATATCTGAATTTCTGAAAACTCCATATGAATAGAGAGGGTAGAGGTAGGAGATGATGTTTTAGGTGTCCAAACATCTATATATTAGATATCACCAATGTAATAGGAGTAGTTTAGCCATATCAGTGGGTTTTGGTCAAAACCCATTGATATTTCTAAACCACTCCTATTGCATTGGTGATATAGAGTGTATAGATGTTTAGACACCTAAAACATCTTCTCCTATCTCTAACCTCTCTATTCATATAGAGTTTTCAGAAATCCAGATATGGGAGGTCCATCAGTGGGTTTTGGTCAAAACCCACTGATATTTCTAAACTACTCCTATTGCATTGGTGATATAGAGTGTATAGATGTTTGGACACCTAAAACATCTTCTCCTAGGTCAACCCTGTCTATTGATATAGGGTTTTTAGAAATCCAGATATGGGAGGTCCATCAGTGGGTTTTGGTCAAAACCCACTGATGTTCTCATACTGTATCAGTTGGCACAAAACGATATAACAATAATGTAGAATCATAGCTTGTTTTAGTAAATCATCCTTATATCTTTAATTTTGCCAATCAATATATATTATTATGTCTATTAATTATTTTTTTATATTTATTAATTTTATATAATCAAGCAGGGTCTGAAATCAAGATTTCAGGCCCTGAACCTGAAGTTGTTTTTCCTTTATATATATATATACACACACACACACATATATATATATATAAGTTCGTTTTTAATATAATGTATGTTTTTTATTAATTAGAATTTCTCACGTAAAGTAATTAGGCCCACGTTGGGCCTGAAATAAAAGATTTCAGGCCCAGCGTGGGCCTGAAATAGAAATATTTCAGCCCCAGCGTGGGCCTGAAACAAAAGATTTCAGGCCCTGTGTCGGCTTGAAATTATGTGTTATGATAGGGTTTTTCATGTAGGCCTGAAACATAAAGAAACATCTCTTTATATTTTTAAAATCACAATAAAAATCACTGAGAAAGATTACTTTACGTGAGAAATTCTAATTAATATAAAACATACATTATATTAAAAATGAACTTTTATATATATATATATATATATAACTTTATATATATATATATATATATATATATATATATATATAAAGGAAAAACAACTTCAGGTTCAGGGCCTGATATCAATTGATTTCAGGCCCTGCTTGATTATATAAAATTAATAAATATAAAAAAATAATTAATAGACATAATAATATATATTGATTGGCAAAATTAAACATATAAGGATGATTTACTAAAACAAGCTATGATTCTACATTATTGTTATATCGTTCTGTGCCAACTGATATAGTATGAGAACATCAGTGGCTTTTGACCAAAACCCACTGATGGACCTCTCATATCTGGATTTCTGAAAACCTTATATCAATAGACAGGGTTGACCTAGGAGAAGATGTTTTAGGTGTCCAAACATCTATACACTCTATATCACCAATGCAATAGGAGTAGTTTAGAAATATCAATGGGTTTTGACCAAAACCCACTGATGGACCTCCCATATCTAGATTTCTGAAAACTCCATATGAATAGAGAGGTTAGAGATAGAAGAAGATGTTTTAGGTGTCCAAACATCTATACACTCTATATCACCAATGCAATAGGAGTAGTTTAGAAATATCAATGGGTTTTGACCAAAACCCACTGATATGGCTAAACTACTCCTATTACATTGGTGATATCTAATATATAGATGTTTGGACACCTAAAACATCATCTCCTACCTCTACCCTCTCTATTCATATGGAGTTTTCAGAAATTCAGATATGGTAGGTCCATCAGTGGATTTTGATCAAAACCCACTGATATTTCTAAACTATTCCTATTGCATTGGTAATATAGAGTGTATAGATGTTTGGACACCTAAAACATCTTCTCCTAGGTCAACCCTGTCTATTGATATAGAGTTTTCAGAAATCCAAATATGGGAGGTCCATCAGTGGGTTTTGGTCAAAACCCACTGATGTTCTCATACTGTATCAGTTGGCACAGAACGATATAACAATAATGTAGAATCATAGCTTATTTTAGTAAATCATCCTTATATCTTTAATTTTGCCAATCAATATATATTATTATGTCTATTAATTATTTTTTTATATTTATTAATTTTATATAATCAAGCAGAGCCTGAAATCAATTGATTTCAAGCCCTGAACCTGAAGTTGCTTTTCCTTTATATATATATATATATATATCAAAGTTCGTTTTTAATATAATGTATATTTTATATTAATTAGAATTTTTCACGTAAAGTAATCTTTCTCAGTGATTTTTATTATGATTTCAAAAATATAAAGAGATGTTTCTTTATGTTTCAGACCTATGTAAAAAACCCTATCATAACACATAATTTCAAGCTGACACAGGGCCTGAAATCTTTTGTTTCAGGCCCACGCTGGGCCTGAAATCTTTTATTTCAGGCCCAACGTGGGCCTGAAATCTTTTATTTCAGGCCTAGCGTGGGCCTGAAATCTTTTGATTTCAGGCCCACGCTTGATCTGAAATAAAAGATTTCACACTTTTTTAAATTTTAAATCTTTGTTATATATTAATATATTTATTAAATATTATTTAATATATTAATTTATATTAATCAAATATAAAAATTCATCACTCTAAATTTTTAAAATCAGTTGGAAGATAACTTTCGTTAATGGAAATAATTTTTCTTTCTTTACCTTACGTTTTTTAGCCGATTCCTTAATATATTATTTTAAAATGACAAATCTGAAAAAGCAGATTCCGTTGCCTCGGGATTTGTTATTGAAAAAGAGAAAGAGAAAGACTTTTTTTGACGGAAGGGGTATAAATGGAAGTTCACTAAAATCAATACGCCCTTTGGTAAAAATGAAACCATGATACACCTTTTGGTAAATACCAATTCTCAGGTGCGCCCTTTGGTAAATTGCCGAAAACATATTGATCTTGCAGCCCTGTCACAAAACAAACAAGAAAAATGGCAGCAACCGTATACAAAAGATAAAGCACAAGAAAATAGAATCAAAGAATATCAAGCACCACTACATTCCCCGGCAACGACGCCAAATTTGATGACCGTTTTTGTCGTGTCATGGTTTCAAATACAATTAGAGTATCGAACTCCTCTAAACTAATGTAGTATAGAGTAACTCGAGTCGTCTCCCAACGAATGTAGTTAGTACATGATAATTCTCATGATAGTATATTATTGCTTTTGGGTTTTTGATATCAAACTAGGGTTTGGATTTGAACTTTAAGACTACGAAAAGACATAGCAAAGCAGATATGAAATCTAGTCTAATTAAGGAAAGACAGTGCAGGTAATGAAATCTAATTTAACCCGACTACAATTACGGTAAAGAAAAGAATAACTAGAAATTAAGCATCAACAAAACTAAACATGGAACAAAACCTACAGCATTACAGAAATCTAGACTGATCTAACTTAATTGCATTTAAATGAAAACATGAAACTTAAAGCAATTGAAACAAACAATACAGAACAAAAGTTTAACAACTAACAAACATCACAATTGAAAGTTTTATTCTAAGAGGCATTTAGCCAAACACAAGATATGCATGTTTTAAATGGCTTCAAGTAAATGCAAATTGAAATGGGAAGATCCATCAAATACAAATATTCAACTTCCAACACGTAACAACTCAATGAAACAAACAACAAGTTGCTGCCAGTTGTGAAGAAGCTGAATTTGCTGTGAGGAACTGAGAAGGAGTTGCTGTAAAAGAATTGTTGATCGGATGAAAGCAAACAACTGCTGCCGGAATTGGTAATGCTGTAATGCTGGAAATTGTTGAAGAGCTGATGGCAAATCTGATGAAGCTGGAAACTACGAATTGGAACTCTGCTGGGAAGAAATTGAAACTGCTGGAAAGAAAGAATTACTGGAAATGAACTGCTGCTGGGAATCTGTAAAAAAAAAACTGATAAGAAGAGCTGTGAAAATGAAGTTGTGAAGGAAGATCGACTATTGGAAATGAACTGCTGAAATGGTAAACTGCAGTGAAGAAAGAAAAATCCAATCTGATGAAGAAATAAACTGTGAAGGAAAAGAAAACGCTGAAGAAAAGCTGTAAATAATTTTGATCGCCAGAGGTGAAGTGGTGAGATGTCAGCTAGGGTTCGGAACCCCCAGAGCCCTAGCTGTGGTGATGGTGCTGGAATGCTGTGATGGCTGCGTTTAGCTAGAGTTTGGAACCCCCAGAGCCCTAGCTCGTCTGGCCGGCGGTGATGAAAATGGAGGAAAGCCCTCTTCGAACCCCGAAAGAGAGAAACCCTTACTCTCTTCTCTCCGAACCCCGAAAGAGAAGAGGTGGAAGACCGGCCGGCGGTGAGGGTGGAGAGGATGAATCGCGTGTGTGTGTGTGGCCGATCGATGCCCTAGCTCTGCGTTCCTCTTCCTTTTGTTTGTGTCCCTGGCTGCAGCGATTGGGTTTGGCTCAGCCAACTTCAGCGATTGGATCAGTCAGCCAAGCCTTCGAGTTAACCCAGCTTAGATTCATTGGTTCGGTCAGCCAAGCCAGCTTCGGTTCAGTCCAGCCAGAGCTCAGAAATTGGGTTTAGCTCAGCGGTTCAGCCTTGGTTCAGCTTTGATTCAGCCAGCAAATGGGTTCGGTTAAACAGATCATGTTTCAGCCCAGTTCTGGTCCAGCGGATTGAGTCTAGTCAACCAAGCCAGAGTTCACAGCCCAGAAGAGAATTAGCAATGGACGGCTGAGATCGATTTGGCTTCATCCAACGATCGGATCTCTCCAGATCTGAACCAAACTCCACAGATCCCAATCAATGGTCCTGATCTACCTGTCCCCAGCTCGGATTGACCAGATCAGTGGCGGATGGTCCAGATCTTTCCTTTTCTTGAATGGATGGTCTAGAACATCTTGAGCTTGATCCAACGGTCAGATTACTTCTGATTTGGCTGAAATTTTTAGATCTTGATCTATGGTCAGGATTGATTCTATCTTGAACTCGGATTAACCAGAAGTTGACCGATGGCTCAGATCTAGCCGTTCTCTGGAATGGATGGCTCCTAATAATCCGATGCTTGATCCCTTTAATCTGGATCCAATGCTGACTCAAGTCTAACCTGATTTGATCTAGGTCCATGATCAATTGAAGCCTACAAAATGATATTCAAATTTAGTGCCAAAAATATCCCAAATATACAAAGATTTGAATTAAAAGCCAAAATAGAGGGAATACATGAAACCTAATACAATTGCAAACTTAAGCATATAAAATGTGAATCAAACATGGATTTTAGAGCCTAAAATAATCAACAAAAATGATGGTTATCAGCCGGCCACAATAAAGGGAGAGAACCAAGTTTTTGGTTCAATTTATAAAATAAACCAAGTGTGGTTTGTTTTATAAAATTATGGATGATATAAATTTTTATATAATAAACCATGGTTTGGTTTATTTTTCATGGAAATTAAAATGAACCATGGATTGGTTTATTTTATAAAATCAATCATGGATTGATTTACCATGATAAGAAAATTTATTCCATAAGAGAGAATAAACTTGATTGATTTTTATCATGAATTAAAATATGATTTTAACCATGATATAAAATCAAACTTGGCATGATGGAATAAGTTATTCCATATTTGATAGGCTTGATGGTTGAGAGGCCACTATATAAAGGACCCAAGGCAAGGCTTGGGTGTGAATTATAGAGATGAAGGCATAGGCTCTCTCCCTCTCTTTCTCTCCTTCTCTTCTCCCCTTCTTGTCATGCGCCAACCTGCCCCAAGAAGGAGCACCAGCCGGCCATCCTTTTGTGGTTAGTCTTCCGACTTCTCTCTTGGTTTTTCTCGCCGCGTTCTCGGAGAATCTAGTAGTTCTCGAGAACACGAAACTCGTGGTTTGCGAAGTCATCCCGAACATACTCGGCGTAGACGCGAATAGAGGCGGAGCTTCTAAGGGACGCTTACGGTTGGATCTCATCCCTTCCTTCGAGTTACGCGAGGTAATATGTAAATTAGTTTACGTTTCTGCAAAATTTCAAATATATGATCATGTCTACACAAGATAAAATTGCATGCTTAGATGTGTGGTTAAATGATTTAGAGAAATTATTTATGCTAAACCTTCCGCTGCACGTAATTAATTTTGAAATTACGAACCCGCATCCATGTCAACATGCACCCGGTCCCAACAGGACTTCGGTGCCCAACCCTCGGCCAGGTTTTCTTGCCTAGTCCTCGACCAGGACTTAGTGCTCACCTTCCGAGCAGGTCTTCGGTGCCCAGCCCTTTTGTAACGACCCGAAAAATTCTCTTAATATTTTCTTTGAAATATTAAGCATGTCTAGATAATTTTCCGAAGGGCCTAGAAATATTAGTACGAACCTTAGCCTAAAACCCATGGTTTTCTCATTTAAATTGAGAAACTAAGTACTAAGGGGCCCTATAGGGGCTTTCTAGTGCCATTATTATGGGTGGTTTTTAGGTAGAATTTAATATAAAAATAGATGGATTTTAATGAAAAATATTAACATAATTATGGGGGAATTTTTAATGAATTTTCGAAAATAATAGGAAATAAATTTTTAAAAAATAAAATAGAAAATTAGTGCATGCACCAAGGATTGAACCTTGGACCTCTTGTACAACCAAGCATGCACTAACCAATTCACCTAGCAAGGGAGTGCTATGAGGGAATGAAGTGGATCATAGTTAAGGCTTGGGAAAGATGAAGAGTCACCAAGAGAAGAGACATTATGACTCTTCATTTACCCATTTTAAAGTGGTATAAAGGTGGCAAGGAAGTTACAACTTCCCTTCTCCTCTTCATTTTCTTCTTCCTCCCCTTCTAGCCGAAACTTCAAGCCCTCTTCTCCCTTGGAAAAAAATTCACATAAGCCCCATCTTGAAGATTTAAGGCCCCCCTACAAGGATACAAGGACTAAGGAGAGTTTAGAGACAAGGAGGTTCTCTTGTTATCTTTTATTCGAAGTTTGTAAGCAAGATCAAGAAAGGTAAATCCCTCTCACCTGTGGTATGATAGCTTTCAAAGTTATATGTCATGATCTAAGTCTTATTGGCATGATATGTTGGAAAAAAATCCATGAAAAGGGCTCATGAAGGTTTCGGCCAAGGCATATTTTGGGCTAGAAATCATGTTAAAGACTTGATTTATATTTGCAAATGGTTACCTATGATAGGTGAAGTATAAAAGCATGATGTTTGAAGTTTTAGGGCACCCTAAGAACCCCTTATAGGTTTCGGCCACTTTCAAGATTAGACCTAGGTCTAATCTTCAATTCTCCAAGCATGCTTAGTATGTCTTGCTATGATGTAGTATGGATGAAAGTAGTGATTTGTATAAATTTTCTATGGGTTTGTTACCCTTATAGGTTTCGTCCAAGTCATGTACTAGGGCTAAGGCTTAGTGTTAAGTCCAATCAAGGGTTAAATTGGTCTTCCATGGTATGATATGCAAGGTATAGGATGTTAATCTTAACCTAGGAAAATTTTCTATGAATTTAGATCTCCTTCAAGTTTCGGCCAAGACCCCAAACTTAGGGTTTGGTTTGGGTTCGGGTCTCAAGAATGCATGTTATAAGTTACAATGATGCTAGTACATTTTAAGCATGATGTAAGGGCCTCCATGTGACTAAAATCCTAGTTTATGTGTTATATAACATGACTTTGTATGGTTGATGTTAGGTTATGTTTTAATCATGAATATTTAGATCATATGCCATGAATGCATGTAATTGATGTAGAAGTAGGTTATGATAAATATAATGATGCATGAATATTGATAAATGCTTATAATGGATTTATGATTCATGAAGATATATACATGTTTTATGATGAATGCTATGAACCCTAGTAGTAGGTGTTAGGTTTATATGTAGCTTATCATCCATGTCCTATGATGAATACTAGGATTATGCATGCTAGATGAAATGTATTATGTATGAGGTGTATGTTTATTATGTACATGATCATGCAAGCTTGATGAACCCGGATAAGGTTATGACTAGAACCATGATTATGCATGTATGTCCTATTATGTGAATAAAGAATGATAAGTATGAATGAAGGTGATGGTTATGCCTTAAGTATGAATAATAAGTATGAATGATGAAGGCATGACGATGATATGAAATAAGTATGAATGATAAGTATGAATGACAAGTATGAATGATGAAGCATGCATGTTTATTTTTATGTATGAGGCTTGTACCGGACCGAAGTAAGGGTCCAAGGGATGGGCACCTTAAGAACGCCCCGATTCTGGACTACCGAAGCTGTCCACGGTTCTGGCACTACCGAAGCTGTGCAACAGGGATGGGCACCTTAAGAACGCCCCGGTTCTAGGACTACCGACTATGTTGTCCTTACCCTAGTATGTTGAGGCTAGCTACCTCATATTTACTTAGGGACGCGCGCTTATGATATATGTATGTGGTACAAGCCGGGGACCCCAATGATGTTATGTTTATGTTAAAGCATTTAAAAGTATGATTTCAAAACTAAGCATCTTTATGTAGTAAATGAATTAGACTCATTCATACATCCATGTTATGCATCGCGCCAAGGTAAGTATATTTTATGCTTGTGTTTATGCTCATATTTCATGTCATGTATAAGTATACCTTATGTTCATGTATGCTAAGAATTATGTTATGATAAGTATGCCTTATGTTCATGTATGTTAGGAATTATGCCAAGTATAAGTATGTTTCATGTCATGTATGTATGTTTTATGCTCATGTATGTTAAGATTTATGTCATGTTAAGTAGGTTGTAGATCTATGGTGATGTTAGGAATCATGCTATGTTAGTCGTTCATATGCTTATGACTTATGCCATGACTATGCTTATGTTTATGTTCGAAGTTACGCTATGTGAGATACTTGATATGTTTATGTTTAAGTGACGTATGGTTTTAGTGAGTAGGAAAGGGTTTTACTAAGCCTATGTGCTTATAGTTTTATTTTCCTCGTACCGCAGATCAAGCAAGAGGCTATTAAGGGAAGCCGCAGGAGAGGCAGAAGCATGTGTGTGTGTAGTAGTGACTTGGCAAAAGATTCTTATATTCTCACATAATGCATGTCTTGGGTGTAACAATGTTTTCTTAAATTTTATGCTACGTTTTATGGTTATGATTAATGGGTGACTTAAGACTTATGATGCTACGTTTATGGATAAGTACATACTGCTTATGATGATTATGAATAAGTCATGGAATGGTTAAGTTATGATATGATGCCATGTATAAATGTTCCATGTGTTTAGTTGCATGATTAAAAGCATGTTTAGAAAAAAAATGTTTCCGCTGCATTAAGATGTTTTTTTTTTATGCACATGTATGTTTAGTGTAACGACGCCTATCTCGCCACACCACGAGGTGTGGGAGAAAGGTGGGCGTTACACCTTTGCCAGGACTTAGTGTCCAATCCTCGATCAGGACTTAGTGTCCACCTTCCGAGCAGGTCTTAGTGCCCAGCTTCACTCACCAGGTCTTAATGCCTAGGTTAACTAGGACTTTTCTTCCACTTTGGTTACTCCTCCTTTGCTCCCCTTTGTCTGTTCAATGTATCACTGACTTAAGTGTATTGTCAAACATTAAAACACTTAGAGGAGAACATCATTGATGCAACTTGCACCAATACTATTCACCCCCCTCTAGCAACCGGATCGATCTAACACGATGTACCTTACCTCTAGTTGTGCAAATACCTCTAGACTCAATGAATTTGGTCAAAACATGACTGAAAGGCATGTAGATCTTCGTATTGACACTATGCGAAAATTGGATAATGGATGCAAAGACATGTAAGGTGATGTCAATATCTAACCGTCTCTCTAATGCATACATCATTACCAAGTGAGGCAGCCGAATCTTCGACCGTCCCTTGGTAACAATAGGTAAAATACAATCTAAGATAATTTTGTACAATACATTGCTAATCGAACTCATGCGCTTAGCTTCGAAAATACGCTCTAGTGGAGATCGATGTCTTTCAAAATAATGCTGGTGGATTTGATCAATAGTAACATTAGGGAAGGTGAAGGGCTCTATAACTTTTGGAAAACATATAAACGTATTGTTGGAAGCCCTACACTCTAAAAATATTCCTAAGATTGCAAGTGAAAAGGGGATGGTCACTTCTGCCACCATGGACTCATAAGTCCCATCATTGGGACTAATGCATGTAAGGTTGGCATAAAACTCTTTACACAGGTCAAGGTTAACATAGTGCTGACAATAGACCAGCTGCTCTAGACCAAAATAGGTGATCATCTCAGCAATGTGGGCGGTTTTCTCTTGGAAATAGGACCGATTAAGTTACCTACAATTCATTAATACAAAGTCAGTATTTGCAAATCTCCGTCGGCATTCCTCAGAACGGAATCGAGGTGCCTCAGAATCTACATGACCCTGTTGGGATTATCCCTCACCCATTCTTCTCTTTTGTGCAACTTTAAAATGTAATTTACACATGCATGTATCAAAAATGACCCAAATGGAGATTAAAAACAAAGAAAACATGCAAAAGGAGAGAATTAGTTATAAATCATGAATGGATTGAGAGAAGTGAGGCAAACAACTCGTTACCTTTTCCCTGCTCGTTGCATGGTGAAAAATGAACGTGATTGACTCAAGGAAGATACCCTTCTTGCCCTAGACTTAGATCTGAGTTGGAGGAAGACTAGGAATGTGATTTTAGAGCTTGGAGTGTTAGATGTGTATACTAAAAGACTTGCTCTTTTGATATAAGATTATCTATATTTTTGAAAAGATAATCACAACAACACTAGATGCGTATTTATATTAGTATATGCATAAAAGTCCAATACCATACACTGTAGATAACATGGTGTGTGGTGACACACGAAAGATCGTATTATCAATTCCTTGCATAGTATAAGTAAGAGGCCCACAACCGAGATAGATTTGGACAAACCATCGGGATGGTTGTAGTGTAATTAGGTGTGGTCTATCTTAACCATAGAATTACACTAATGTACTTTGTGTGCATTGAGCAAGACCAAAACCAGAGGTTATCTAATTTGTACTGGCTTGATAATAGTATAGGACCTCAGATTTCATTATGGAGTACGATCCCTAAATCCCGATATAATAACGGGCACATATAATTAATTATTATTTCTTTGATTTACCAAAGGGCGAGATTTATTCTGTTAGATTGATAGGCCTGGTAAGTTGGGAAATAATATTAATTATATGGCGTGTCGTTGATTATTGACGGAATCCATGTCCTGGTGAGTCGGGATGATGATGCCCCCTTAATGAGCTCAAAAGTTTCATTCAACATGATGATAAGGTTGAGTGACACTAATCAAGGATCCAAAAGTTAATTAATTTAAATTGCCAGTAATTTAAATTAGTTGACGGGCATTCGATATCTTAAACATGGGGGGGGGGATGGACGACTCATAATAGGTGGAAATATGGGGTTGGTGAGGTAATTCAATGAGGATCCTTTAGTGGAATGGATCTTCATTAATAGATCGGGTTTAGATCCATTAGCAGGCTAAGATCCAACTCCTCCTCTTGGTCCCTGCCTTAGCCTTATATATACCCCATGGAATCATGAAATCGGGAGAGAGATAATTAATTGATTTTAATTAATTATTGATCCATAAAACCAAAAACCTAAAAAACCCATCCTTCTCTCCTTCTTTCTCTCCCTGCGGTGCCGAACAAGAGGACTTTATCCATGCTTGAGAAGAAAAGCTGTGAAGCTTTCTAAAAGAAGGCGATGGAGAACCTCAGTGCTCAGGTTGCTCACGCAACTTGAGCAACTCAAGTTGCTCACGCATCTTGAGGCTTAGCCTTCGGTGGTGGAGAACCTCCACCTGGCTATTGCCTTGGGCAGTGGAAAAGGACCATCTGGCCTCTGCCTTGGGCGGTGGAGAGAGTCCACACAGTTGGCTGCCGGTTTATGTACGTGGAGAAGGGTGTCGGCTGCTCTGATGGAGAAGGGCGCCGGTTTCTGTGCGTGGAAGAAAGGCCACCGGCGTTTGTGAGAGGAGAGAAGATCTAGGGCTCTGACTGCAAGCTGTGGAGATTGTTGTAGTTGTTCACGTTGTGGAGAGCTTAGATAGAGATGGTTGCACCAGCAGTGTGAGTTTGAGGAAGTCGTCTTCCTCCCTTGTGGTCGGCGCGAGGTAGAAGACACTCCCTAGGGTTTCGTCCTAGGTAGGGAGGTGGTGGTTTCATTGGAGACTTGGTGATTCCGGTTCTCGGTAGCTCGTCACCTGCACGACGTCCGGGAGGGGAGGGACATAAGGTAGAAGGCTACGAGGTAAAGGTGTTAGATCGATTCCGTACGCTAGAGGGGGGTAAATAGCGATTTTCGAATCTTTGTTCCTGCAATGTTAGTTGCGCAGCGGAATATACAATAAAACAAAACTTACCAATGAAGAACAATGCTAACAAACCGATTTTACTTGGTATCCACCCCGAACGGGTGACTAATCTAAGAATCCATCGGTGGATCACTCCCCGGATAACCTCCGGCTAGCTCTTGTCGCTCCTTGTGGGTGGAGAAACCTCGCCACAATCCCAAGCAAACCTCTGAGCACAAAGACTACTGTTTGGCCCTTAACCAAGACCAAACTCGTCAAGAGTCTCAGCCCAAACCGAGTTCTCTTTAAATAGAACTCGGGCTGAAAACCCTCGCTGGCAGTCGACTGATCCCAGGGCAGTCGACTGCCCCACTCAGAATTCGACCGTTGACACCCCAACATTCGAATTCTGCCAGCTCACCAGCCGCTACAGTTGACTGCTCCCAGGGCAGTCGACTGGTCCCTTACTAAGCCTAGGGTTACACTCCCCGAGTACATTTCACTCCGCACTCGAACCCTAGGACTTTCCGAGTACAATCACACAGCACTCGTACCCTCACGACTCGACTGACTCCTCATCAGCAGCCTCTACTATTGCCTTCGCGCCCTCTTCATCTTTAGCTCCCGTTCCTCGGATGCACGCAAGCCTCCAGCTTGCCTCCATACCATCCTTCATGCATGCCACGAAATCCGCACCCCTCAGCTAATCGTCCCTGCTCTCCAAGGTCCTTCGGGTGCACACAATCCTCCAGCTTGTCTCCATGCCATCCTTCACCGTACCGAGGTTGTCCAGCCAAGTCCATATGTGTAAACTTGCGCAACCTGCACACTCAACATACACATATAAAAACACAAGGGAAAACCTAACTTAAACCCTTTGCCAAAACATTAAAACTCATGATCACTCCGGATCACAGATTGCCTCAATAAAAGGGAAGGTATAATTCTTCCTTAGCACCTTTTCTTCCTTTGGCGCCTTATTGATTAGCTTCGTCATTTCATGTGAATTAGTTAATTATTTTGATTTTGTATCATAGCTAATAATTAATTAATTGGACCCCGACCATAAACACATGAACCGGCAATCCACTTGTCGTCTCTTCCGCGGTCATTCCGTTAGGAGAATTACAAGGCACGATCTTTGTGATTGGCCAAGTTGTAATTCGTACCGAACGATATGATGACGAGATGGTCATCGGGAGATGGGTCTCCATTCAGATTAATTTTTAATCCGTAGACATGGAGAGGTCTCTCGGTGACGACCAAGTATTACCTAGGGAAACCCGCCAAGCCATACCAAACAATTGGTATCAGAGCTGAGGTTTCCGATTTTGTGTGTTTAGGATTGGTTAATTTTTTACATTATTCATACATTTTATTTTGCTGGATGATATGTGGATGTGCGTAGGCTAACTTTGTGTTGCAGGCACTAGATTCCAACTTATCATGGCCAAATATTTGATATGTGTGATTGATTGTGCAATGTTTGTAAATTAATTAATCCTCGGGGTTGATGAGGCTAGGTAGTATTTAATTTTTGTAATTAAATATGACACATGTTTAGCTGAGCTCATTATTTTACTTTCGATCTAGTTTTCATGTACACTCCTTTGTGGAGTATAGGATCGATGATGTAAATAATTAGCTAGTCATTTCGGCTCGGAGATCCCTCAAGGTGGCTTGCGCATAAGGAAGGGAGGAGCAGACGAGGTGATGACACGACTGGAGGCGCATTGGAGACCAAGGACATGAGAAGTTGGAAAATCTAGGATTTTCTATTTTTCATTATGTTGGTTATGTGCATGTCGTGTGTGTGTGCTTGTTAAAATTCCTCAAACTAAATTACTAAGTGGGAGAGGGACCCTAAGGGTCCCGTGGCCTCCATTACAATTTGACATGTGATGCCAACAAGCCCACGCGTTGGCTCTGAGTGCCTTCCTCCATAATGAATAGGCTTGTTCTTCGGATCACAAGGTCAGAAAAGATTATAGGAAATTATTGAAGAGCATGTGTACTTCCCCAACGGAAGACACATAATCGTAAATAATTCTCTTAGTGTCGTGTAATGGTAAATACTTAGATACAAATATTAGTATCCTCCCCAACAGAGTCACTCTAATAATTTGTAGGGCCAAAGTCAACCAACTATTAATCTTACTTGTCAAAAAGTTAGGTTGACAAGATAGTAAAATTGATGGGTAAAATCTTCTCTAACGAATGTAGAGTTCGTATACGTCCACACTAACGTGGCATGCGAACTCACGGTGTTTTAGGTGTTGGTTGATTTCAAAAATTTATTGTTTTGGAGAATTAATTTATTTTCAAATTCTAAAGTAGTGTATGTTGTGATTCTTAGGATTTTCAAAATGGCCTTTAACCCACTAGCGACCATACTTAAGGAAAACAAACTTACTGGCCCGTATTACATTGACTGGAAAAGAAACCTAGACATTGTCCTTACTGCTGAAGAGTATAAATATGTGCTCTTCGAAGAATGTCCTAAAAAGCTTAACGAGAGCTCTGGTAAAGAGCAAAGGGAGGGTAACAAGAAGTGGATCAAGGCAGATGAGATAGCGCGGTGTTACATTCTGGCGAATGTATTGCAACATCAGCATCAGGCCATGCCCACTGCTAGTGACATGATGCTCAAGGTGCTCTTCGGGCACCAGGGTCGAGCCGCTAGGCAGGTTGTGATGAAGAACCTGATGACAACCACTATGGTCGACGGGACACCCGTGAGGGATCATGTCCTGAAAATGATAGCTCACCTCAATGAGTTTGAGGTATTGGGAGCATAAATCGACAGGGAAACCCAGGTCGATATAATACTCCAGTCTCTACCTAGGAGTTTTGAGCAGTTCCGACTCAACTATAACATGAATAAGCATGAGTATACGTTGGGGGAACTCCTGGGAGAACTCTAGGCGGCAGAGGGGCTCTTTCGTCAGAATTCACAGGCCTTGGTTACTCAGAAGGTTTCTACTTCTGTGCCGAAAGGCAGGAAGAAGAAGAAACAAGGTGGGTATAAAAAGGCGGCTGGATCGCAGGGACCTCAGGCTACTGTGAAGAAGCCGAAAGGCAAGTGCTTCACGAGCCAGCAGACTGGACATTGGAAGGCGAACTGTCCCCGTCGTCAAGACAAAGGTATATCTTTTTCTTTTGTCGTTGTAACATGATTAGCGGTGTTATCTACCAGTACCTGGTGTGTAGATACGGATGCCACTAATCATGTCTGCAGGGGTTCCAGGAAGCCTAACGACTAGCTAAGGAAGAGATTACCGTCTACATGGGATATACTACAGAGGTGGCTACTATGGCAGTGGGAGTTATTTATTTTTATTGAGGAAAATAAAGTTTTAGTTTTAAAAAGATTGCTTTTATGTACCTAATTTTTAGAAAGAACTTTGGTTCAGTTTCTGAAATAATGGATATTCTATTGCCTTTTGTTATGAAAAGTGGAATAGAAAGATTATCCGTTTAGGAACATAGATAAGCAATTTAAGCAATTAGAACCAAAGTCTCCCATGATGCAAATAGTAGCTAAAAGCTCATCATCTAACCAAAATAAGAGAAAGGTTCCTTCCAAGATGAACCAAACATGTCTTTGGCCTCTAAGGCTTGGTCATATTAACCTTAGTAGGATTCAAAGATAGATTGCCAAAGGGCCCTCTGGTTCATTGGTGGTGGGAGACTTCCCAACCTTTGAGTCTTGCTTGGAAGGTAAGACGACCAAGAGGGGTTTTCAAGGCCGAGGGGTATAGAGCCAATGATATGTTAGAATTAGTTTATTCTGATTTGTGTGATCCTATGCCTATCCAGAATGGAGGTAGCTTTGAATACTTTGTGAGACGAATATTCAAAGGTATAGATATGTTTACTTGATGGCCACAAGTCTGAATCTTTGATTAGTTCAAAGAATTCAAGACTGATATGGAGAAACATCAAGGTAAAAGTATCAAGACACTACGATCGGATCGTGGTGGTGGGTACCTCTTGGGAGAGTTTTGGACTTACTTATCAGAGACTGGGATTCATACTGGGGATATGCTCCAACAGAACGGTGCAGCAGAGCGAAGGAAAACGTCCCAACAGAACGGTGCAGCAGAGCGAAGGAAAACGTCTCTTATGGAGATTGTTAGGAAAATGATGAGCTGCTCCGAGTTGCCAAATTCATTCTGGGGATATGCTCTGGAAACGGCAGCATTCATACTTGATACCATCTAGGTCAATACCTCCTACTCCCATAGAAGTGTGGACTGGGTGAAAGCCAAGTCTTAGACATATTCAGACATGGGGTAGCTCAGCACATGTGCTAAGAAGGGATACTGATAAGTTGGAATCTCGTGTGCTTGTTTGTAGGCTATCCTAGGCAAACGAAAGGTGGTTCTATAGTTCTAAGGATCAGAGGGTCATTGTTGGCACGAATGCCTGATTCTTAGAAAAAGACTATGTGATGAACCATAAGCCCATGAGTAGATTAGTTCTTGAAGAATTAAGAGGGGATGTTCCGACCTTAGTACCAACTGTACAAGAAGATATACCACAAGTCACTACATCGCGTGTCACAGAAGATACACAGGTGGTACCTCATCGTAGTGGGAGGGTTGTTAGTCAACCAGAAGGATTCATGTTCTTGGGAGAGTCTTTGGACTCGGTCCCTGGAAACCATGAATCAAGATCCCTGGAACTATGATGAGGAACATCCGCTTTGAAGAGATAATCCAGTCATATGGATTTGTTCAAATGACGGATGAGATTTGTGTATGTAAGATATGTGATGGAAACGTAATGGTATTCTTGTACTATACGTAGATAATATTTTGTTAGTTGGCAACAATGACAATGTATTATCAGACGTAAGGGTATGGTTGTCCAAGCAGTTGATATGAAGGACTTAGGAGAAGCAGGACACATCCTTGGCGATCAAAGTTCTAAGGGATCACCAGAGAAGGATATTGTGCTTATCTCAAGCTTCATACAGAGACACTGTCTTAGCTCGTTTTTAGCATGGAAACCTCCAAGAAAAGTTTTGTACTTTTCAACTGTGAAGCTACTCAATCTAAGAAGATATGTTTAGATTATCAAAGGAGATAGAGCAGGTAATGACGGTTCCTTTAGCGTCGGGTATAGGAAGCCTCATGTATGCTAAAATCGAGACTAGATATCTGTTGTGCCGTGGGCATGGTTAGTAGATATCGGAGTAATCCAGGTCAAGGAAATTGGATTGTTGTAAAAGCATATATTAGTGTCTGAGAAGGACTAAGGACTATATGTTGGTTTACTGGGCAGACCAATCTCCTGTGGGTTATATGGATACAACATTCCAGTCAGATAGGAGCAAATATAAGTATTCCTCGGGGTTTTATGTTTACTTTAGGAGGTGGAACCATAGGTTGGAGGAGTGTCGCGCAACGGCTGCATGGCGGACTCCACCATGGAAGTTGAGTATATGGCAGCCTCTGAGGCGGCCAATGTAACACCCACTTTTTTTTTTTTTAAAAGCGGCATTACGCTGACATACTTAAGGCATGTAACATCATACTGCAGCGGAATAACTTAAACCTTACATATACATGCCCCTACTACCATCCCTAATATAATGACATGGAACTTAACATATGAACGTCATGCTTAACATCATATCATAACATGCTTAACATCATACCATAAGGTTCATATCATATCATACTTGACATCTTATCATAGAGTTCCATAAGTCACTATTCGAGCAGATAGGTAGCAAAAATAAAGTTCTTAGCATAAACGGTTAACACATTCGATTTCATGGGCCAAGTCACCATCACACACATATTTCAGGCCCTCCTGCTGCTTCCTCGTTATCCTCTTGCATGATCTGCGGTATAAGGAAAGAAGACTATAAGCACACAGGCTTAGTAAGACTCTTTCCTACTCACTAAAACATTCGTCATTTCATAATAAGCACATAAAACATCATCATATTTACCATACCCTTGACATGGCCTGATCATAAACATAAGTGAACATTCGTAGCATAGCATGAGACATGGCATGAACATAATCATACTAACATTCTAAGCATAGCATGAAACATGGCATAACATAACATAATAATCTTCCCTAGCATGGCATAAGGCATGGTATAAGCTTAAACGTAGTAGCATGGCATAATACATGGCATAGCATAACGTAACAAAAATCAACCTATATGGCATAACATAGGCATATCTTCTATCCTATCATATGAACATCTTCTTAACATAATCCTGACATAGATCATTCATGCATATCTTTTATCGTAAAGCATAAGTATAAGACATCATTATCGTAACATAATGCATATCATGTATGAATGCATGGGTGGAATGCATTTACATAAAGATGCTTAACTTTTAAAACATACTTTGAAAATGCTTAAACATCATCATCATAACATTTGGGGTCCCCGGCTTGTACCACATACATATATCATAGCGCGCATCCCTAGTAAATCCGAGGTAGCTAACCCCAACCTACTAGGGTAAGGACAGCATAATCGGTAGTCCCCGAACCGAGGCGCTTCTTAAGGAGCTCATCCCTGTTGCACAGCTCCGGTAGTGCCAGAACCGTGGACAGCTTCGGTAGTCCATAACCGGGGCGTTCTTAAGGTGCCCATTCCTTGGACCCATACTTCGGTCCGGTACAAGCCCATACATAAAGTAAAATACTTTTCATGATTCATCATTCATAAGACATTCATGGCATACTCATCATAGCATAACTTGTTACGGCTCGGCCCGTCTACCGGCCCATTTACCGGTCCTCTCGACCGTCGTACCGTCGACCATCGACCGTGCCGTTTAGCATATTTATGCCTTAAAGACATAAGCATCATCTTTCATTCATCATACTTGTCATTCATCATTTTCATTCTTAGACATGGCATATGTACACATCATTCATAGAGCATGGCATACATTCGTATTATCCTAAAACATGGCATATCATTCCTAAACATGGCATATCATGCATAACCATGGCATATCATTCATAAACATGACATATCATTCGTAACATGGCATATCATTCATAACATGACATATCATTCATAAACATGGCATATCATGCATAACCATGGCATATCATTCATAAACATGGCATATCATTCATAAACATGGCATATCATTCATAACATGGCCTATCATTCATAAACATAAATCACATCTTACCATAGGGCCATTGGGACCCTTACTTGAAATAAATCTTAACTTTTATCCTATTAACCCTTATTGGTCAAAACTTGTGGAATCCCAAGGCCATGTGAAAATTCACATAATCACCATCCATCATCCTTATATCATGGCAACACATAAACATATGCTTGAAGTTAAAGACTCAACCCTAACCCTTGGGTCCTTGGGGTTGGCCGAACCATATGGGCCTCTAGGATGCTCCAAAAATTCCCAAAAATTATACATAACTTATAAACATCATAAGGGAACATCAAATAATATTATCATGATTTTTAACATATTTATAGACATTTAAATCATGGTGGCCGAAACCCATAAACATAGGGACATTGGTTTTGCCCCTTTCATGTTGGCCGAAACCCAAGAGTGTCCTAGGGTACTCCAAAAATTCCCAAAAATTATACTTAACCTCTACACATCATAAGGGAACATCAAATAACATTATCATTATTTTTAACATATTTATAGACATTTAAATCATGGTGGCCGAAACCCATAAACATAGGGACCTTGGTTTTGCCCCTTTCATGTTGGCCGAAACCCTAGAGTGTCCTAGGGTACTCCAAAAATTCCCAAATATTATACTTAACCTCTACACATAATAAGGGAACATCAAATAACATTATCATTATTTTTAACATATTTATAGACATTTAAACCATGCTGGCCGAAACCCATAAACATAGGGACCTTGGTTTTGCCCCTTTCATGTTGGCCGAAACCCTAGAGTGTCCTAGGGTACTCCAAAAATTCCCAAATATTATACTTAACCTCTACACATCATAAGGGAACATCAAATAACATTATCATGATTTTTAACACATTTATAGACCTTTAAATCATGCTGGCCGAAATCCATAAACTTAAGGACCTTGGTTTTTCTTTCCTTTCAACATCACATCCAAAAACTAACCCATATATCATGCTAAAAATCATGGAAATCATAGATAACTATTATACCACAGGTGAGGGAGTCTTACCTTAGATTTCTTGATTTTTTTTTCGAACCTTGAAAGAGGAGAAGGAAGAGGACTTGGTATCTCTTGACCACAACTAGTCCTTGTCACCTTGTAGGAACTTTAGATCTTGAGAGATGAGACCTCTTGTGAAGTTTTCCCCAAGGAATTCCTCCTTTTGGTGCTCGGCAAGAATGAGGAATGAAGAGGAGAGGAAATGCACTTGATTGAGAGAAGAAGTAACTCCCAAAACTCCTCTCATTATAACCCATCAAGGAGGCAAATGAAGAGCCTCTCCATGACCCTTCACCTCCTTTTACCTCTTAACCAACCTCCACTTCAATTACTCATAAGAATTCCTTGCTAGGTGAGTTGGTTAAAGCATTCTTGGTTGTACAAGAGGTCCAAGGTTTAATCCTTGGCTCATGCACATTTATTTTTATTTTGATTTTCATTTCATTTATTTTATTACTTTATTTTCTTAAATTCCGAAAATCCCCCCTAAAATTACCCATAATTGTACTAATATTCCTAAATAAAATTCTTTTATATTTATATTAATTTTACCTAATTAATACCCATTTTTGGGCCCATTTAAAGCCCATTAGTACCAAATTCCTCAATTTAGATGGGAACGTTAGGCTAATACTTTCCCATAATCATATTAATGTGCCCAAATAAATTCATATTTATATTTATACTAATTCTTCCTAAAAATCCACCTATAATCATAGTACTAGGAAGCCCATATAAGGCCCATTAGTACTTGGTTTCCTCAATTTAAATGAGAAAACATGGATTTCCTAGGCCAATATTCGTATTAATGCCTCTAGGTCCTTCGGAAAATTATCTAGACATGTTCAATATTTTCAGAAAATATTAAGAGAATTTTTCGGGTCGTTACAGCCAAGAAAGCTACATGGTTCAGGAACCTCAAGATGGACTTCGATGTGATTCTTGGTTTGCTCAAAGCTATCACATTTTGTTGTGATAAACAATGGTGCAATTACAAACTCGAATGAATCACGAGCCCATAAGACAAGTAAACACATAGAGCGCAAGTACCACGCAGGAGAGGAAAAGCTGTTGATGCCTAGATTACATCAAATGACAACCTGGGAGATCTTTTCACTAAGGCCTTGATAGCAAGAACTTTAGGCATGTGGAGGATCAGGGAGTCAGATGTATGACATCTTGAGGACAGCAAAGTCTTTGAGTATAAGTGAAAGATTGTTAGATGTGTATACTAAAAAACTTGCTCTTTTTATATAAGATCATCTATATTTTTGAAAAGAGAATTACAACAACACTAGATGCGTATTTATATTAGTATATGCACAAAAGTCCAATACCGTGCACTATAGATAATATGGTGTGTGGTGACACACGGAAGATCGTGTTATCAGTTTCTTGCATAGTATAAGTAAGAGGCCCACAACCGAGATGGATTTGGACAAACCACCGGGATGGTTGTAGTGTAATTAGATGTGGTCTGTCTTGAGAATAGAATTACACAAGTGTGCTTTGTGTGCATTGAGCAGGACCAAAATCAGAGGTTATCCAATTTGTACTGGCTTGATAATTGGATAGGACCTCATATTTTATTATGGAGTACGATCCCTAAATCCCGATATAATAACAGGCACATATGATTAATTATTATTTTTTGATTTATCAATGGGCGAGATCTATTCTGTTAGATCGATAGGCCCGATAGGTTAGGAAATAATATTAATTATATGGTATGACATTGATTATTGACAGAATCCGTGTCCTGGTGCGTCGGGATGATGATGCCCCCTTGATGAGCTCAAAAGGTTCATCATGTTAAACCCTGCAGGTGGATTTGATCCAACATGATGATAAGGTCGAGTGGTACTAATCAAGGATCCAGAAGTTAATTAATTTAAATTGTCAGTAATTTAAATTAATTGACGGGTATTCGATATCTTAAACACGGGGGGATGGATGACTCATAATAGGTGGAGCCCATATGTAAATATGGGGTTGGTGAGGTAATTCAATGAGGATCCTTTAGTGGAATGGATCTTCATTAATGGATCGAGTTTGGATCCATTAGCAGGCCAAGATCCAATGCCTCCTCTTGGTCCCTGCCTTAGCCCTATATATACCCCATGGAATCATGAAACCAAGTGAGAGATAATTAATTGATTTTAATTAATTATTGATCCATAAAACCAAAAACCTAAAAAACCCATCCTTCTCTCCTTCTATCTCTCCCTGCAGCGCCGAACAAGAGGACTTTATCCATGCTTGAGAAGAAAAGTTGTGAAGCTTTCTAAAAGAAGGCGGTGGAGAACCTCAGTGCTCAGGTTGCTCATGCAACTTGAGCAACTCAAGTTGCTCACGCATCTTAAGGCTTAGCCTTCGGCGATGGAGAACCTCCACCTGGCTATTGCCTTCGACGATGGAAAAGGACCATCTGGCCTCTGCCTAGGGCGGTGGAGAGAGTCCACACAGCTAGCCGCCGGTTTCTGTACGTGGAGAAGGGTGCCGACTTCTCTGATGGAGAAGGGCGCCGGTTTCTGTGCGTGGAAGAAAGGCCACCGGCGTTTGTGAGAGGAGAGAAGATCTAGGGCTCCGGCTGCAAGCTGTGGAGATCGTTGCAATTGTTCACGTTGTGGAGAGCCTAGATGGAGATGGTTGCACCGGCGACGCGAGTTTGAGGAAGTTGTCTTCCTCCCTTGTGGTCGGCGCGAGGTAGAAGACACTCCCTAGGGTTTCGTCCTAGGTAGGGAGGTGGTGATTTTATTGGAGACTTGGTGATTTCGGTTCTCGGTAGCTCGTCGCCTACACGAAGTCCGGGAGGGGAGGGACATAAGGTAGAAGGCTATGATGTAAAAGGGAAGGTATAATTCTTCCTTAGCTCCTATTCTTCCTTTAGTGCCTTATTGATTAGCTTCGTCATTTCATGTGAATTAATTAATTATTTTGATTTTGTATCATAACTAATAATTAATTAATTGGAACCCGACCATAAACACAAGAATCGGCAATCCACTCGTCATCTCTTACGCAGTCGTTGCATGGTGAAAAATGAATGTGATTGACTCAAGGAAGATACCCTTCTTGCCCTAAACTTAGATCTGAGTTGGAGGAAGACTAGTAATATGATTTTAGAGCTTGGGGTGTTAGATGTGTATACTAAAAGACTTGCTCTTATATAAGATTATCTATATTTTTGAAAAGAGAATCACAACAACACTAGAAGCATATTTATATTAGTATATGCATAAAAGTCCAATACCGTGCACTGTAGATAACATGGTATGTGGTGACACACGGAAGATCATGTTATCAGTTCCTTGCATAGTATAAGTAAGAGGCCCACAACCGAGATAGATTTGGACAAACCATCAGGATGGTTGTAGTGTAATTAGGTGTGGTCTATCTTAACCATAGAATTACACCAGTGTGCTTTGTGTGCATTGAGCAGGACCAAAACCAGAGGTTATCCAATTTGTACTGGCTTGATAATACGATAGGACCTCAGATTTTATTATGGAGTACGATCCCTAAATCCCGATATAATAACGGGCACATATGATTAATTATTATTTCTTTGATTTACCAATGGGCGAGATCTATTCTGTTAGATCGATAGGCCCGGTAAGTTGGGAAATAATATTAATTATATGGCGTGCCATTGATTATTGACGGAATACATGTCCTAGTGAGTCGGGTGATGATGCCCCCTTAATGAGCTCAAAAGCTTCATCATGTTAAACCCTGCAGGTGGATTTGATCCAACATGATGATAAGGTTGAGTGATACTAATCAAGGATCCAGAAGTTAATTAATTTAAATTATCAGTAATTTAAATTAATTAACGGGCATTCGATATCTTAAACACGGTGGGATGGACGACTCATAATAGGTGGAGCTCATATATAAATATGGGGTTGGTGAGGTAATTCAATGAGGATCCTTTAGTGGAATGGATCTTCATTAATAAATCGGGTTTGGATCCATTAGTAGGCAAAGATCTAAGTCCTCCTCTTGGTCCCTGCCTTAGCCCTATATATACCCCATGGAATCATGAAACCGGGTGAGAGATAATTAATTGATTTTAATTAATTATTGATCCATAAAACCAAAAACCTAAAAAACCCATCCTTCTCTCCTTCTTTCTCTCCCTGCAGCGCCGAACAAGAGGACTTTATCCATGCTTGAGAAGAAAAGCTGTGAAGCTTTCTAAAAGAAGGCGGTGGAGAACCTCAGTGCTCAGGTTGCTCAGTGCTCACGCAACTTGAGCAACTCAAGTTGCTCGCGCATCTTGAGGCTTAGCCTTCGGCGGTGGAGAACCACCACCTGGCTATTGCCTTCGGCAGTGGAAAAGGACCATCTGGCCTCTGCCTTGGGTGGTGGAAAAGGACCATCTGGCCTCTGCCTTGGGTGGTGGAGAGAGTCCACATAGCTGGCCGCCGGTTTCTGTACGTGGAGAAGGGTGCCAGTTTCTGTGCGTGGAAGAAAGGCCACCGGCGTTTGTGAGAGGAGAGAAGATCTAGGGCTCCGGCTGCAAGCTGTGGAGATCGTTGCAGTTGTTCATGTTGTGGAGAGCCTAGATGGAGATGGTTGCACCGGTGGCGCGAGTTTGAGGAAGTCGTCTTCCTCCCTTGTGGTCGGCGCGAGGTAGAAGACACTCCCTAGGGTTTCGTCCTAGGTAGGGAGGTGGTGGTTTCATTAGAGACTTGGTGATTCCGGTTCTCGGTAGCTCATCGCCTACACGACGTCTGAGAGGGGAGGGACATAAGGTAGAAGGCTACGAGGTAAAAGGGAAGGTATAATTCTTCCTTAGCTCCTATTCTTCCTTTGGTGCCTTATTGATTAGCTTCGTCATTTCTGTGAATTAGTTAATTATTTTGATTTTGTATCATAGCTAATAATTAATTAATTGGACCCCGACCATAAACACAAGAACCGGCGATCCACTTGTCGCCTCTTCTGCGGTTGTTTGGTTAGGAGAATTACAAGACACGATCTTTGTGATTGGCCAAGTTGTAATTCGTACCGAACGATACGATGACGAGATAGTGGTTGGGAGACGGGTCTCCATTCGGATTAATTTTTAATCTGTAGACATGGAGAGATCTCTCGATGACGACCAAGTATTCGCTAGGGAAACCCACCAAGCCATACCTAACATGGGGAAGGCTTGGGAGCTGAATGGGAGATCGAGGGAGAGAAGAACTCGTAGGGGTGGCGCTGAAACCCTAGGTTCGGCCACTCCCGCGCGGCTATTTCTTTTAGATAACTCGTAGATCAGTCAACTGCTCCTGGGTCAGTCGACTGATAAAACATATAGAAAGATCATTCGACAGATTGGGGATCAGTCGACAGAGCGGGGATCAGTCGACTGATGCCTTAGAACTTCTAGTTTCTGAATTAAACTAGACCAATCGATTGATTTTGAATCAGTCGACTAGTACCCTATTTCAGCCTTTCTGTCCTAATTTCAGAAACGCATAATTAATTCTACAAATCTCCAAAAAGTCTGAAATTTCATGGAGAGATTTATAGCACCTATGTCTACTTGGAAAAAATATGTTTACAAATAAATCTATCATCAATCCCATGATTGACATGAAATTCAAAACTATCTAATTTGTTCAATTCATCCTTGGCCTAAAGTCCTAGTTTCGATCTCTTCTTGATGTATCTTCTCATCCTTAACCCCAATGCACCCCTAGCATTGATTTATATGGCACTACACATTGAAAACTACTCTCCACACAATATAGTCTTATTTTCATCTTTTCATCCATAAAACTCCCTTTTTATGTGCCAAACCCCTAAGATTAAAACTCACACTAGTCCTCCAAATCCTTTGGCACATTCTATAGTCCATCTATTCCTCTTGGAGAAATCCTCCTGAGATCCATTGACCATGGATCCCATCTTGACCTCTAGAGCTCTCCCTTGAGCTCTTAGCCTTAATCACCTCCCTAGGTGACTCATCCACAATGGCAAGACCACACCGGTGTACCTCCGGTGCTTCTTGACCTACAACTCTAACCTTCTTGACTTTATATACCTTTTCCTTGACTAAATCCTTCTTCTTTCCTTTAATTTGCTTTTCGTTGCCATTTTTGGCCTTTTCTTTGCTATAATCATATGGTATCCTTGCATATGATTTCCCACCACCATTTGATCTCCTAGATTGATATCCTAGACCCAATCTATCATTGTTAAGGCTTTGACCATTCGGCACAATGCCTAACCCCTTGGATCCCATAATGAGTCTATCTAGGTTCTTTTCTAATTTATCAAGTTTTGCCCTTAAAGCTTGATTTTCCCTTTCTAGGTTCTTAACCTTAGCATCATCATGTCCAATTTGGGCATTCTTAGATCTACCCACTTGTCTAGGCATGTGTCTCCCTTTCTTAGGGTTAATGCCTTGATCCTTAGGTCTAAAAGTTCTAGATTTATCATGATACATGGATTCCTTAGAATTTTGGCATGCAATAGTAACTCTATTTTTATCATGATACTTAAAACCAATATTACGCATAGGCAGACAATTTTCATTATTTCTAGCACACATAGGGAAATTTGAAATATCCTTAAAGTTAGGGATTACCTCCCTAACCCTTGTAGCTCCCCCTTGATATGAGCTTTTCTTCTTTTCTTCTTTTTCCCATTTTCTCAAATGTTCCAATTTCTTGAGTTCTCCTTTTCTTGGACATTTGGTGTGATAGTGCCTTAGCTTTCCACATGTGAAGCATCTAATGTGTTTTTTCTCCTTCTTTTCCCTACAACCCATGTTAGATTTTAAATGAATTGACTTGGGTTTAGGGTTATTGGGTTTAGGGTTTACCTTTTTTTTACCTAATGGGCACTTGTCCTTGTAGTGTCCCTTCTTGTTGCATCTAAAGCAAATGATGTGATTTTTAGCCTTTGCTTTGGTAGAGGTGGATGCTTCTTCTTGCTCCAGTATTTAAGAGGGTCTTTCCTCCCCCTCAATTCTTGAAGTGGAGACTTCTTCTTCTTCCCTTGATGAAGTGGATGATCTCTCGCTTTCTTGTGCCACTTCTCTTGATGATATGGATGAATCTTTTTCTTTTTCCTCTTTCTCCTCTTCTTCGGATGTTAAACTTCTTTCTTCATCTGATTGGTCCTTCTTCTCTTCTTGGACCATTGAACTCACTTGTTTGGGCTCTTCCACTAATTGAGCTTGTGTAGGGTTTTCATGGAATGCAACCATCTTGTTCCATAACTCATGTGCACTTTTGTATTCACCTACACCACTATTATTTCATTAGGCAAAACACTAAGTAAAATTGAGATTACCGTTTCGTTGGCCTTTGATTGTGCTTGTTGCTCCTTATTCCAATATCTTGGTCAAAGCTTCTTTCCGTGCTTATCTCTTGGAACTTCAAATGGTTCTTCAAGCACAATCATGTAGTTTCAATTCATGTTAAACCACGTCTTTGTTCGCATCTTCCAATAGTAGAAATCCTCGCGATCATGGGGAGGTGGGACATTGATGTCATCACCCAACTTTTCTTTAATCGTCATCTCCTCTAGCTTTTTGCTCTCTCGGTGGTTAGTTCGTAGATGAGCGAACCTTGGCTCTAATACCACTTGTTAGGATCTTACCGTTTGCTAGAGGGGGGTGAATAACAACTTTTCGATCTTGTCTTCCTACAATGGTAGTGCGCAAGCGGAATAACAAAAACTAAAACCTAACACACAAGAAAGACACACCTATTTACGTGGTTCGGAGATGAAACTCCTACTCTACAGCTGTCCGTAAGGTGGACGATCCCGATCCTTCGGTGGATGATTACCCGGAGCACCTCCAGCTAGCTCTTGTCGCTCCTTGTGGGTGGAGAAACCTCGCCACAACCCTTGGACAATCCCTGAGCAATACTAGGCTACTAACAAGTTCTAACCAAGCAAGTTTCGCCGAGGAGAAACAGTCATAAACGAGCTCCCTTAAATAAAGCTCGAGGCTGATATGACAGTTACCAGTCGACTGGTCCAACACCAGTCGATTGGTCCACTCTGAATTCGAATATCGTCGCCTGACCTTTCGAATTCTGGTCACCATTAGTCGACTGGTCCTGGACCAGTCGACTGATCTTATTGTGAACCCTATCAGTCGACTGGTCCCTCACCAGTCGACTGGTCACTGCCTGAGTCTAGGGTTCCCCTTCCCGAGTATATTTCTCTCCGCACTCGAACCCTCATAACCTAGCCCCTCCTCCCCCCCCCCCCTAGAACAATTCCCTCAGCACTCGGAACCTAACGACCTGGTTGACTCTTCATCCAGCAGTCTCGATCTATTACCTTCAAGCCCTCTTCGACTTTGGCTCCCGTCCCTTAGATGCGCACACAAGCCCTCGGCTTGCCTCCATGTCATCCTTCACACATGCCTCGAAGTTCACTTCCCTCAGCTCATCGTTCCTGCTCCAGTAGCCTCGACGTGTTTCCTTCAAGCCCTCTTCGACTTTGGCCCTCGTCCCTCAAATGTGCACACAAGCCCTCGGCTTGCCTCCATGTCATCCTTCACGTACGCCTCGAAGTCCGCTTTCCTCGGCTCATCGTCCCTGCTTCGTCCATGGTCCCTCGGATGCGCACACAAGCCCACGACTTGCCACCATCCCACCCTTCACCATACTCGAAGACGTCCAACCAAGTCTATGTGTATCCTGCAAACCTGCACACTCACATACACATATTAGATCAACATGAAACTCTAACTTAATCATATTGATACACACATCAAAACCCATGATCCTCCCGATCATACTTGGGCCGATTGCCCCAACACTATTTACGTAGCAACAACCACTAATCAACTATTAATCTATATAGGTAACAATCCTAATCAGAATCATCCTAAGTTAACAGCTAACTCTTATCTTAATCAAGACCCATAGCAACTTTACTTTTCCTTCTCTTGGAGCTCTTGACAGAACACCCCATCATCCTAAAGAATGCTCAAGGCAACTCTCCAAAACAAGGATCAAACGAAGCATCAATATTTAATCCAAGCTAAGATCAAATGGTCACCTTCCTATTTTAAACACCACCTTTATGGTATCACATGGCCCACACAACATGATCAAATACTGTTTAACCTGAATTCCATGATGAACTCACGACAAAGAGGAGGAAACCAAATCAAAACTCATTAAAGTATCCCTACAAAACAGAATCTATTCCCAAAGATTATGCTCTGGATACAATTGAGGAAGAACCACACCAAACAACTCTAAAACAGGGCATATAAAATTGGAAGCTCACAACAACATGAAAATCCAACCTCCCAACTCAAAACTCCATCCGAACAGAACCAAGACAGCAAACTCACATAGCAAGGAGGAGTGTAAGATTAACAAGAACATGTTGCAACAGAAATTTCTAAAATCGAAGCAAGGAGAAATCCCCAGCAGAGCCTAACTTACTATCACCAATTACTCTTCTACAGAGCATTCAACACCGAAACCATTTCCAAAACCCCATGAAGCGCACGGCAGATCAACCTACAACCAAGAAGTCCATTCCACAAGCTCATGGCACAAGATTTCAACCTAAACAAATCTTGGTTGCAATTCTATATCCAAAACAAAACCAAATCCACAGATCTACCAATTTAATTTCTACAAGAAAGCATAACTCTGATCAGGGAACACGAATCCACAATTAAATCTCCAACATATGACTCCAGATCCCTAATTCGCAACCTATAAAAACCATGCAAACTCCTCATTAGACATAACAAACAGAAACCCTAAGCATACCTCTAGTGTGACCGAAACTCGAAGCTACACCGGCAATCCTTGGCGATGTATCGCTCGGTGGCCAAATCGCATGAAGAGGCAAAGATCGTAGGCTTGCTCCCTCGATCCTCCAACAAGCTTCTGAGGAAGGATGGTTTTGTAGCTGGTTGAGGAGAGGGAGTAGGCTGCAGCTACAGTTCGCGGAATGGGAGAAGGGAAATCGCATGAGAGGGGAAGGAAAAAGGCTCAGGCGCTAGACTACGGGCGAATGAAGAGGAAAAGATAAAAAAAAAGTTTATAAGTGAGGCTACATTTGCAATTAAGCCTAAGGAGTTGAGTTAATTACAATTTCATCCTTAACTTTGAGTCTTTTCCATCTTTTCCCCATGAAATTTTAGCATTTTAACCAAATAGCCCTCCAAACTTAACATTCAAAACAATTTAACCCTCTAATTTTAGTTTGGGTCTCTCAAACCCTAAATCTTCTTCCCAAAAATTTACTGGATCGTGTCAAAAATGTCGGATATAACAAAAACACCCTAAGCCGAACTTCTGCAAGTCTATCTAACCTATTAGGCTTTGTTTGGAGTCAACTTTCTAAGATTTTACTACTTAAGGCCAACTCCTTAAGGTTTTTCATTGCCTAGTTTCACTCGCTAGGACTTTATCTTGCCTGATTTCACTCACCAGGACTTTTACCTTACCAGGATTTCGTGCCTGACCTACAGTTAGGTTTTCGTGCCCAGCTTCACTAACCAAGACTTCGTCCACCTAGCTTTACTCACTAAGATTCAGCTTAACTTACCAGGATTTGATGCCCGATCCTCGACCAAGACTTTGGTGTCCAAGTCTCGGTCAGGTCTTTGTGCCCAATTCCCCGAACTAGGACTTTGGTGTCCAACCCTCGGTCACGTCTTCTTACCAATTCTATAAATCAAGACTTCGGTGCCTTTATAAGGACTTCTTTGCTAGTCATCTGATCCTGACTAGACTTCTCTCTTCCAAATATCAAGTATTGTTTGGATTGCCCTTGGTCAAGCTGATGAGCCTAGGTACTTTACTTTGCTAATCATCAAGTCCTATTTGGCTTAATCTTTGGTCTATTGTCAAGTAAACATCTTTATTTGGGTACTTTTTCTAATCATCTGATCCTAACTAGACTTTGCTCTGCCAAACATCAGGTTGTGTTTGACTTCACCCTTGATTAAACTGATCATACCTTGATATATTGTCAAACGTTGAAACCATAGAGGTTGACTGTTCTTGGCTGATGATTCTAGCACCAACACGGAGTCTGTGATAGCTCCTACTCCAAGGCCCACGGTCTTTGACCATTTACTTTGGGTAATTATTATCAATCCAAAAATATGATACAAGAATACAATGTCAAGTACAAGAGTAACAAGAATATCAACAAGTTTAATAGAATGAAGAAGTGCATTGTTGCCAAAGCAGCGTTTCGGTGTTGTTGAGTTATTTTTGGCGTAGCACACAGGAGATGAAAACATAGTAGCAATGATAGAAAAGATTATTTGAGCCTTCGATCAAACATCCCTTATATAGGGGTCTCTTGGGCGCCCATATAGCCATCCCGGGCACCTGTATCTCTGCAATTTGGCGCTGATCGATCCATTGCTCGGTTCAAACTATATCAGCACTTAGGCGCCTGACTACACTTAGGCGCCTATGTTGTTGATGTGGATTCTCCAGTCAGTGTGTGTCAGCTCAGCCAAGCCTTGGCTGAGTCAAAGCCTCCCCGGCACCTGAGTCACTCTCGGCCTGGGACTCTCGAGTGCCTGACTCCCATATGGCCGCCTGAGTTCCAGTCAATTAGTTTAGCTGCAAAACAAGGTTAGAATAATAGGCAGATAATAGTATAATGTATGCATTTGATAGGGCATGTTATTTGGTACTAACTTTCAGGTTTCAACTAAAATCCTAAGTCAGACCAACATCTATTGTTTCCTCTTTCGGGGAACGCGTCCTCACCTACTCCTCTCAGGAGAAGTTACTTGTTGTCAACCTCGCGTTGGACTTTTTCTTGGCCTCTGAAGACTTCGGAACTCGCGACGTCCGACGCTCGACCCGTCTTGACTCCAGTCCGTCATCCTCACTCGGCTAAGTCTTCTACCCGATCCTCCAAATCAGAACTTCAATGCCCAACCCCTGGTTAGGTCTTCGTGTCCAGTTTCACTCAATAGGTCTTTGGTGCTTAGTCCTTGACCAGGACTTCGTGCCCAATCCTACAAATCAGGATTTAGTGCCTAGGTTCACTAGGACTTTTCTACACACTTAATATAGCTCATTAGATCACAAAACATACTTAAGTTTGAATCCTTTGCCAATATCAAAATAAGGTTCGATCAAGTGCTTTCGGCACCAACATGAAATGGATCCAATCGGACCTATCTAGGGTCCATCATTGAGTTTTGATCTCCTATAGGTTTCTGAGATTGTAAGTAGTCTAACAGTGCTCTCCATTTCTTATTTTAGTCTCTCAAAGATGCTACAATATTATGCTAACATTCAGCTAGAACCTAGTCTTGGTCTTTGGAAAATCAAGCCCATGTTAGGCCTAATCTGAATCAAACTAGACTCATGTCAGTGTTGATTCAAATCATTCAGGTCTAAACTGATTCAGATCAGGCCCAACGTGGACTTGATTTCTCGGAGGCAAGGACCACATTCTAGCTAAACATTAGCATAACATTATAACACCTCTGGAGAGTCTAAAATAAATAATAGAGTGCACCGTTGAACTTCTTATATCCTCAAAATCCCGCAAGACTTGAAATGAGTCCAATCTGATATGTTTAGATCCATAAGTGGATTTTTACCAAAACACACAGATGGGTCTTGGTCTGTGGGAAATCAGGCTCACGTTGGTCGTAATCTGAATTACATTAGGCCCGAAGGATCTAAATCAACACTATTACATGTCTAGTCTAATTTATATCAGGTCCAACGTGAGCCTAATTTTTTGGAGAGCGAGACCACGTTCTAAGTAAAAGTTACCATAACATTGTACCACCTCCAAAGTAGTCAAAATGAGCAATGGAGAGTACCATTGGACTTCTTGCATCCTCACAAACCCACAAAACTTGAAATAGATCTAATAGGACATGTCTAGGTCCATTAATGGATTTTAGTATAAGCTCACTGATCAACCTAGATAGGTCTGATTGGATACATTTCAGGTCTCGTCGATTTCTGAGACTATAAAAAGTCCAACGGTGTCCTCTATTACTTATTTCAAATCTCATTCATGAAGGCATTATGTTTATAATTGCAAGAAGAGGTAAGGTGGCACAAAGCTCAATGTCACATAGCATAGATAGAGGGTGAGTGACATGATGAGGTCACTTGTATAAGAAACACAGAAATTACTTTCGAATTAGGTTTTTTGAAAAAGTGGCTCAGATGAATTAGAAACCGACATGTGGAAAGCTATTGTTGGTGGGAGGAGTAGAATGGAAAGCCAACAAGTCAGTGCACCCTCTGGTTATTCTCAAAGTCTGGTGCATGATTTGAGAATTTCCCAACTTTGCTTGTGCTATAAATTCTCAATTTTGTTTCCATACTATTACTGACTCCGTGTGGTCTTTGACTTTATACTACCCCGACTCCAAGTTTCCCAAATCTGGACCAATATACTCGACTTCTAATAGGTAAGGTGTTGATCTGTTGCTTTCGGAAGCATGGACAACATAGCCATTTCTCCCCAAAGAACGTGGGAAGCGCAATTGTTTAGCTCGGAAGAGGTGGGCAATGTAGCTGATACGAGAGGTGATCGAAGGATGCCATGTGATTAGGAGAAGTCAACAGTCCTGTTAAGGTGGTGATCAAAGTCAACAAAAAGTCGCTCTCTAACTCCGTGCGATCTCCAATTCCATAACGTCCTCGACTCGGTGTACATCTCCAACTCCATGCCATCCTAACTTCGTGTGATCTCCGACTCCATACCGTTCCTGACTCAGTGTGGTCTTCAACTCCATATTGTCCTCGACTCCGTGTGGTCTCAAACTATATATTACCCCGACTCTGGGTTTCCCAGATCTAGTTTGGTATACTCGATTTCTAACAGGCAGGACATTGAGTCGTTGGTCATGGAAGGCATGGATAATATAGTCGTTTCTCCTCGAAGAACGTGGAAAGCACCATTGTTTAGTCCGAAGTAGATGAGTAACGTAGATTTGGATTGGTATACTCGATTTCTAACAGGCAAGACGTTGAGCCGTTGCTCATGAAAGACATGGACAACGAATCGTTTCTCCTTGACGAACATGGGAAGCGCAGCTGTTTAGTCCGGGAGATATGAGTAACATGACAAATTATTTTAGAAAATGTAAGCAAAGTAAGCAAAGATCTCGGAGCATGTGGAGAACACGAAGGCACAATTACAATTCTATAAAAAGTTGCCTACTCTAGTGGGCACAGGGGTAACAAAAATTATATTCTTTTCATCTAATACTCATCTTCTCCATTGCGTCGGAGCGGTCACGCCGAAACACTCGCAACCATCATTCTAAGTCTCCTTCCTTGTGTCTTCTCTCCTGGCTCTAGTGAGTTAGGAGCAGTCGGGTTTTGAGTCCGAATCTGAGATTGAAATGGATGTCAGCTAATGAAGCCCAGACCCCGAATGATATTGGCAGCTGAGATTGAGGCATAATAATAGACCTGTCCTTGATCAAACTTGATTAAGTGTATTAAGTTGGGTTAATCAAACCCGAGTCTCTTTCGGGTGGGTTTGATTTCCTTTGAATTATATTTGACTCGTTTGACTTTGAGTTTGATTTTGACTGAGGGCTCAGCAGGACTTTTGATCCCGCGGGACTTAGTGTTGCAGGATTCCGCCGTATCATCGTTCTTGCCTTTTCTACTTCTTCTTCCTCTCCCATCGCTTCCTCCTCCTCATCCACTTCTTCCCCCGCATCTCCCTCATCTACGCTCCTGATCGCTCGGGCTTCCAGTCTTCAACTGGGTGGTCATTCCTTCTCGTCACCGGACTGACACTGATGCTCTTTTACAGGCACATGTGTGCGATCCTATGATCGTCGTCATGGTTATGCTACGTTGCTCACCGGAAAATCAAGGGTGAATGACATCAATGGCTGTAAGGTAGTTCTAACAGTGGCAGTGAACAAGAAGCCGGAGAGAAAAGAAACTAAAACCAGAGAACAGAAATTTAATTAATAAAATAAATTTAAAAATACAAAAACTTCACACATTCAGACATCCAATTAGGATCTCAATACCATCTAAATTAAATAAATTAATCTCAAGTCAGCTTAAAACAAAAAAAAGTCAACTTCAATAACTGTCAGAAGTTGTTTAGTTAATTTTAGAATTGACTGACTTAATTGGATTAATACATGTCACTAGAGATTAACAAAACAAAGATACAAACTATTATATAGATACTGGAAGGGGAAAAAAAGAGAAAATTCAATGAAATTTATCACAAATTTACTTATCTGCTTTCCGTTTCTCAGGTGCAGTTTTCACATTGTCAGGGAGCTAGTTTACAGAAATTGAGACTAGAAAACAAAAGTTACACAATAGCATGGATATACATTTTCTTTATCTATATCAGGCTGTACTTAGTCTATCCCAACTATTTGAGGTGGATCACAAGACTCATCCTCTAGCACGGGCTCGATAACATCGGGACTAGATAAGGGTCGATGATTGGTTGTCGATTCTGTCTGACTTAGACTTCTCTCTACTATAAATGTGGGTTCTCTCGGCATGGACAGAACACTTATTTCATTATCCATCATGCGAATGACACTGTCGATTTCAGGTCGATCATTCACTCGATCTTGTACACACAATAATGCTACATGTACACAACTTATCACTTGGTCAATCTTGGATGATGATCCAATCAATGGATCTATTAGTTCTGCTACTCTTTCTGTGTTCCACATCTGCCAAGCCTGTTGCATATGTATGTTTAGTGATGAGTAGGCATTAATTCCTTATGCAAATAAATAGCTATAGCTTCTATAAAAGAGAAAATAAATTGCCAACAATATGCTCAATTATGTACAATTTTATATTCAAAATTTTAAATGCAATGTTACAATGTGAAGAAACTTACATATCCTACTATGTTGATATTATTCTCCATGTGATGGAAGCTACTATTTCTTTGACCGACAATAATCTCCAAGATAAGAATCCCAAAGCTGTATATATCAGATTTCACTGAGAATAACCCTTCCATTGCGTATTCAGGAGACATGTAGCCACTGTATTCATTTAAAATACATCAATTCAAAAAAAAAAAATATTGAATCAAGCTTGCTTCTTAATTCAAACAAATAACTAATATCAGTTTTAATTTGTTCCTTGGGCTCTACACAACTTTTGTAATTTGCATCTCAAATTTACAATGAACAACTACAAAGCATCATTTTGTCATATGAAGTTCTAAGTTCGGCCGCCATTATCAATTTCCTTAAAAAATGACATTAGAAGTATTCAACCAAAAACTATCGACTATGACATGCTTACATTTTTTATTGCGAAATTTGCAATTTTTCATCTCCTTATTGAACTCATCAATCTATGATAAATGGCAAGTGACAACAATTCGAAGTTCCAGGAGCTATTTCCTAAAATATGGCATTTAACTTGAAAATTAGGTGAATTTTGAAGCATGAAACAAAAATTCAGTTATAAACTTATGCATATGTACTCAGGGATTAACCTACAATGTGCCAACAACGCGGTTGGTGTTGAATTGGTTTTCATTGCCTCCAAACATTCTTGCCATTCCAAAGTCTGATATTTTAGGGTTCATGTTTTCATCAAGCAAGATGTTGCTAGCTTTCAGATCACGATGGACGATCCGCAACCTTGAATCTCTGTGAAGATAAAGAAGACCACGAGCAATACCTTCTATGATGATGAACCTTCTATCCCAATCTAGTACATCTCTCTTCAAAGGATCTATTAATTCCATAATTATAGATACCTCAAAATCTTGCTGGTAAAATGTTTTCATCAATTATTTTTCATATTCAGGAAGTATTTACATACCAAATAGGATGGCATCCAAGCTTTTGTTCGGCAGATACTCATAGATGAGAATTTTTTCGTGGCCTTGAATGCAATAGCCGAGCAACCTGACCAGGTTCCTGTGCTGCAATTTTGAGATGAGAATGACTTCAGTCTTGAACTCTTCCAAGCCCTGACCTGAACTCCTTGAAAGCCTCTTCACTGCCACTTCTTGTCCTCCAGGTAACATTCCCTTTCAACAACATTGATTAATATCTTCTTAGCATTGGCACAAGTTCATCTTAAGATAATAATTTATTCTGTTTAAAATCTCACCTTATAAACATAGCCAAAGCCTCCTTTTCCGAGCTTATTTGACTCGCAAAAATAGTTTGTTGCAGTCTGGATAGTGTCAAATGTAAATAGTGACAGATCTGAGCCTTTTCCTTCTTGCTTTTCGTTTCCATATAAGATTGAGCCAGAAAAATCTGATGCAAGGTTTCCAGTTCCACTCAACCTTGTACACGTCATTAGGTTCTCTTTTTTCGATTGCTTCTTAGAAGCATCTACGCATATAATATGTTCATCATTATTATCTCACCATCAAATCCTATAACTGTTTAGGACTAACTATATAAATCTTATTTGTAATTACTGAGATGCCTGAGGAATAAAATGGTCCATTAGAGCCCCATTCAAAAACAAAAAAGAACAAAAAATAAAACAAAAAACTCTATAAATCTCATCCACTATTGGGCATGATAATATTACTGATCATGCAATTCAATAAGAAGATATATAATAACAACAACCTTCAATTAATTTAGGGGAAATTTCATTTTGTTTTTCATAATTTGATGTCATTCAGAATTATCTTTTCTCTTTTTATTTCATTTTTTTCAAAAGAAGAAATAAATTGGACCTTCCATACTGTTTTCTTAGTGTTTATGTTGATCTAAGCAGAAACTACATAATGATAATTGAGCCACAGTTACTTGGAACAAAGTCAAATGAAGAGCTGAAAATGGTATTCACCTTTTTTTCTTGCATTATACTTCCAGAATAAGAAGCCACACAGAATGAAAAGAGACGCCAATGCTGACATGGATGCAATCAGGGCTACTCTTTCGGTTGGTTTGTCCTTGTTCCCTGCAGTAACATGCTTCAAAAGTCCATAAAACAAAACTAGTAACAGCACAAAATGTATATATAATGTGTACTTTTACACGTTTTTTGTGGGATATAGACAGTTTGAATTGAATATTCGAAAACGTGCTTGTTGATTAATTTAATAACAATATCCTGATCACGACCATGTTTCCCTTCTTCATACATAACAATTCATACTGGTCCATATCATGCATCTAATTGATTGTACGAAGAACAGCTAAGTTGAACTGGATGAGCTCGATGGGTGTTACTCATTAAGAAAGACTCATCAAACGGCAACCAATGGTAAAATGATTTTATCAATTGGAGATTGAAGTAAATAATCAATCGACAAAGAGAAATCGATGAACTCACCCAATTCAGATGCAGCGAGCTTGATGTTGAGATCGTAGTCGAAAATGGTTGATTGGTAAATGTCGATGAGGTCGTTCATCCACATCAAGCACGATATATCAGTGCCGCTGAAAGCATAGGCCAGGCACAAGCAGTCTTCCGAGCAGGCATCCCGGCACTCCGCCTCGTTCGCCGAGTTGCTGGACCAGACGGCGTGATCCGGCAGCTTCATCTTTTCCACCTTCCGGAACCCGTCCGATCCAGTGCTGTTACCGGTATTGTTGCACGCCAAGTTAGACCGGCGAACGCAACCTCCAGTCCAATTGCCTACGTTCCATTCCTCCGCGGACCGCGGCTGGAACCCTAACAGGCAGGCGCACCTCGGCCGCTGCTCGCCGTCCAAGGAGCAGCTGCCGTAGGCCCCGCAAGTGCCGTACACCTCGCACTTGTCGGTGGGCTGCTTCCAGACCGAGCTCCACCGCCGCGTCGCCGGTGACTGCATCCACGTCTGCTCCACTCCGTCCCACCGCAACACGAACCGCAGCAGCGAGGCGTTGTGCGGCGTGTAGGTGAAGTACCTACTCTCCGCGTTGTAGGCGAACCCGTAGCTGTTCAACGTCCGCATCACCGTCCCGATGAACTTGTGCCCATTCCACTCCCCCGACCGCCACCGCGGCACCCGCGCACCGCCGATCTCTTCCCAGATGAAAATCTGAGCCGAGCCCTGCGGATCGATGCCCAACGAGTAGTTCCCCGGCGCCGGATCGTGGGGGCTCGCCCACGACGTGAACAGCCTCGGCTCGCCCGTCGTCGCGTTGAGCCCCAGCTGCATCTCCGGGAGGAACGTGTCCGTCGGGTGCTCGAAGCTCTGCCACATCATCACGTCGCCGGCGGCAGCCCCACTGATCACTAGATTTCCACTGGTCATCAACTTCAAGGTCGCGTTCGGGCCGCCGGACGCACCGGCGGTCCAAACGAGGTTGCTTGCCCCGTCGAGCACCGTCAGATCGCCGGATTGGGAGAGCGCGATGCTGCCGCCTAAGCCGCTGATGGGGCGGCGGCGGTTGGCCACCCAGACAACGTCCGGAGTGACAGAAACGTTGGGGTTGTACCAAATGCCGACGTAGCGGTTGGTGGAAGTGTTGTCGGGGCTGAAGAAGCCCAGAACGAAGACATCGTTAGAGGAGACGAGAGTTCCCCCGTCAGCGTCAGTTAGGGATTCCCCCTGCCTCAAGGTATCCGATACCGCATGAGAGACGAGGATCAAGGATGAAGAGAGCAAGAGGACGAAGCAGAGGAAGAGGATGAGGAAAAGGGGCATTTTCGTTTGTAACTTGTGGTTTGATTTACCCCACTTCTGCTGGTAATGTACGTTTTTTTTTTTTTAATGAAACTTAGTTAAGGACGTAACTGTAGCAAAAATGGAATACGCTATTCGTTGTTGCAAAAAGCGATTCATCTAAGTCTTAATTGGAGAAAACTCCCCAATCCCAAACTAACCTTTACATGCACTCCCTACTTAATAAATTCTTTACATTCACTCCCTAATAGATTGAGTATAAAAAATTGAAAACTCAGTATATATTATAAAGATTTGAGTATAAATTGTTTGAGATTGAGTACTAATTTAAGAAATTTGAGTACAAAGTTTCGGTGACCCCTCATGTAAAAATCTTGATGTCGTGAGTATAAAAGAGTGAAAACTCAGTATACATTATAAAGATTTGAGTATAAATTGTTTGAGATTAAGTACTAATTTAAGAAATTTGAGTATAAAATTTCGACGACCTCTCATGTGAAAATCGTGATGTGGTGGATGCAACCTCACATACTCAAATTTCTAAATTTTATACTCAAATTTTTTCAAATAATACTCAATTTAAATCAATTCATACTTAAATTTTGATAATGTTTACTGAAAATTTTACTATATACTGAAACAATGTATACTCAAATTTTTTTCAAATAATACTCAAATTTTTTAAATTAGTACTCAATCTCAAACAATTGATACTCAAATCTTTACGATTTATACTGAATTTTTACTCTTTTATACTGATAAAAAAAATAACACACAAAACTGTTTTGTCAATCCCATCAGGGAGTGCATGCAAAGACATTTTTGGTTGGGGAGTGCATGCAAATCCCACTTTGATGTTGGGGAGTTTTCTCAAATTTTTCCTTCATCTAATGTGATGGTCAATATGTCCCAGGATAAATGCAAAGAAAATAAATCATAAAAAATTTAGATGATTGAGGGCATCGGCAAATTGACTTTGTCATGACCTTATGATAATATCATACATATTAACCATCAATTTATCCTATGAAAACTTTACAATATACTATTCAATAGTCTCATGGTCGATCCTACGATGACTTTGGAATATACTTGATCCCGACCAATACTTATGGGCCTGGCCCATCCTGCGGGTAGGGGGGTCGGGCAGCCTAGCGCCCCATCAGTAGGGATCAAGGATCAGGGGCTCCCGAAGGCTCATCAAACGGAGGACTCAAGTAGGTGGTTTGGCCCAGCCCTCGTTGGGGACTAGTTCCCGAGCCAACGGACGTCGGAATCCTAAAGCTTCACAAAGGCGAGGGCCCGAGTCAGAGGAACCTTGACCTGAGCCCTAGAGCTCTCCTATGGCGGGGATTGTTGGGACCGGGTGCATGTCGACAAGGATACGGGTTCGTAAAATTTTAAATTTTTACGTGCAGCGGAAGAATTAGCATAAAATAATTTCCTAAATTATTTTAACCGCGTATCTAGCATGCAACCTTATGATGTGTTGACAAAATCATAAATTAAAATATTGCGAAAAGTAAACTAATTTACTTTGTACCTCGCGTAACTCGAAGAAAGGGACGAGATCCAACCGTAGCGTCCCTTGGAAGCTTCGCCTCTATTCGCGTCCACGCCGAGTTCTCTTCGGGATGACTTCGCAAAGTCACGAGTTTTGTGCCGACGAGAACTACTAGATTCTCTATAGGCTCAACAAAGAAGAACAAGAGAAAAATAGGAAACTAACCACCAAGAAACGGAATCGAATTCCGAGAGGGAAGGAGATGAGATCCACTTCTTCTTCTTCTTGGTTGGCTTCTCCTTCTTCTTGATAGCTCACGGCAACCAAGAGGGGAGGAGGGATTTGCGCCGGCCCTAGATGGAGGAAGGTGCTTCAAGGGGCGCCGGCCCTAGGTGGGGAGAAGGGAAGGAGAAGATAAAAGAGAGAGAGAGAGAGAGCTCTATATCAATACCCGATTATTCATTGGGAATCCAAGGCTTGCCTATGGTTCCTTATATAGTTGCTTCTCCCTCGCTAAGTCTCCTCTTTAACAGAATTAACGGAATTAGTTATCATAAGAATTTTTATCTTATAAAATTTCTTATGACTTATTCTGTTAAGCCTAGTCTTATTATAACTAATTTATAATAAAACAAATTCTTCTTCTCTTTAAATTATGGAATAAATTTTATAAGAAATTTATAAACTTTCTTATTATGGAAAAATCAATTCATAATTGATTTTATAAAATTAAAATAAACCAATTCATAGATTATTTTAACTTCCATAAAAGAGTAAATTTCCATAAATATTTCTTTATACAAATTTATTTATCTATAAAATAAATCGTGCTTGATCTATTTTATTAATTAAACCAAAATTAATTGGTTTTCTCCCTTTAGGTGGCCGACCAAACCAAGGGGGTTTGGCACCCTCCTTGGCCGGCCAATCAAGCCCCACCAATCGCGAATTAAACTCATTTAATTCGCCCAATAAGCCTTCAAAAGACTTAGCCAATTTTAGCTTCCATTGCGCCTCTGATTAACTCAGATTCGACTTATTTCTCTTGATCGGAAAATCCAATTTTCAACTCGTTTTAAATCCCTCGGATTACTCGTAGTGCGTGTGACTAAATAGGCTTTCGATTTATGTTGGCCGTCTATAATCAACCAATTATAGAACGATCATGAGTGGCACCTAGTAGTACATCATGATCCCCAATTAATCGAAAGATCAACGGTTTGACCTCAGAAGAAATTATTCTGAAACCCTTCAGCAGCTCTAATGAATCGTGCCCCATTCCCTTCACCATCTTATACCCACTTGGTTCAGGACACGGTCTATTTGTGTCAGTCCACACTAGGCTGACTACGTCACACCTAGCCCAAGTAATGTCTTTCTCGTCCTTTGGATTTCTAATTACTCTCATGCATTTAAGAAACTCGCACTCTTAACATGATATACTTTGGCCAGAGGTTTTGAGTAACAATCCGACAATAGGCCTGGGTATACATCTCCTCGCAAGGAGTGGTGAATCCTTTGTAGGCTGTTCAAACATCTTCGGGCACTTCGGCTCATACCCAATCATCCTGGGCCCACACCTCCTTGGAGATGCTTGCTTAAGATGTTAAAGTATAAGTCTCCATGACCAAGATGACTTGAACACCGCAAGTCAAAGGAACATCGCACTTAAGCTGCAGTAAGAACTTCATTGACATATCTTTATAGATAACCATATGAAGTTATACAGCTAGTCACTCCAATGAACTAGTTCCCTTAACTAGCATCCATGTTTATCTCCGGACATCCCAATGTCACCACCCAGTGAAAATTAGCTGATTAGAGAATAACCCATGCTAGTCTCAATAGAATTGATAGTGTCCGTTTTTATCAATTCATCGACTAGGGATAATTTCAATACTTCACAATTGCACATTAGAGATAATCACTAGTTGTGATCCCATCACAAATTCTCTTATGCTGTGAGTTGTATTGCGGACATTCAGTAGATGAGTTTAAGATCCCAATCAAATACAAAAAACATGTATACTCAAATAGTGAATTATCATTTATTAATATAAATGTTTACATCATAAGGCGATTGCCTTAGGACACTTCTCTCATATCACTAACAGGGATCCCAGTCGACAAAGCCCCGAGCTGCAATAGTACCAAGCCTACAGCCAACTCACCTCAGACCCAATCGAGCTATTCTAGTCCGGGCACACCCCGACTCGGGAAGCACTACTGTGTTTGGTAATAGTGACCGTAGGACCCGAGTTCATTCCCAACCACCAATCCGCACTACTATTAGAAGTTTTGTCACGACTCACAGGAACACTCACTCCCTGACACAAGAGTAGCAAAAGAAGTACAGGGTTGGGGCAAACCTGATACCATTCAGGTCCGAATCGCAAGTATCTTGCTGACGCCATGATCTTCCTGCCATTCCCTGGCACCCCATACCACGACCGCCTATGCCCGTGTCAGGCCGAGCGGCGCCTGACGGTGCTCGCCCATAAGTTGACAACACCCCTTTCCTTATTCCAATATGCGACACAATACCCTGCCACCTTGGCTATGCCTTACCCTGTCCTGGTATACGTCAAAAGGTGGCAGACCGGGCAGAAGCTGTCAGCTCCCCTAGTTATATAAGCCTCTCCGCTCCTCATCCTCCAGGTATGCGCAATAGTATTTTTGCTATTGTTCCATTACTTTCGCTCTTCCATCACCGAGGATTGACTTGACCGTCGGAGTGTCTTGCCGGGGAGTTTTCCCGGCGGGTTCGCTAACGGTCCTTTTTTTGTAGATCGGAGCCAGTTTCTGCAGCTCGTGATCTTCGGGAGACCGCGTGCTCTTGGGAGTCCACATCGCTTCGCGACAGGATCAAATTTGGCATTAGATGGAGGGTCGTTCGTCTGATCGGAAGTGAAAGATGGAAGATCCCAATCGAGTCATGATGATTGTCATACCCGATGAGTACGAGCTCTTGATGGTTGCCCGAGCCCAGAAGACCCTTCAGAGGCCTTCGCAGGTTGGTAGCCAGGCACCTAGATTCCCCGAGCCGGCAACGCACGGGCATTCGGGAGGTCGGGGAAGGCCTGCTCGACCCGAGGGTGGTTCTGTTCCCTTTCCCGTGGCTTTTTATCGGGATCGGGACGACGAAGCCGATTCGATGCCGGCTGAGGCATCGACATCCAACCAGATGCACGGGCCGCGTATAAACAAGGGAAAGGCCCCGACCGACCCCTCTCCAGCCACACTGGTACGCAGCCCTTTCTCTTCATGGATCCTGGAAGACCCAGTTCACAGGCATCTCCAATTCTTTACGATCCCCGAGTATGCGGGAATCACCGACCCGGAAGAGCACTTGATGAAATTTGATAGTGCTGCTTTGCTACACCAATATCTGGAGGGCGTGAAGTGTCGAGCTTTCCTAACCACCCTCTCGGGACCAGCCCAAAGGTGGTTCGACCGACTCCCCAATGGGTCGGTATCAAGTTTTGAGGAGATAAGTAGGATCTTTCTCCAACACTTTGCCAGCAGCTGGAGGCATCACAAGACAAGCCTCAACCTTGTCGCGCTGAAGCAAGGCCCAAAAGAATCTCTCCAGGCCTACATCAAGCGGTTCAATGGAGTGGCACTGGACGTGCCAACCGCCACACCTAAAGTTCTGATCAGTGCTTTCTCCCAAGGACTACAGGAGGGAGATTTTTTCTGCTCACTAATCAGAAAACTACCGAAGGACTTTGATAGCCTACTGGGGAAGACTGTCAAATACATAAACGTCGAGGAAGCGCAGGCCGTTCGAAAGAAGGAGTCGGTCAGCACACTGACACCCAACCCCACCCAAAGCAACAAATCCCCAGGCGGGCCTATCCATAGCCCGTGCGGTCCCATCGACCGAGTGGGAATGGAAAGACGACACATGCAACAGGTGGGCCATGGGTGTTTGTCAACCCGCTGAAGACCCTACTGCGTGCTCCATCAGAGCCACACCCACGCCACAGAGGAGTGCCGACAAGCCGGTAGGGGTCGGGCTCCTGCCCCACCGGGTCGGGCTCCTGCCCCACTCTCCACCCCCGGGGGCGTGGACGACAAGCATCTCCCGGGCGCGCCTCGGGTCGAGGCGGCCCAGCCATAGCCCCATCAGTTGAAGAACCCCGAAGGAATCCCCCGGTCGCTCGCAACCTGTTCCCATAGGACGAGCAAGCCGAGGCTGAGGAGATGGATGAGGAGTAAGCCAATCGACAGAATGCCGTTCGGGGAGGGGTGCATGTCATCTCGGGTGGACCTACCGGGAGAGATTCCAATTGAGCTCGGAAGGCGCAGGTGCGCCGCTTGGAGATTCATCAAGTCGGCACGAGTGCCGCCCCAAGCACAAGGGTCGCAGATCAGCTTCGACCCCCAAGATCTACAGGGACTGGAGGTCCCACACGACGATGCCATGGTCATCACAGCCGTCATCGCCAACTACCAAGTCCACTGGACTATTGTGGACACCGGCAGCTCGGTCAACATACTCTACAAGAAAGCCTTCGACCAGCTGCAAATCGAGATGTCCCAACTGGAGTTGGTGGCAACCCCGTTGTTCGGGTTCACAGGGAACCAGGTTTAACCCATTGGTCAGATTCACCTAGCCATCTCGTTAGGCGAGGAACCACTAAAGAGGACCAGATGGTTCACCTTTTTTTATAGTGGACGCCTCCTCGACCTACAACGCCATTTTGGGTCGACCGACCCTCAACGAGTTCAGGGCGGTCACCTCGACCTTCTACCTCAAGATTAAATTCCCAATCGGCGACAAGGTAGGAGAAGTCAGAGGAGATCAGAGGGTGGCCCGGAGATGTTATGTAGATGATGTCCGGGTGGAGAGCCAGAAGGCCCCGCGTCCCTTTTCAAGCTGCAACATGGTGCAGGCTTTCCCTTGGGCTGAGCTATGCGATGACAAGGAGGAAGTCCAGTTGCTTCCCGATCGAGAGGAGGCCTGAGTCAAAATAGCTGCCAGACTACCGATTGAGCTGAAAGAGCCCTGATAACCGTTTTAGTCGTGTTACGGTTTTAATTAATTTTCTCGTTTCAAGTAATTTTGTAGTAATAGTTGAACTGAATCGTCTCTCAAGGACCCAATATGATGCATGCACTTCTTTGGTCTATAGAAAGTCGTAAATTACAGAAAAATGAAAACTAGCTAAACAAAACATGTTTTCTTGGGTTTTGAGGATAACAAAGCAATTAAAATTAGCTACTAACTTCTACCTAATAGCCTTAACTATTTGGATTTGAAGTACTAAGCTAATTAAATGTAAAGGACACCAAAAGAACACTCACAAATAGAAATATTCAACAAGGATTCATCTAAAACTCCTGACTAGAAGGCAATCAATTTCATCCTCAAGCACATGCGAGATTTGAGCAATTCAACAAGCATCTTGCATTCAAGTAGTATAAGGTTGTAAACATGGAAAAATTTCTACAAAGGTGAGCTGTAAAACTAGGAAACTAAGCTGGAAACTTTGATACTGAGCTGGAAATAGGAAACTAAGCTAGGAATTACAGTTCTAAACTGGAAAATAGCAGAAATTCGAAAGCAATTGAAAGGGAATTGTAAATTTTTGTTCTACAACAAGTAAGCACGAAGAAACAATGAAAAGAAAGCTGAAATTGGTTGTTCTGTGAAAGAAACTCTGCTCCGATAAAGCCGATCGCTTCTCAGCCGGAGTAGAAGAGGAAATGGGCTATGGAGTCGAAGAAGAAGGTCTGTCCAAGCTGTTAATCCCCAGAGAAACCGATCGAACAGTAGCTTCCTTCCTCCATCGCCTCTTCCTTGCGTTCGCTGTGTGGATGATTCGAGATCCCCTTCTTTGGCTGCCCTAACGCCCTTTTCTACCTCTCCTTTTCCACCCTTGTTTCCTTTGAAGAGTGGCCGAGATTACTTGCAAGAAAGCTCCATCAATTTTAGTGCTAGATCCATGTGGAGGGCTGTTGTAACGCCCGTAAAATCCTCTCAATATTTTTCTTTAAAATATTGATCATGACTATATGGATTCTTGAGTGACATATGAATACTAGCATGAACTTTAGCATAATTTCTTATATGGAACAAAAAGCTAAGTACTAATGGGCCTTACATGGGCTCTTCTAGTACCATGGTGATTAGTGGACCTTAGGTAAAATTTAACATAAATAGAAATGGGTTCCAATTAGGAATATTAGCATGACTCTTGGTGGGCCTTATGTGGGCCTTGCCAAAAATAAAAGTAAATGGAATAAAAATAAAGTGCATGCACCAAGGATTAAACCTTGGACCTAGAGCCTCATCATGCATGTACTAACTAATTCACCTAGCAAGGGAGTGCTAGTGGAAAAGGAAGAGAATTTTAGTTGAGGTTAAAAGAAGGTGAAGAGTCACCATGTGAGGAGGCACCATGCCCCTTCACTTGCCCCTCCACTTAGTATAAAAGAGGGGGATGAGGAGTGAAGAGACACCTAAGTTATTTCTTACTCTTTTCTTCCACCAAGGGCTCTTCCTCTCCTCTCTTCTTCCTCCTCCTAGACGAAACCCATAAGGTGGTTTTCCCCTTGGATAACTTCACAAGAAGACTCCCTCTTGAAGATCTAAGTTCTTCTACAAGGCTACAAAGGCAAGGAGTGTTCTAAGGTCAAGAAGGTTTTCTTTTGTTTCTCTATTCAAGGTTTATAACCAAGATCAAGAAAGGTAAGACTCCCTCACCTGTGGTATAATAGTTTGTATGTTGTCTATCAAGATTTAAGTTTTGTTTGGGATAGATGTTGAGGAAACTTTGGATTTAAGGTTTTCTAGGGTTTCGGCCAAAGCATGTTTTGGGGTTTGGGATGATGTTAAGACTTCACTTATACTTCCTAATGCTTTCTCATGATATAATAAGAATGGATTGTGAGTTGTGGAATTTTTGAAGCACCAAAAGCCCTTAGTAACTTTCGGCCACCCTCCCCTTTCCATGGTTAGGATTAGATCTAACCCTCCAAGCATGTTTATTATGTTTCCCTATGATACAATGGATGTTAATTGTGAATTATATGAATTTTACATGCCTTTGTGATCCCTCTAGGGTTTCGGCCAAGACTCAATTTAGGGCTAGGGATTAGGGTTAGCTCCAATCATGTGTTCTAATGGTTTCCTATGACATTGTATGTATTGTATGAGCTTTACTTTACTTATGATACCTCACATGTTGCTTGAATAATGGGATCTCCCTTCTTCCAACTTTCGGCCAAGCATCTCAACTAGGGTTTGGGTTGAGTTAGGGTTTCAAGAATACTTGTTTATGACTTATTATGATGTAGATATATGTTCAAGCATGTTATATGAATTTTATGTTACCTAAAACCCTAACTTTATGTGCTACGCATCATGACCTTGTATGCTTATATTATGTGCCATGTTTTAGTAGGTTTTATTCATGAATGTTTTAAGCCATATACCATGAACACATGTGTTGTGAAGTAGGCCTCATGTTTATGTAGAATTATGCATGTATTATATTAAGTGTCTTGAACATATGTATTATGATAGATATATGGTTATGTAGACCTATGCATGTTTTATATTGAACGTCATGAACCTATGTAGTATGTATCATGTTCATATGGATCTTACCCATGCATTCTTTATGATAGATACCATGATCATGTATGCTATGTGACATGTGCCATGTATGTAATGCATGTTTACCTTATGTACCATGATCATGCAAGCTTTATGAACTAAGATGATGTTAATGTCTTAATGCATAATTATGTATGTACGTCATGCCTTATGAATGAAGATGATGAATGAAGATGATGTTCATGCCTTTAAGGCATTATGATGTTATGCATGAACTATGAATGATGAAATGCTAAGTATGCCCTATACCATGCTTCATGTATTAAGATCACGTTTATGTCTTCAATTATGCTATGAATGTTCTATGAATGTATGAATGATGAAGCATGTGAAGCTATTTTACTTTATGAATGGGCTTGTACCGGACCGAAGTAAGGGTCCAATGGATGGGCTCCTTATGAAAGCCTCGGTTCTGGACTACCGTAGCTGTCCACGGTTCTGGGACTACCGCAGCTGTCCAACAGGGATGGGCTCCTTATGTCAGCCTCGGTTCTGGGACTACCGTAGCTGTCCCTACCTAGTAGGTCGAGACTAGCTACCTCGCATTTACTTAGGGAAGCGCGCATATGATGTATGTATGTGGTACAAGCCGGGGCCCCAATGATGTTATGATTATGTTTAAGTATTTATAAGTATGATTTTCAAATAAGTATCCTTATGTTATGTGCATTTAACTCATGCATTCATTCATGCTATGCATCTAGGTCATGTGAAGTATATTATATGCTTATGTTTATGTTAAGAACTATGTCATATCAAGTATGTTATATGTTTATGTTTATGTTAAGAACTATGTCATGTCATGTATGTTATATGCTTATGTTTATGTTAAGAACTATGTCATGTCAAGTATGTTCATATGCTTATATTTTATGACAAGTACTTCTTATGCCATGAGCTTTATGTACCTTCATTTCATGTTAAGCATTTACATATGATTATGTATTTCCATGTACATCTATATGCCTCCTCATGTTAAATGCTTTATGCTTTATGAATACCTTCTCATGATATGCCTTTGTTTTATGTTACTCTCTCTATGTTATGCCTTATATGTGACATATGTTTTAGTGAGTAGGAAAGAGTCTTGCTAAGCCTATGTGCTTATAGTTTTACTTTTTTATACCACAGATCAAGCAAGAGGATACTAGGCTAAGGGAAGCAGCAGGAGGACAAGTGTGTGTGTGTGTGGCAGTGACATGGCAAAAGAAAAAGAAAAGATCCTATTACTCATAATTGTCATATGTCCCATGTTTGCATTGTCACCTTTCAACTTTAGTTTCATGCTAGACTTTATTATGGTTTTCCCAAAGAACAACTTCTTCTGTTTTGCATTGTTAACTTTAGATCCATGCTATACTTTATGTTGGCTTTAAGCTTGAGGGTAGGGTAAGTTATGTGTAATGCAAGCATGTTCAAGAATGTTATGTCTCACATGTTATGTCTTATTCTTTTTATGCTATGACAATGCTAAGTTTACCAAGTAACTATGTTTAAGAATGATAATTAAGACATGTTTACATGATTCAAGTGTTAGTTGCATGGTTTAAACGCACATGTATAAAGTTTAAAATTATTCCGCTGCATTAAGATGTTCATATGCATATATGTATGTTAGCGTAACGCCGCCCTCCGCCTACATCATAGGGTTGGATGGGCGGGCGTTACAGGTTGGTATCAGAGCCGGTTTGCCATCTCACTACACACACATCAAGCCTTCTTCCTGCAGCTTCCAAGTAAGTACCTCTATGCATACTTTACTTTCTTTTATGATTCTAGACCTCTATACATACCTTACTTTCTTTTATGTTTCTAGAATATGCAAGTATGAATGATATCTTATGATAGAGAGTAATTTTTAGGATATGTAAATATGAATGATACCTTACCTTATTTTATGATATCGAATACTTTAGAGTTTGATATGTGGGTAGGAATAACAATAACTTATATTAGCCTTGTCTTTTATGAAGAAAAGCATGGCTAGAAAGACAGAGTACTAATAAAGCGAAGAGCGTGATTGATAGAGAAGAGTTATATTATGTACTAGATAATATAATTTATCACTTGATAGATTGTGTGGTATAGTTAGAGTAGATATGAAAAGAGCAGAGAAATAAATTGAGCTTAAGTAAAAATGAGTATTGTTAACTTGTAATTTGTATAGTAGAGCGCGAATTGTGGTACTAGTAGGAGAAAACGATTAGAGAAATTAATGAAGAGGAAACTGAGAATGGAATGTGAGAAGTGAGAAGATGTTGTGATTTGAAGAACAGTTTATTAGATATGAAATTATATAGCTAGTCAATGAGATTATAATTAAGAGATAAAGATTGATTGATAAAAATTATGAGTGATTAGAGTGAGTAGACCGAATAGATGCTTGAGTTTAAAATCTTGTAATGTAATAAAAAAATGAGTGAGAGTATTGATGAGAGAAAAGTATAGTTTACATGTAAATAGAAGAAAAAATGAGACGATAGTTAAAGTAGAAATGAGTAATGTTATCAAATTGTTAAATTTTGACTGCTTGATAAAAAAAAACTCTGAGTGGAAAGGAATGACTTGATAAATGAAATAGGAATTTTTGTGTAGTAAAAGAATGGTTAGCATGGATTGAGTTTGTAGAAGTGGAGAGGTTGTCTTTTAGATTGAGTTAGATTGTCTGGTGGATTAGATTTGATAAGAGTGAGATCTGATAGATATAAGTAGTTAGTGTATGTAAGTCACTTGGTTAGAAATAGATAGAGTGAGAAGGCAGAGGTCTAGGAGAGTTATCCGAAATAAAATAGACAAAGTAGAATATGATGTAAAGCTCAGTAGAGTATGAGAAGGAAAGGCAGAAAGTGTTTTATAAAAAAAAGAGGTGTTATAGAAGTAGAGTTAAAGAGATAAAAGATGATAAAGTAATAAGTAGAAAAATGATTAAGATTAAAAGATAATTGGGAGAGTAATTGGATAAATATTTTTATGGCTGGAGAAGTAGGTGTTGCTGAGAATAGAGCATCAATAATGACAACAAAGAAATGATCTGTGACATTAGTGGAAGATATAAATAAAGTGTTAAGTAGGCCAGATGAGAAAAAAAAGATGACGAGGATTAATGTTGAGGAATAAGTAAATATGTTGTAGTAGAGTAGTTAAGATAAGTAAAATAGATCCGAAGCGAAGACTGCGATAAGTGTGTTAAAATCAAAGAGAGTCTTAAATACATTTGTAGAGGAATAATGTTTAGTTAACAAAATGAAGTGCTGATTGATCAAAAAAAAAGGGAAGAAAGTAGATTGTTAAAGATAGAGTGATGAGAGAAATTATAAGGAAGAAGAGATGTGAATTATGAGAATCAATTAATATGTGAAAGCTTAATTTTAAGTTCGAGGACGAGATGATACGCATTAAGTTCGAGGATGAGATGAGACGCAAGTACCTGGAGCTATTCTAAGTTCGAGGACGAACTTTCACGAGGTATGGGGGATTGTAACGCCCGTAAAATCCTCTCAATATTTATCTTTAAAATATTGATCATGCCTATATGGATTCTTGAGTGACATATGAATACTAGCATGAACCTTAGCATAATTTCTTATATGGAATAAAAAACTAAGTACTAATGGGTCTTACATGGGCTCTTCTAGTACCATAGTTATTAGTGGATCTTAGGTAGACTTTAGCATAAATAGAAATGAGTTCCAATTAGGAATATTAGCATGACTCTTGGTGGGCCTTATGTGGGCCTTGCCAAAAACAAAAGTAAATGGAATAAAAATAAAGTGCATGCACCAAGGATTGAACCTTAGACCTAGAGTCTCATCATGCATGTACTAACTAATTCACCTAGAAAGGGAGTGCTAGTGGAAAAGGAAGAGAATTTTAGTTGAGGTTAAAAGAAGGTGAAGAGTCACCATGTGAGGAGGCATCATGCCCCTTCACTTGCCCCTCTACTTAGTATAAAAGAGGGGTATGAGGAGTGAAAAGACACCTAAGTTATTTCTTACTCTTTTCTTCCACCAAGGGCTCTTCCTCTCCTCTCTTCTTCCTCCTCCTAGCCGAAACCCACAAGGTGGTTTTCCCCTTGGATAACTTCACAAGAAGACTCCCTCTTGAAGATCTAAGTTCTTCTACAAGGCTACAAGGGCAAGGAGTGTTCTAAGGTCAAGAAGGTTTTCTTTTGTTTCTCTATTCAAGGTTTATAACCAATATCAAGAAAGGTAAGACTCCCTCACCTGTGGTATAATAGTTTATATGTTGTCTATCATGATTTAAGTTTTGTTTGGGATATATGTTGAGGAAACTATGGATTTAGGGTTTTCTAGGGTTTCAGCCAAAGCATGTTTTGGGGTTTGGGATGATGTTAAGACCTCACTTATACTTCCTAATGCTTTATCATGATATAATAAGAATGGATTGTGAGTTATGGAATTTTTGAAGCACCAAAAAGCCCTTAGTAACTTTCGGCCACCCTCCCCTTTCCATGGTTAGGATTAGATCTAACCCTCCAAGCATGTTTATTATGTTTCCCTATGATACAATGGATGTTAATTGTGAATTATATGAATTTTACATGCCCTTGTGATCCCTCTGTTGGGACCGGGTGCATGCCGACGCAGACACGTATTGTAATTGTTACATAATTACATGCAGCAGAAATAAAAGCATGAATAATTTCCTAAATTAGTCTAACACATATCCTAAGCATGCAATGTGTTCACATAATCGTAATATAAAATTTTTGCAGAAAAGGAAATTACTCTACGAATTACCTTGCGTAACTTGGAAGAAGGGACGAGATCCAACCGTTAGCGTCCCTTGAAAACTCCGCCTCTATCCGTATCCACGCCAAGTATCGTCGGGATGACTTCACTAAGCCACGAGTTTCGTGTTCACGAGAACTACTAGATTCTCCGTGAACACGACGAAAACCGAGAGAGTAATCAAATCGAAAGACTCACTACCAAGGTTGGCCGAAGAGGAAGATCGTCGCAAGGAAGAACTTCGTTGCCTTGATGCTTCTCCTTGTGCTCATGGCAAGAAGAAAGAGGGGAGGCCTATGGCCGGCCAAGAGAGAGGGAGAGAAGAAGAGGAGAGAGCCCAAGCAATTCTTGGATGGATCCTCTTCCATGGCACCCCTTGGGTCCTTTATATAGGGAGAGGTTTCTTAATTCCCAAGCAAACCTCTCCTTGATTATGGAATAATTTCTCAATCAATCCATAATCAAGGCTCTCATGATCAAGCTTATTCTTTTTGATTATGGAATAATTTCTCAATCAATCTATAATCAAGGCTCTCTTTCTTTTGACATGATTATATAAACTTTATAAAACAAACCAACCATTGGTTCATTATATAAAAATTTATAAAACAAACCAACCATTGGTTCATTATATAAATTTTATTAAACAAAGCAACTCATGGTTCATTATATAAAAATTTATATAAAATTTATATAACCTTTTATAAAATAAACCAACCTTTGGTCTATTTTATAAAACAAACTAAAATAGTCTTATCCTCTTATGGTGGTGGCCGGCTATGACAAGAAGAGAGGAGGCCCCTTCCTTGGCCGACCCATCTAACTCCAATTGGATCAAATCCCTTAATGAATTAAACTTATTTAATTCACCCATTAAATTTTTAAAAGACTTAGCCATTCTATGCTTCTGATGCGTCTGAAATAAAATTAGTTTTGACTATTGTTTGGACTTACCAAAAATAGTCTATCTCGATTGGAGAATCCAATTCTCAACTCGTTTTAAATCCTTCGAATTACTCGTTATGCGTGTGACCAAATAGGCTTTCAATATATGTTGGTCGTCCATAATTAACTAATTAATTATAGAACGATCATGAGTGGCACCTAGTAGTACATCATGATCCCCAATTAATTGAAAGATCAACGGTTGACCTCAAAAATGATTCTGAAACCCTTTAGCAGCTATAATGAATCATGCCTCATTCCCTTCACCATCTTATACCCACTTGGTTCAGGACATGGTCAATGTGTGTTAGTCCCCACTAGGCTGACTACGTCACACCTAGCCCAAGTAACGTTTCCTCGTCCTATGGATTCTAATTACTCTCATGTATTTAAGAGATTCATACTTTGAACATGTCATGCTCTGGCCAGAGGCTTCGAGTAACAATCCGACGATAGGCCTCGGGTATACATCTCCTCGCAAGGAGTGGTGAATCCTTTGTAGGTTGTTCAAACATCTTCGGGCACTTCGGCTTATACCCAATCATCCTGGGTCCACACCTCCTTGGAGATGCTTGCTTAAGATGTCAAAGTATAAGTCTCCATGACCAAGATGACTTGAACACCGCAAGTCAAAGGAACATCGCACTTAAGCTGCAGTAATAACTTCACTGACATATCTATATGTAGACTACCATATGAAGTTTTACAGCCAGTCACTCCAATGAACTAGTTCCCTTAACTAGCATTCATGTTTATCTCCGGACATCTCCATGTCACCAGCCAGTGAGAATCAGCTGATTAGAGAATAACCCATGCTAGTCTCAACAGAATTGATAGTGTCCGTATTTATCAATTCATCGATTAGGGACAATTTCAATACTTCACAATTGCACATGTAGAGATAATCACTAGTTGTGAATTCATCACAAATTCTCTCATGCTGTGAATTGTATTGCGGACATTCAGTAAATGAGCTTAAGATCTTAATCAAATAATCATGTATACTCAAATAGTGAATATTCATTTATTAAAAATAAATGATTACAATCATAAGACGATTGCCTTAGGACACTTCTCTCATGTCACTAACACCCTCTAGGGTTTCGGCCAAGACTCAATTTAGGGCTAGGGATTAGGATTTGCTCCAATCATGTGTTCTAATGGTTTCCTATGACATTGTATGTATTGTATGAGCTTTACTTTACTTATGGTACCTCACATGTTGCTTGAATAATGGGATCTCCCTTCTTCCAACTTTCGGCTAAGCACCTCAACTAGGGTTTGGGTTGGGTCAGGGTTTCAAGAATACTTGTTTATGACTTATTATGATGTAGATATATGTTCAAGCATGTTATATAAATTTTATGTTACCTAAAACCCTAACTTTATGTGCTACACATTATGACCTTGTATGCTTATATTATATGCCATGTTTTAGTAGGTTTTATTCATGAATGTTTTAAGCCATATACCATGAACACATGTGTTGTGAAGTAGGCCTCATGTTTATGTAGAATTATGCATGTATTATGTTAAGTGTCTCGAACATATGTATTATGATAGATATATGGTTATGTAGACCTATGCATGTTTTATATTGAACGTCATGAACCTATGTAGTATGTATCATGTTTATATGGATCCTACCCATGAATACTTTATGATAGATACCATGATCATGTATGCTATGTGACATGTGCCATGTATGTAATGCATGTTTACCTTAGGTACCATGATCATGCAAGCTTTATGAACTAAGATGATGTTTATGCCTTAATGCATAATTATGTATGTACGTCATGCCTTATGAATGAAGATGATGAATGAAGATTATGTTCATGCCTTTAAGGCATTATGATGTTATGCATGAACTATGAATGATGAAATGCTAAGTATGCCCTATACCATGCTTCATGTATTAAGATCACGTTTATGTCTTCAATATAATTATGCTATGAATGTTCTATGAATGTATGAATGATGAAGCATGTGAAGCTATTTTACTTTATGAATGAGCTTGTACCGGACCGAAGTAAGGGTCCAAGGGATGGGCTCCTTATGAAAGCCTCGGTTCTGGACTACCGTAGCTGTCCACGGTTCTGGGACTACCGTAGCTGTCCAACAGGGATGGGCTCCTTATGTCAGCTTCAGTTCTGGGACTACCGTAGCTGTCCCTACCCTAGTAGGTCGAGACTAGCTACCTCACATTTACTTAGGGATGCGCACATATGATGTATGTATGTGGTACAAACCGGGCCCCCCCATGATGTTATGATTATTTTTAAGTATTTATAAGTATGATTTTCAAATAAGCATCCTTATGTTATGTGCATTTAACTCATGCATTCATTCATGCTATGCATCTATGTCATGTCAAGTATGTTATATGCTTATGTTTATGTTAAGAACTATATCATATCAAGTATGTTATATGCTTATGTTTATGATAAGAACTATGCCATGTCAAGTATGTTATATGTTTATGTTTATGTTAAGAACTATGTCATGTCAAGTATGTTCATATGCTTATATTTTATGACAAGTACTTCTTATGCCATGAGCTTTATGTACCTTCATTTCATGTTAAGCACTTCCATATTATTATGTATTTCCATGTACATCTATATGCCTCCTCATGTTAAATGCTTTATGCTTTATGAATACCTTCTCATGATATGCATTTGTTTTATGTTACTCTCTCTATGTTATGCCTTATATGTGACGTATGTTTTAGTGAGTAGGAAAGGGTCTTACTAAACCTATGTGCTTATAGTTTCACTTTCTTATACCGCAGATCAAGCAAGAGGATACTAAGCTAAGGGAATTAGCAGGAGGGTAAGTGTGTGTGTGTGACAGTGACATGACAAAAGAAAAAGAAAAAATCCTATTACTCATAATTGTCATATGTCCCATGTTTGCATTGTCACCTTTCAACTTTAGTTTCATGCTAGACTTTATGATGGTTTTCCCAAAGAACAACTTCTTATGTTTTGCATTGTTAACTTTAGTTTCATGCTATACTTTATGTTGGCTTTAAGCTTGAGGGTAGGGTAAGTTATGTTTAATGTAAGCATGTTCAAGAATATTATGTCTCACATGTTATGTCTTATTCTTTTTATGCTATGACAATGCTAAGTTTACCAAGTAACCATGTTTAAGAATGATAGTTAAGACATGTTTACATGATTCAAGTGTTAGTTGTATGGTTTAAACGCACATGTATAAAGTTTAAAATTATTCCACTGCATTAAGATGTCCATATGCATATATGTATGTTAGCATAACGCCGCCCTCCGCCTACATCGTAGGGCTGGAAGGGCGGGCATTACAGCTGTGATGCACGAGCTCTTCCCGATCCCTCTGGATAGCTACTGATCGGACTGGATGACCACTGATCGGACTGGATGACCCCTGATCGGATTGAGGACCGATCAGGCACCTCCCTGATCGGTCTGGAGACCGATCAGGATCTGATCAGTAGCTGAAGTTTGGAGTTCTTCTGTGTCATCCTCTTCTGATCGGTCAAGGGACCGATCAGACTTTCCCTGATTGGATTGGAGACCGATCAGGGCACCAGCAGAATGAATTTGGAGCCTGATGTCATTCTTTATGGATCCATCTTGGCTCTGGATGTGCCCTTTTGATCCGATGATGCACAAGCTGTCCAAAAATCAAATAGAATAAAATATGAGTGTAAAAATGCAGAAAAATTAATTAACTAATGAAAATGTATCCTATTAATAATTATGCATCATTTCATAAACAAATACACCCCAGAACCCCAAATTTCCTCATTAATTACACAAAATTTATCCATCAAATTGCTAATTATCACTCCCCCACACCTATTCTTTGCACGTCTCGAGCAAAAAGAAAACCAAGTTTATTGACTTAAGCAAGTTTACCTAGCATGAAGGAAATCACATAGTGGTAATTATTCAAGATAATCAAGCCCTTTTGGAACCAAGTCCACATCAAGTCTAATCTCACACTAGCCAATTGGTAATGGTGAATTCATCCAAGTCAATAGATCAAGCATGAAACTCTCATAGGACTAGCCCTAACTCTCAAAACTCAATAAGTAGTGGAGTTCCACTCAAGAATCATCATGCCTCTTCACTATCATAAGCTTGCTCACCCCCTGATTTTCACCAAAAGAATGCATTTGTCACTTACAATAAATAGAGTTTATTAATAGAGAAGATGAAATTGTAGGGAAAATAAACAAGAAGAAAATTTCTTCTATTAAGTGAAGAATTTAGTGGAGCAAAGCAAAAGGAAACATTAGATGATAGAACTTGATAAATTAGTTAGCTTGTATGTGAACTCATCTTATTATCCTCCTTTAAGCAAATGCCTTTGATCGGATTGATTGTATTTGATCGGGTTGATGAGAAACATTACTGAATGTTCTGCTCCGTTCTATGCCACTCTGTTGATCAGTCAAGGGACCAATCCAGTTGCCTTCTGAACGGTCTGGAATGCCTCTGATCGATCTGAGCTGCTTCTGATCGGTCTGGAGACCGATCAGACTCCTCCCTGATCGGTTTGAAGATCAATCAGGGTCTGATCAGAATGGATTTGTAGAGTTCTGAAATTGTCATTTGCCTAATTTCTCCTTCTTCCAATCACTAACTCACTTTTAAATTCAATTGGCTACTTGTTGACCATTTCAACTTAGAAAACTAACCACTTCAGTAGCTCTTCTAAATGTTTCTTGCAGCTTTAATGATTCCAAACTTGTAAAGTTTCTGCAAAGTTGATGATTCAGAAATTTCAGCAGATCCTTCTCTTCTCATTTGGTTTTTCTTGCTAACTAAACAAACTTCTCAGGGAGATACAAGGTAAGTCAATGTCCTATGATAATGAAGGCATTCCAGTGTGCTCTTTGAATACAACAACCCCAACTTAATTCTGGAATACTCCAATGCATGTACCAATAATCCAGATTTACATCTATCAAAGACTTTCCACTCATCGAATGACTATCTTAATCCATTGTTTCTCAAGAACCCACAACAGCAGTAACATAAGAGTATCTTCCCAATTTTACATGAAGTAAACCACCATAAACGATAAGAGCACAACTATAGAGCTGTAACCATAATCCTTGGTCCTACAGAGCTTTGGTGGCTGGGAATTTCTAATAGTCTTCAGGAAAGCTTTAAAACTTCAGAGTTTTAAACTTCCAGCTGCTTACAATATCAAAGGATGACTCCAAGAACTTGAACTGCACTCATTCCATTTTATTTCATATTTTTTTCCCTTTTTTTCCCTGCTTTGTTCTGTTTTTTTTTCTCTACTTTTTTTTCTGTTTTTTTTTCTGCTTTGAACTTCAGAGTTTTCTCTGCTTTGTTTTTTTTCCTCTTTCTTTTTTTTCTTTCGAATGCAAACAGAGATACTGCATAGTTCTTGGAGACTACCTTGTAGGATCGTTTCCGGTACGCTAGAGGGGGGGGTGAATAGAGATTTTCGAGTCTCTTCTACCTATACGATTAATTTGTGCAGCGAAATATATAATAAAACAAAACTAACATTGAAGAACAAACGGTAACAAACCTATTTACTTGGTATCCACCCCGGACGGGTGACTAATCCAAGAATCCGTCGGTGGATCACTCCCTGGATAACCTCCGGCTAACCCTCGTCGCTCTTTGTGGGTGGAGAAACCTCGCCACAGCACCAAGCAAGCCTCTGAGCACAAAGACTACTATCTTGTCTTTAACCAAGACAAGATTCGTCAAGAAAACCAGCCCTAACCGAGTTCTCTTTAAATAGAACTCAGGCTGGAAAACCCGCTGGCAGTTGACTGCCACCACTCAGATTTGACCGTTGACATCCCAACGTTCGAATTCTGGTGACTTACCAGTCGACTTCCAAAATGGCAGTCGACTGGTCCAGGGTCCAGAACCTTCTGTGAGTTTTGGCAGTCGACTGGATAACCCCCAGTCGACTGCCCAGCTTACAACATCACTCCTACTCACTCTCTTGACCACTCGTGCCTTCAGGTCCACTCCTTTTGCTTGCCCCTTGAAGTCCTCTTCCACCGGCTGTCGTCCCTCGGATGCGCATGCACGTCCTCGACTTGCCTCCATGCCACCCTTCACGTGTGCCCTTTGAAGTCCACTTCCCGGCTTGCCCTTGGAGTCCTCCTCCCTCGGCTCTTGTCCCTTGCCTCAGCTGACTCTTCACCAGCAGCCATGACTATTGCCTTCACGCCCTCTTCACCTTCGGCCCTCGCTCCTCGGGTGCACACAAGCCTCCAGCTTGTCTCCATGTCATCCTTCACGTACGCATCGATGTCCGCGCCCCTCGACTCATCATCCCTGCTATATCAGGTCCCTCGGGTGCACACAAGCCTCCAGCTTGTCTCCACGCAACCCTTCACCATACTGAAACCGTCCAGCCAAGTCAATATGTGTAAACCTGTACAACCTGCACACTCACATACACTTATTAGTACACAAGAGAAAGCCTAACTTAAACCCTTTGCCCAAACATCAAAACACATGATCACTCCGGATCACAGATTGCCTCAACAATCTCCCCTGTTTTGATGTTTGGCAACACATTTAAGTTAGGGAAAGCAAAGAGTAATAGATAGCAAGAATAATGCTAAATAAATGCATATGCAATGCATACATGGATCCTATCCCAAGGTATCCTACACCTAACTCTCCAAGTTAGGATTTTTTCACACCTAACCCTCCAAGTTAGGATTTTTTACACCTAACTCCCCAAAGTTAGGAATTTTCACCAACACGGGCTTTTTAAAGCTTCTCCCAAGCTCCCCCTACATTGGACTTACAAAGGCTTTTTAAGAACCTCTCCAAGGTTCCCCTTACGCCAAGAATAGAGCAACCATGCTCCCCCTTAATCTTAGCTCTCCCTAAACCTAGGGATTCTAGCAAAAGAGTGTTTGGTTTCCCAACTTAAACCTAACACTTCTCCTCCTTTGCCTAATATCAAAAAGAATCCAACAATATCCCAATTATTGGTTCTTTCAATCCCCAATGAACATAAAAAATGTGTACTAGCCTCCCATACACTTGTTTTGCATCATTTGGACACATACCCAGCTATTGATACAAAATTCAGGCTTGACCAGTCGACTGCCCCCTAGGGCAGTCGATTGATACTCTGAAATTTAGAATTTCAGCCTTTCTGACGAAATTCAGAAATGCGCCAAAAATTCCACAAATCTCCAAAAATTTCCAAATTTTGTGGAGAGGTTTGTGGTACCCATATCTACTTGGGAAAAATACATTCCAAATTGTATCTATCACTATTCCTAAGTTTGACACAAAACTCAAAACTAGCTAAAAACTTCAATCAAACCTTGACCTAAAGTCCTAGTTTTGGTCTCCACTTGATGTCTCTAGCCATGCCATCCCACAAATGCATCCCTAGCATTGATTTACATGGCATTTAATCATCAAAAATCAACTTTCATGCTATATGACCTCAATGTCATATTTTCATGCATGAAACATAACTCTAACGTGCCAAATCCCAAGAATTGAGACTCAAGTCCGTCTTCAATTCTTTTGGCACATCCCATGGTCCATCTAGACCTCTAGGAGCAACCCTCCCATGGTCCATTTACCATATATCCCAAAGGTTCCTAGAGCTCCCCCTTGAGCTCTTAGCCCTAGCTACCTCCCTAGGTGACTTAATCCATACTAGGCCACACTGGTGAGTCCCCGGTGACTCTTGGCCTACAAAATAAACCTTCTTAACCTTGGACACCTTGTCCTTGGTTAATTCACTCCTTTTACCTTTGGATGACATTCCCTTGCTATCCTTAGACTTTCCCTCCTTACCATGATTGTATGCCTCCCCAGCATACTTCTTTTTGTTGGCCTTAGAGGTCTTAGACCGATATCCCAATCCCGATCCATCATAGTTGGGTTTCAAACTACCCAACACCATATCTAGACCTTTGGATCCGACCTTGAATCTTTCTAAGGTCTTTTCCAATTTATCAAGTCTTGCCCTCAAGGCTTGATTTTCCCTTTCTAGACCTTTAACCTTAGAGTCCACAGGTCCACTTTGACCATTCCTAGACATACCCTCCTTTCTAGCCACATTCCTTCCCTTCTTGGAATTAGTGCCTCGATCCTTAGGTACAAGGGTCCTAGGTCTATCATGATGCATGCTTTTCCTGGGGTTGTGATCTACCTTGTTAACCCTAGTCCTATCATTATACTTAAATCCAAAGTTATGCACCATTAAGCATTTTTCATTAAATCTAGCATGCATGGATGGATAATTAATTTTATCATGCATAGAGGAACTCAAAATCGAATTACATTTTGGCTTAAGGTTAGGAGTTACCTTCCTTACCTTTGGAGCTTCTCCTTGTTGCAAGCTTCTTTTCTTTCTCTCCTCCTTCTCCCATCTTCTTAGATGCTCCATTTTCTTGAGCTTTCCACTTATTGGGCATTTCGTGTGGTAGTGTCCTCGCTCACCACACGTGAAGCATCTGATTCTTTTTCGTTTATCTTGGACTTCTTTGTTCCTACAATCCATGTTAGAACTAGAAGAATTTGAAATGAGTTGGGACTTTACCTCCTTTTTACCTAGTGGGCACTTGTCTTTGTAGTGCCCCTTTTCATTGCACCCAAAGCATGTGATGTGGTCCTTGGCTCTTGCTTTGGTGGAGGTGGAGGTGGAGGCTAGGTTGACTTCTTCTTCAACCTTGGATGAAGTAGATGCCTCCTCTTGTTCCGGCATTGACGAGGGTCTCTCCTCCCCCTCAATTCTTGAGGTGGTGACCTCCTCCTCTTCTCTAGATGAGGTAGATGACCTCTCACTTTCTTCTTCCACTTCACTTGATGAGATGGTCAATTCTTCTCCTTTTTCTTCTTCTTGAACCATTTGACTCATCTCTTTGGACTCTTGAGATTGTGTAGGTTTCTCATGAATTTCTTTCAATTTGCTCTACAATTCATATGCATTTTGATATTTACCTACACAACTCAAAACATTGTTAGGCAAAAGATTAACTAAAATTGTCATTACCTTTTCGTTTGCCTTGGATTGATCTTGTTGTTTTTGATTCCAATATCTAGGCCTAAGCCTCTTTCCATGCTTATCCCTTGGAATCTCATATGGCTCTTCAAGTGCGACTCGACATGCCCACTCCATCCCAAACCAAGTCTCGATTCTCGCCCTCCAAAAGTTGAAGTCTTCATGATCGTAGGGTGGTGGAGTGTAGATGTCTTCCCCCAACTTATCTTCCATTGTCTTTCTTCCTCTAGCGTATGCTCCCTCGGCGGTTAGTCCGATCAAGAGCGGTCCTTGCTCTGATACCAACTGTAGGATCATTTCCGGTACGCTAGAGGGGGGGGGTGAATAGAGTTTTTCGAGTCTCTTCTACCTATACGGTTAGTTTGTGCAGCGGAATATATAATAAAACAAAACTAACAGTGAAGAACAAACGCTAACAAACCTATTTACTTGGTATCCACCCCGGACGGGTGACTAATCCAAGAATCCGTCGGTGGATCACTCCCCGGACAACCTCCGGCTAGCCCTCGTCGCTCCTTGTGGGTGGAGAAACCTCGCCACAACACCAAGCAAACCTCTGAGCACAAAGACTACTATCTTGTCTTTAACCAAGACAAGATTCGTCAAGAAAACCAACCCTAACTGAGTCCTCTTTAAATAGAACTCGGGCTGGAAAACCCACTGGCAGTCGACTGGTCCCAGGGCAGTCGATTGCCACCACTCAGATTCGACCGTTGACATCCCAACGTTCGAATTCTGGTGACTTACCAGTCGACTGCCAAAATGGCAGTCGACTGGTCCAGGGTCCAGAACCTTCTGTGAGTTTTGGCAGTCGACTGGACAACCCCCAGTTGACTGCCCAGCTTACAACAGCACTCCTACTCACTCTCTTGACCCTCCTCCACGCGTGCCTTCAGGTCCACTCCTTTGGCTTACCCCTTGAAGTCCTCTTCCACCGGCTGTCATCCCTCGGATGCGCATGCACGTCCTCGACTTGCCTTCATGCCACCCTTCACGTGTGCCCTTTGAAGTCCACTTCCCGGCTTGCCCTTGGAGTCCTCCTCCCTCGGCTCTTGTCCCTTGCCTCAGCTGACACTTCACCAGCAGCCTTGACTATTGCCTTCACGCCCTCTTCATCTTCGGCCCTCGTCCCTCGGGTGCACACAAGCCTCCAGCTTGTCTCCATGTCATCCTTCACGTACGCATCGATGTCCGTGCCCCTCGACTCATCATCCCTGCTATATCAGGTCCCTCGGGTGCACACAAGCCTCCAGCTTGTCTCCATGCAACCCTTCACCATACCGAAGCCATCCAGCCAAGTCAATATGTGTAAACCTGTACAACCTGCACACTCACATACACATATTAGTACACAAGAGAAAGCCTAACTTAAACCCTTTGCCCAAACATCAAAACACATTATCACTCCGAATCACAGATTGCCTCAACATACCTTGCCTTTAGCTTTGAAGCCTTCAAATTCCTCATTCTAGGTCCAAATCAAATCCAAGAGAACCTTGCGCAATCTTCATATCAATTAGAGTTGGATCCAAGGTCAATTTCTTTTCCCCCACACCTAAGATTTTGTCCAACTCAAGCAGCTAATTCATCAAGTTCTTCACCAACTTAGAGGAAAAGAATAGAGCAGAAATAGCAATAGAGGAAGATAATTGTGCAAATGAAAAGAAGAATAACAAAGATCATGATGAATAGCTCTACCATTCCATGTATCATATGCCCCTATGATTCCAAAAAGGAAATGAGCAAGTTCTAAAGTTCCAAAGTATGAATGTTTATCACACAAAAATTAATCTATGGTAGGCAACGAGTGGTCCTCTCTAGGAACAATATCAATCATGCTCAATCCAATATTAGAATCCTTCACCAACCAATAACTATATGCAAGTTGAGAACTAACCAATGCATGATATCCATGACTCAATGATCTAAATAATTTTTCTCACTTCATGATTCCTCCAATGCATAGGCAAAACATAAGAGAAGTGCTACTTACAACTAACAAAGCAAATTTCGAGAAAATCAAAATGTATGTACAAAAAGGAAAAAGCAAAGAACGAACTCCCCTCTAAGTCGGGTAGATCGCATGGTACAAGTCCATACTCTCCATTCTTGTTCCCTCCAATCCCTTGTGGTAATGCTTCAATTGATGTCCATTCACCTTGAAGGTAGTGCCCGCCATATCCTGTATCTCAATAGCACCAAAGGGAAACACATTAGTAACAACAAAAGAACCCTCCCACCTAGACTTCAACTTACCTGGGTGCCACTTAAGTCTAGATCTAAACAAAAGCACCTTTTCTCCCACATGAAACTCTTTTCTCAAAATGTTCTTATCGTGGAAAGCCTTGGTCTTTTCTTTGTAAATGCATGAACTCTCATAGGCTTTCAATCTTAGTTCCTCGAGCTCTTGTAGGTGCAACTTCCTTTCTTGCCTAAATTTTTCTAAGTCCATGTTGCAAGCTTTAACTACCCAATAAGCCTTGTGTTCCACCTCCACTGGTAGATGGCAAGCCTTACCATAAACAATCATGTAGGGAGACATCCCAATGGGTGTCTTGTAGGCAGTCCGGTAAGCCCATAACGCTTCATCAAGTCTCTTGCTCCAGTCCTTCCGGTCTAGCCTTACAGTTTTCTCTAAGATAAGCTTAATCTCCCTATTTGATATTTTAGCTTGTCCATTTGTTTGAGGATGATACGGGGTGGAAACTTTATGGATCACTCCATACTTGCTCAAGAGCGCTTTCATGTGCCTATTGCAAAAGTGAGACCCTTGATCACTGATGATCGCCCTGGGTACCCCAAACCTGCAAAATAGGTGAGTCCTGACAAAATCCACAACAACAGATGAATCGTTAGTTCTAGTGGGGATTGCCTCCACCCATTTAGACACATAATCTACAGCCAATAAGATATAAATAAATCCATATGAAACAGGAAAAGGACCCATGAAATCGATACCCCAAACATCAAAAATCTCGCAAAATGTCATGAGTTGTTGAGGCATTTCATTCCTACATCCTAAGTTCCTAACTCACTGGCATCGCTCACAAGTCTTATGGAAGTGGTAAGAATCTCTGAACAAGGTAGGCCAATATAACCCTGCATCCAAAACTTTCCTAGCAGTACGTTGAGGACCAAAATGTCCCCCACATGCAATTGTATGACAAAATGAAAGTACTGACTGGAACTCACAATCAGGAATACATCTCCTAACTACGTGGTCGCTGCAAAATTTCCAAAGGTAAGGGTCATCCCACACGTAATACATAGAATCACTAGCTAATTTAACACGTTGAGCTCTAGAAAAATGTGTAGGAAAAACATGTGCAACCAAATAGTTGACGATATCGGCATATCATGGCACACTACCTTGCAGTTGCAGAAAATGCTCATGTGGGAATGCATCTGCAATGGGTGTAGGATCTGTCGCCCCCTCAATCCTGCTCAAGTGGTCAGCTACTAGGTTCTCTTTCCCGTTCCTATCGCCTATCTCCACATCGAATTCTTGAAGCAGAAGCATCCATCGAATCAATCTTGGTTTTGAATCCGGCTTCTTTAAGAGATACCTAATAGCTACATGGTCAGAAAAAACAATCACATGTGAGCATAATAGATATGAACGAAACTTATCCAAAGCAAAAACAATTGGCTAAAAGCTCCTTTTCAGTTGTGGTATAATTGGCTTGAGCAGAATCAAGTGTTCGGGATGCATAACAAATGACGTGCGACGCTCCATCCACTCTCTGGCCAAGTACTGCTCCCATAGCATGATCTGATGCATCACACATCAGCTCGAATGGTAAACTCCAGTCTGGGGGCCGAATGATAGGGGTCGATGTGAGAGTCGCCTTCAAGTGATCAAAGGCATCCTTACACTGCTGATCAAAATGAAACTCCACATCCTTCTGTAGCAAGATCGAAAGAGGAAGGGCTATCCTGCTAAAATCTCTAATGAATCGCCTGTAGAAACCTGCGTGGCCAAGAAAAGAGCGAACGCCCTGCACGCATGCGGGATAAGGCAGAGATGTAATACAATCAATTTTTGTAGGATCTACTTCGATACCCTTCCGAGAGACTATATGACCTAAAACTATGTCATGCTCAACCATGAAATGACATTTTTCATAATTAAGTATAAGGTCAGTCTCTATGCAACAATGCAAAACTCTAGATAAGCTATCCAAACATACATCAAAAGAGGATCCATATACAGTAAATTCATCCATAAATACCTCAATGCAATGCTCTAAAAGATCTGAAAAAATGCTTACTATGCATCGCTGGAAGGTACCTGGGGCGTTGCATAGTCCGAATGGCATCCTCCTATATGCAAAAGTCTCAAATGGGCAGGTGAAAGTCATCTTATCTTGATCCTCTGGAGCAATATGAATCTGAAAGTATCCAGTAAAACCGTCCAAGAAGCAATAGTGTGATCTACCAGCAAGCCTCTCCAACATCTGGTCGATGAATGGTAAGGGGTAGTGATCCTTCCTCGTAGCCTGATTCAGCTTCCGGTAGTCTATACATACTCTCCATCAACTCTGGACTCTAACAAGAATCAAGGCACTCTCCTTGCCCTCCACCACTGTGATATCGGACTTCTTCAGAACCACCTGCACTGGACTCACCCACTGACTGTCGGAGACAGGATATATAATGCCAGCCTGTAGTAGCTTGGTTACCTCCTTCTTGACCACATCTAGAATAAGTGGGTTGAGTCTGCGTTGTGGTTGTCTCACCGGCCTTGCACCCTCCTCTAGGAAAATCCGGTGCATGCAAATGGATGAGCTAATCCCTGGTATATCTGCAATGGTCCACCCAATAGCCCTCTGACACCTCCGTAAAAGATCTAGTAGCCTTTTCTCTTGACCTGGCTCAAGATGCTGAGTAATGATGACTGGCAACTGCTCGTTCTCTCCTAGGTAGGCATACTTCAAGTGCTCAGGTAGGGGCTTCAAAGCAAGCTTTGGGGGTCGCAAAACTAATGGAAGCAATTTTTCAGGACCTGCCTCCAATGTAGACACCTCAGCGTCATCCACCTGGATAGTGTCACAGACTAAAGCTGATCCACCACTATCATCATCATCCTCATCTGAATCCTCTGTGTCGGCTAGATCTAAATCCGTGCCATCTGACTCCTCAGAATCTAGTGTGTCCAACACGTTAATGCCCAGCAGCGAATGGTCCTCGACGGGATATCTGATCGCGTCAAGGATGGAGAACTGAACCACTGTGTCCCCAAACTCCATGGTGAGTGTCCCTGCAAGAACATCGATCTTGGTCCTTGCCATCTTCAGAAATGGGCGTCCCAAAATCAATGGAGCTGAACTTGAGGTTAGGTCTTCTCCATATCTAAAATATAAAAATCGGCTGGGAATATCAAATCTTTGACTTTCACCAATACGTCCTCTATGACTCTAGTTGGATGAGCAAAACTGCGGTTGACCAACTGAATGACCACCCCAGTAGGCTGTAATGGTCCAATGCCTAGAGAGATGAACACTGACTTGGGCATGACATTGATGGAGGCTCCTAAGTCTAGCATAGCATCCTCGAACATGCAGTCTCCAATCACGCATGGTACTGTGAAAACCCCTGGGTCTTTGCATTTCTGAGGCATTGGCTGGATCATAGTTGAGACATTCTTTCCTATACTGACCAACTCTGTCCCTTTCAACTTCTTCTTGTGAGTGCACAGATCCTTTAGAAATTTAGCATACTTAGGAATGTGTCTGATCACTCTGAGAAATGGGATGTTCACCTCTACTTTGCTAAAAATGTCAATCAACTCCTGAAGCTCCTGTGTCTTGTCTGAATCAGCATTTTTCCTTGGACCAACTGTCCTCTGAGGGAAAGGTAACTGAATGGGTGGCTCTGACAGTGAAAGTTGTTGGAACTCGGATGGCTAGAGAGGGGGGGAGTGAATATAGACAATCACTTGAACTTTAGCACTTATCAAAATTCTACACTTAAACCGTTTAGTAGCACAGCGGAAAGAATAGAAACAGAGTATGCAGAAACCAANCAACAATTGCGATACGCTCTCTCCCATGGCGATGTATTCTGCCTCGGTAGTGGAGAGAGCAACACAATGTTGCTTCCGACTTGACCAACTCACTAAGGACGAGCCTAAGAATTGTCAACCCCCACTTGTGCTCTTCCGGTCCAACTTACATCCAGTGTAGTCGGAATCCGTATAGCCAATTAAATCAAATAATTCGGTACGGGGGTACCATAGACCGACTCCAATTGTGCCTTTGAGATATCTCAAAATTCGCTTAACAGCAATCAAATGAGATTCCTTGGCACACACTTGATACCTAGCGCACATACCCACAGCAAATAGGATATCCGGTCGACTAGCTGTGAGGTATAGCAAACTACCTATCATGCTTCAATATTGAGTTAAATCAACGGGTTTACCACTCTCATCATTGTCTAATCTTGTGTTTGTAGCCATGGGAGTTACCTCTTTTGAATCACTCATGTTAAATTTTCGAAGCATTTCTTGTGTATACTTTGATTGGTGCACATGGATACCATCGCGAGTTTGATTGATTTCAAGTCCAAGGAAGAAAGTCAACTCTCCCACTAGACTCATTTCAAATTCACTCTCCATGTGTCCAATGAACTCATTTAAATAGCCTTTATTGTTTGAGCCACAAATTATGTCATCGACATATACTTGGGCTATAAAAATATTGTCACCATCTCTTCGTAGAAATAGTGTAGGGTCTATTTGGCCTCTAACGAAGCTCTTCTCAATTAGGAATGTCGACAACTGCTCATACCAAGCCCGGGGTGCTTGTTTAAGGCCATAAAGTACCTTTTTGAGCTTGAACACATGGTTTGGAAATTCGGAATTCTCAAACCCCGGTGGTTGTTCGACGTAGACCTCTTCTCTTATTAGATCATTTAGAAAGACCGATTTGACATCCATTTGGTATAATTTGAAGCCACGATGTGCTGCAAATGCTAGCATCAATCGAATGGATTCTAATCGTGCCACGGGAGCATAGGTTTCATCATAATCAAGGCCTTCAACTTGACTATAGCCCTTGGCTACCAAGCGTGTCTTGTTTTTAATGATTTCTCCCTTATGGTTCAATTTGTTTTTGAAGACCCATTTGGTTCCAATGATGGTGATCTTCTTAGGTCTAGGGACTAAGTCCCAAACTTGACTCCTTTCGAATTGACCTAGTTCATCTTGCATTGCAATAATCCAATCGGGATCATTTAATGCTTCATCAATTTTTCTAGGTTCAATTTTGGAAATTAGGGCAACTTCATTAGCCTCATTCCGGAAGAATGATCTAGTTTTAATCCTATGATGGATGTCTCCAACAATTTGGTCTTGGGGATGACTAGAGGCTAATCTAGTTTGCCTTGGTGTTGGTGGTGCTTCATGAATGGGCTCACTAGACACAAGTTCAACCTCAGGATCCGGCTGATCTATGGATTGTCTAGGCTCACCGTCATCGGATTCATCACCATCAACAACATTTGGACTTTCATTCAAACTTAGTCTCCTAAGTTCGAATTGGACTCCATCTTCTGGTTGACCATTGACTTTTGGAATTTCTTCAAATACAACATCAGAAGACTCCTCAACCAGTCTAGACTTCTTGTTGTAGACTCGATAGGCTTTGCTAACGAGGGAGTACCCGACTAGTATCCCTTCATCAGCCTTTGTCATGAACTTTCCAAGGTGGTCCTTGGTGTTTAGGATGAACACCTTACAACTAAACACCCGAAGGTATTTAACTGTAGGTGGTTTCCCAAACCAAAGCTCATGGGGAGTCTTTCCTAAAAACCTATGAATGAGGACCCGGTTTTGCACATAGCAAGCTATATTTACATCTTCGACCCATAAGTAACTCGGGAGTGAGTACTCATTAAGCATGCTTCGTGCAGCCTCTTGTAGAACACGGTTCTTCCTCTCTACAACACCATTTTGTTGTGGTGTTCTAGGAGTAGAGAACTCATGTCTATACCCTCTATCCTGACAAAATTCTAAAAAATCTCTGATTTTGAAATTCACCTCCATGATCACTTCTAATTGTCTTAATTGTTAATGATTTCTCATTTTCTACCCTCCTACAAAAAGAAATGAAAACATCTAAGGTTTGATCCTTATATTTTAAAAAGTAAGTCCATGTATATCTAGTGAAATTATCAATGATCACAAAGCAATATCTACTTCCATTCAATGATATGATAGTACTACAATCAAATAGATCCATGTGAAGTAAATCTAATGCAGTAGAAGTACTTACAGCGCTTTTACCTTTATGTGCAGATTTTGTTTGCTTACCCATTTGACATGCATCACAAAATTTGTCTTTTTCGTACTTGATGCTTGGTAAGCCATGAACTAACCCCTTGTTGGCCAACTTCCGGATGTTCTTCATGTTCACATGTGCTAGCCTCCGGTGCCAAAGGGTGGACTCTTCTTCTTTTGACATGAAACACTTAGCAGAAACATTAGTAGCACTTTTAAACGAAACTTGATAGATATTGTCTACTCTTGTTCCTACTAGTACCGTGTCCAAAGTGTCATGTCGTCTAACTAGACATTGACTTGGCTGAAAATCAATTGTGTAACCCGTGTCACACAATTGACTGACACTTAGGAGATTAAATTTCATCCCCTTGACTAGAAGGACATTTGAAATTCTAAGACATTCGGATATTTGAATGTCTCCTATTCCTATGACCTTAAGACTACCATTGTTACCAAATGAGACATTACCTCTACTTTTCTTGTGAAGTGTGGTAAACAATGATCTATCCCCGGTCATGTGTTTGGAGCATTCACTATCAACGAACCAAGTTGATAGATGCTCCCCCTCAATCATAACCTACACAATTCGAAAAATAGAAGTTTTAGGTACCCAAACCTTGGGACCTAAAGCGTCAACTAAACAAGTCTTAGGCACCCATGCCTTGACAACTTTCTTTTGACCCTTGGGTGTCCTAGATTGTCTCATATCAGTCCTAGACATCAAGAATATGAATGAGGATTCTTTGGGACGGTAACCAATACCGGCCCTATTGTAGACTGCCCTTTGGGCATTCAAGATCATGTCTAGGGTTTTAGAGCTAGTTAAGAACTTCTCAAGAATATTCTTGAGTCTCTCAACTTCACTCTTTAATGATTGGTTTTCTTCTACTAGCAACTCATCATGCAAACCATTTACATCCTTAACCTTAGAGGATTTCAAAATTTCAACCTCATGTTTCAAAGACTTAATCTCATCATCTAACAATTCAACATGCAAATCATCAATGTTATCATCCCTAGATAATTTCAATTGATCAATTTCTAATTGCAATGCTTTAACCTTATTTTTTGACTTCTTAAGCATACTAGTTAAACATGCAATTGCTCTATAACACTTTTCAAGTTCAGGATAAGTTACCTCTTCATCATCCGACGATGATGAAGCCACGTTTGAGGAATTGGATGATTCATCACTGCTCTCTTGATCTCCCAATGCCATGAGTGTCACATGCCTTGTGCTCTTCTCCTCCTTCTCTTCATCGGATGAGCTTGAGGATGACTCATCCCAAGTGGCCTTCAAGGTCTTCTTCTTCTTCTTGAATTTTTCTTCTTTCTTTTTGGATTTCTCCTCCTTCTTCTTTAGTTTTGGGCATTCATTCTTGAAATGCCCTTTCCTACCACACTCAAAGCAAGAAGCATTAGTCTTATCAAGTTTAGCTTCACTAGAGTTACCTCTACTCTTGAAGCGTCGACCCCTTCTCATCATCCTTCTCACAAAGTTTGCCATCTCAGAGGATGAGGAGTCGCTGCCATCTTCCTCGGAATCGGACTCGGATTCGGAAGAGGATGAAGATGAAGAGACCTCCTTCTCCTTCTTCTTCTTGTTGGATCGGTCCCCTGCAACTAAGGCAATCCCCTTCTCCTTGGGGCTTTGTTAGCCATTTCATGCAATTCCATTTCACAAAACAAATCATCTAACTTAACAATGGATAATCCTTGGATACTTTGTAGGCATTCACCATGGATGACCACAAAGCATTCCTTGGAAATGCTTTTAGTACATACCTCACAAGGTCGCGATTCTCGACCTTTTCACCAATCGAATGAAGTCCATTGAGGACTTCCTTGAACCGGCTATGGAGCTCACTTACCGTTTCATTCTCCTTCATGGAGAGATTTTGGAGTTGATTGAGGAACAAGTCCCTCTTGGCGATTCTTGAATCTCGGGTGCCCTCATGAAGTTCGATGAGCTTGTTCCACAAGTCCTTTGCACTTGTGAAAGGACCAACCTCGATGAGTTAGTCTTTGTTCATGCCACATGGTAGAGTGACGACCGCCTTCGCGTCGGCTTCACTCTTCCGAGTTTGTTCGGCTGTCCACCGCCATTATTCGAGTTCTTTGCCTTCATCATCCTTAGGAGGGGTGAATCCCTCCTTCACCACAAACCAAGTGTTGGTGTCCATCTTTAAGTAATATTCCATCTTCGATCTCCAATATTGGAAATCAGCGCCATCGAAGAATGGAGGTCGGGTGGTGGAGAAGCCTTCCCTCAATGCCATGGATGTAGCTCTCGGTTGTTAATCTGCAAAAACAGAGCCCCAAGCTCTGATACCACTTGTTGGAACCCGGATGGCTAGAGAGCGGGGGTGAATATAGCCAAACACTTTGACCTTTGACACTTATCAAATTTCTGCACTCAACGTTATCAGTAGCACAGCTGAAGAAACAATGGAAACAAAGCAGTGCAGAAAACAAAAACATAAAACGAAGGTAAACAAACACAACTAGCAAGATCGCTAACAAGGAGGGTTTACAAGATTCGGGGATAACTTGTCCCTACTCCTTGGCGTGCCCTTAAGGTGGGTGATCCCTTGATCGTCAGCAGATCAAGCCCCGGTTATCACCGGATAGAAAGCAACCTCCTTCTCGGTGAAGAAACCTCTCCACAGCGTTTCAATCACAGATATATGTTTAAGCACAATGAAACAACAAGAAAGATCTTACTTAGCACTTAGCAAAGACAAGAACACAATAAGCTCCCTCAGAGCTCCACCCAGCGACGATCTCACGCAAGAGCCCTCTCCTCGTGTCTTCTCGCTGTTGGACTTGGAGCTTCTTGTTCCCTCCTTCAAGCGCTCAAGTAATGAATGGTTGCTTCACATATTGTAGTTGCTTGCACAAGATGATGGATCTTCAGAACACGCAAGCAAGATGTGGAGAACACAAAGGCGCAGCAAGAACTCAGTTCGCGAACTCTAGAACTCTGCTTCAACGAAGCCTTCTTCCGCCCTTTTGTTTCTCCACTCAGCACTAGGTGACAGCATCTCCTATAGCCTCCAGCTGCTTCCCTGCCAACGCCAGCTACCACTGAGCCCTCCCTGGACTTCCTGAGCTCCCCTCAGCCAAGCTCCAGTCAGCAGCTCCAGTCTGCAGCAGCCGTTGCAACCTGAGATGGAAAACGGACAAACTTGCTCCAAGGAAAGCCTTCATTGACTTCTCCTTGAGTGTTTGGATCCTTCCCTGTCACCTGCAGCTTGATCAGAGTATTAGAACAGCATATCACTCAGTAAATCAAGAATCAAAAGTTAAGCGCAGAGAATCGGATACGTTCAGACGCGATCAGAGCGTCTGACAGTACATTTTGAATTAAAGTGATCGGTCACCAGACCGATCAGAGAGCCTCCTGATCGGTCACCAGACCGATCAGGCTGGGTCCAGACCGATCAGGCTCCGTCCTGATCGGTCCCCAACGCTCAATTAGAAATCGCGATTTCTTTGGGACTCTACTGGATCGATCACCAGACCGATCCCAGGTTGTGGATCGATCACCCGACCGATCCACCCTTTATCGGGCAATTTCTGAGCTTCGCAGTCCAAACCTCCTGATCGATCACCAGACCGATCAGGAAACCTCCTGATCGGTCACCAGACCGATCAGGTCGTGACCAGACCGATCAGGCTCCGTCCTGATCGATCATAGAGAGGAACCTGCGATGCTGGATCGTTCTCCAGAACGATCTGCACAGTGATCCTGATCGGTCACCAGACCGATCAGGAGCAGTTCGGCAAGGGAACTCAACCTCACTGTTTGCTCCCTGATCGGTCACCAGACCGATCAGGAGCAAAGCAATGGGTGAAACGCATACTCCCTGATCGGTCACCAGACCGATTAGTCATCGCTGGATCGGTCACCAGACCGATCCACGAAGGAGCACCGTGCCAACTTCCTGATCGGTCACCAGACCGATCCAGGGGCTCCAACCTAGCCCTCCAAGCTAGGGTTTCATCCACCTTAGCCCTCCAAGCTAAGGATTTTTCACCTAACCCTCCAAGTTGGGAATTTGCACCTAACCCTCCAAGTTAGGACTTTTCACCTAGCCCTCCAAGCTAGGACTTTTCACTCAACTCTTCCGGATTAGGACTTTCCAAACCTAGCCCTCCAAGCTAGGACCTGACCCTCCAAGCCAGGACTTTTTCACCTAACTCTCCAAGATGGGAATTTTCACCTAACCCTCCAAGTTAGGACTTTTCACCTAGCCCTCCAAGTTAGGACTTTTCACTCACCTCTTCCGAATTAGGACTTTTCACACACCTAGCCCTCCAAGCTAGGATTTTCAACACCTAACCCTCCAGGTTAGGATTTTCCAACACCTAGCCCTCCAAGCTAGGATTTTCTATACCATGCCTGATCCCTGACCAGGACTTAATCATAATCATCATAATCAACCTAAACTAAAATCGATGTCAACACCAAAACAACAATCAGGGTCAGACTGCATCTACAGAACTAAGCAGAAATAAATTAGGAAATTGCAAGAACTACACTTAACCTATTTGGAAAACCAAGCAATTAAATTCAAACTATAGAATTGAAATTTAAGAACTAATTGCAGGGAACTAAACTTGAATGCAGGTAATTAATTACAGAAATATGTAAGCTAGAATAAAACCATTGCTTAAGAAACTTGGCTTAAAGTGTAGAGGAACAAACTAGAGCAATGTGAAGAAAATACATGCTTAAACCTAAAATTATCCTAACTTGAACATCAAATCAGTTCCTAATCAAGACTTCCCTTTGCCGTCACACAAAGGATGAGCTAGAAACCCTCTGAACTCAAAAACCAACGAAGGAAAGCTCCCTAGATCAATTTGCTGCGTATGACTCTTCCTGATTGGTCACGGGACCGATCAGGTCTTCTTCTGATCAGTCACTGGACCGATCAGGAGCGACTCTGTCCGATCGTGGTGAACGATCAGTAGCTGAAAAACTGTCCCCGATCTCTGCCTTCTCAATCGGCTGGATGGCGATCGAGCTCAAAAACCATCAAAACGCCTTCGAGAACCCCTCTCAAGCTTCGACAGCTCCGGACGATGGAAACCAGCGATCAACAAGGATCGATCGGCAGGCACAGCAGCTCCGGCAAAACCCTCACTGTAGCTCTTCCAACTGCTAGATTTGGATCAGCAAACTAAACAGAAAATATACCTCATTGATCTGAAACCTTGAGAAGAGACAAATTCGATGTTGGCGGCGCGCGATCTGAGAAGAAAACTAGGAACAAAACGATGAAGAAACGAAGAACAGGGAAGAAAACTTGTGATCTGCGAACTCTGCTACTACGCGACGACGCCATATCTGATCGGAGAAGCGGTTTTTAACTGTTAGAAATGGACGGTTGTGATCGTTCTGGCCTCATCCAACGGTCGGATTAACTCGGATTAAGCCCAAACCTTCCAGATCTCAATCAAGGGCCAGGATCTGCTCCTCCATAGCTTGGATCGATCAGATCAATAACGGGTGGCTCAGATTGCCCTAATCTTTGAATGGACGGCTTGGACTCTCTTAAACTTGATCCAACGGCCAGATGGACTCTGATTTGGTTCAAACTTTCAGATCTTGATCTGTGGTCATGATTAACTTAATTTTGATCTTGGATTGATCAGAAGTTGACGGATGGCTCAGATCTAGCCATTTCTTGATCGAACGACCCATATTAATCCGATGCTTGATCATCTTGATCCGGATCCAATTCTGACTCAAGTTTGATCCAATCTGATCTAGGTCCATGATCATTTAAAGCCTACAAAATTAGATTCAAATTTAATGCCCAAAATATTTCAAATATACAAAGATTTGAATCAAAAGCTAAAATCGAGGTAATTTATGAAACCTATTATAAATGCAAACTTAAGCATATAAAAGTGGATCAAAACATGGATTTGAGAGGCTAAAAAGATTAACAAAATGGTAGTTATCAGGGACACTGCGCTGAGTGATGTGTACGCGTATAGTTACGTATGTCTTAAAGATGCTTTGAGTTTGAGGTTCCCCGACTCGGGAGAACTGAGATTTAGTGGCGTGATGAATTGAACCACCTGGGACTCGGGCCTTCCACTCCAGACCTTGCTGGACCCAGGGGGCCTTTCGGGGACTTCCGATCCCCTTAATCGAGACGATTACCTTTTACCAGGGCCATCCTTCCCATTTTCGAGGGAACTAGGCCGAGCTACCAAGACAAGCCTTACATCCCATGGGCTCCGGAGCCCATAAATCTATCTCCTGCTGACTAGGCACCAGGCTGCCGGGCCAAGCCACACGTAAGCTGCCCGGGGATCAAAAAATTTGGCCGATTCCTGGTTCAACCGATCCGATCGGTTGATCCGGTTCGATTTTCAGAATGCTGATCTGCACCCTCTCTCTGGTTTTTTTTTTTACAATCTAAATATTTTTAACTAAATAAATTTGATAATAATTTAACAAAATTAAAATTAATAAAAACATAACTGTATACAAAACTCTTATTAATACGAGGTTCGAGGAAAATGTTTTATTATATGCACTTTTACTCTTCTTTGGTAGAGGTAATTTTGGCAACTTGTGACCTCAAAGTCAAGATGATAACTTTTCCGTTGACTCCTCTTCATAAAAATTGAAATTGATCCATAAAAAATTTGAAATAGTAATTAAAATGCATATTAATAGTATTGTAATAATTTACCGCTCATTGTTTGAGGTCAAGATAGTAACTTTTCCGTTGACTCCTCTTCATCAAAATTGAAATTGATCGATAAAAAATTTAAAATAGTAATTAAAATGCATATTAATAATATTGCAATAATTTACCGCTCACTGTCAAATTTAACTATTATTTTTAATATTTTATTGATAAAATTTAACTCTATTTAATTATTTAAAAATATTTAGTAGAAAAATATATTGTTTTTTAACAATAAAGAAAAAATTATTTGTTAATTTTACTAATAAAGAAGTAAACCTTAACAAAATTATAAAATTATTATTATGTGATCCAATGGTCATGATTTTCAATTGTAAACAATCTTTTATAATGCACTAAATTGTCCTTTTAAATTTTGCTAATAAACTTAAATATTTTTAATAATATATAAAAACTTCTTTAAAAAATAAAAAATATATATTAAGGCCCCCTAAAAAAATTTGGGTCTAGTTGATTGTTGAGACGGCTTGCACGGTGAGCATACTACTTGTCCGAGGATTGTTGAGATAAAATTTTTTTTAAAAAAAAAGTCATCATTAAATAATCATTAATATTTTTAAATTTTATAATAGGATACAATAGAAGGTCAAAATCGAGGTTTTAGTATTAAACAATTTGAACCCTTTAGTTTTGGTACTAGAAATGTTCAATCATTTTGGGTCGATAAGTACAAACCTTAACCCATTTTGTATCTTTGCCACCTTAGGATATTCAATAAACTCCACCTAATGCAAGAGTTAGTTTCCTCTTTGTGCCCAAAACCACTACCAACGTTAACATTCATAGTTAATCTTGAGGTACAAAAGTTGCGACCCGTCTTGTTTGCCCATAAAAGAAGTTTAAAATGGTCATCAAGTAGATTTCGTTAAGTCAAAAGAGTCTTGCAATATTAATTGTAGGTCATATATTTTTTTTAAAAATTTCTCTTTGATATTTATTTTGGAAAAAAGAAAATGTAGTAGTGGGGGAAAACTATTTTTAAAATATAATTAACGTAATATATTATTTCTACTCTAACAAGTGTATAATTTGGATGCAAGGTAATAAATCTTAAATTTATTCTACCAAGTGGGTGCTTAATCAGTAGTGTCAAAATTAGAAGGTGAGGGACTGTATCAATGTAGTATTGCCACCACGAATAGTATATTGGGTCAATGTAAACAAATCTACAAAACTATTAAAAACAAATTATTTGCCCCGAATAATGGTTAGGACCTTTAATGAATTAAGAGATCTAAAATTTGAATCTTAGTTCTAACACATTTAGAAAGTTTTCCCTTTGATAAAAAATGGATTTAAGAATGTTGATCATCTGGATTAGCCTCCATAATCATTTTCGATTTATCCTAGTGACTGATAGAAAATTGTGAAATTTTCATAGGATCGAGTCGATGACCCTAGGAATAGTGCATTTGAAAAGTTGGATCTGATGTCAAATAAAAAATATTTAATTTAAAAAATATACATATATGATTTTAAATTAATTAAGTTTAATGATATAAAAATTTATTAAAGGGGTTTCAATGGCGGTCTGATTAAACATGTACTTCTTTATAGAGCCGTTAATTTAGATTAGTCCGTTGGGTTAGTCCATTCGGCTAAATAATTTAAATAGATTGGGTTGAAATTTTATCAAAACTAAATCCATCGTAAAGCCAACCCGGCTAGGCTCTCGACCCGCGCAGGTCAGCCCGCGGATTGAGAAACACATGTAAATCAAGTTTTATATAAATTTGTTATCTTTATTTGTTATAATTTTAAAATAAAAATAATATATTTTATCAAACATGAGTATTTATTTGTGTCCCTCTATATTTAAAATATAAGTTTTTTTTAAGATGATGACATCTTTATAAAAATAAATAAAATTTAAGAGGTTCTTATTTATATAATTGTATAGATTTTTATCTGTTTCAATAATTTTTATTTTTTTATATACTTTTTATTTCTTTTTATGGACCCATAACTTGTCTTGGAATAGATTGGAAAATTTTCAACCTGTCAAAATATCGGATCAGCCCATCCCACTCTATTAAATGGCTAGACCCATCCCATTCTAGATTGGCCCGTTTACAAGCTCTATTTCTTTGTTATCCAAGGTAAAAAGACATCGGCTCAAAGCCTAACAATTTGCTATTATTACACGTGATGAAATAGTTGAAGAATGTATTGCCTACCGTCTATGGTGATGGGTTTCACTTCATGTCCCTTGTTCACGATAAAAGAAGAATTCTTACTTGAAATATCTAATAAACTAACATGATATCAAAACAATTGTATAAAATTAAAAATAACATATAAATCAAACGTTTTAAACCGTGTAATAAACTAACTTCACGGATTGTTATTGTACTATATTCAAATATAATATATTTAACTAAGTTAGACACAAAATTATGATTGTCATGTCCCGAGATTAATGAATCCGCTAATCCAATATAAAATCGGACATCATCTCTTCTATCCGACGGATAATTTATATATACATACATCACACGCAGTTTATAAATTGACCTCATATCTCAAAACAGATATATAACATAACGAAAAATAAAGCATCACAGTAATAAAGCTGTAAATCTCACTTGAGCTGCCCTCGGGGCAGACACGTAGCAAAACGACAATTCAAAGTCCAACAGATGATTCAAAAATACAATACCACATGAATGTATCAAAATATAAGTCCACGGTATTGAAATTAATACAAACCAAAGAAAATGCTATAAAAAAAAATAAGAATGCGCGAAAGCACCCGACAACTGGAGTCGTGGGAACTCGGCACCGACAATTGGACTCCTCCGGTGAGCTATCAACCTGAAAATAAAAGCATTGTGACGGGTGGTGAATCCAAGTGGACTCTGTGGATATATAGAAAGATATGTATGACAGAAAAAGTAGCTAAATAAGCTATAAAAGAATAATAGGATACAGTCTCAGCAGTAGTATCAGAAATATGCATAACTGAAGTAACAAATGACTGTACAAACCATAAATCAACTTATCCTGATCATAAAAGGCTCGTATCATATGAGCAAGTGCATGGTCATCAAACCACACAAATGGTTTATCCTATAAGTGCATGTCAAACAAATGCAGCAAATAAATACAGCAATCACATTCAAATGCACAAATGCATCATATGTACATAATGCAATGACATGGTCACCCCTAACACCAGTCAAGCCACCAAGACATGCAATAATGTGTCGGCCGAGTAGGTAGAGTTGTGATACTTTCCGCACTCTGCCATCACTGCTCCTGAGTGACCGAGTGGATAGGATGCTGGTGGAGCTCTAGCTCCGCCCCATGTATATATGGAAGAGATATCTCTCTCATCTTCTCTGGTCTATGGGAAGAGAATGCATCTCTGCCTACCACCACGCTCCGAAACCACTACCTATGAGTGGTCAAGCGGAGCCGTACAGAGCAAATGCACACACCCAACGGTATCCACTAACTCATGAGTGGTCGTGTATGCATATCATGTGCCGAAAGACGATAGGCTTAACCACAAGGGAGTCACTGATTGTCGGCATGCAACAATGAAGGGATGGTGCATGACTCTAACACATGCAACCCTTACCAGGTCATCGACCCGTAACACAGCCTAACATGCACAGGTCGTAAACATGCATCATAACCCAATCATCATATACTAGATACACGTGCAAATATGACTAGAATCAATCAATATAACCATACAGTGGTATGCTATCCTATATTTACATACTCATGCTCATACCGATGCTATACAAAATTAGATAACAAATAAACGAGACTATATAGAAGGGAAATCTAGATCATATATAAGGTCAAGCAAAAGTATCAAGCAAGATAACAAACGGTAGCAAATAAAGGTAAATAACAGCCTACTACATAAATATCAAATAGCTATGCATAAAAGGTAAAGTAGAACTACAGAACACAAACAAGAAGTACCCGCTTCCAAATAGCAGAAGTCTGTATCAAAGAAGAAAAGAACCACCCACCAATAATGAGCAGCAATAAATCCACATCAAGTCCCTGTATTAAGGACATATTTAATTAGCTATTACAAAAAGGTAATTATTAGCTAATTAATCCCTAAATCTTATTAGGGTTAACCTAATTGCTCCTTTTCCATTTAATTATCTCTAATTAAATGATAAAGTTCCTAATTACCCTGCGTAATTACGATTAGGTTCATTTCGGGTTTATTTCAATTCTGTTAGGGATAAACCACCACCCACTAGAATCAATTACCCCAAATAGACCAACAAGCTAGCAGTGTCCATTATATAATATATTTGATTCTCATCCACCAACTGATCAATACCTACACAGGCTCTTCCATCCGAATAGCACAGGGCAACTCCTCAGAACCAAAAGCAACATAATCACTTCTAACATTCTGTGATCCAATCATGCTATTAAACTAAAAACCTAATTTAGCTACGTAACCAATATCATCCATCGGCGACTCAAGGCAAGGACTAGCTCAATTTAATAGAGCTAAACAACCAAACGCAGGAATCAAATCCCTGCACATCAACTCCTAAACTGCAACACAGATCATCCTTACCAAAACAATTCCTATTGTGGCTACATATCCAAACATCTAAACTGATATCAAGATATATTAAAGACCTTACCTCAGATTTGAAATCCACAGAATGAGATTCCCTGGAGATCGACAACTAAATCCTTTCGCCAACTCCAAAACAGAATCTCACAGTGAGTTGGAGCAGAAAATGAAGGAATGGATCCCAATTCCAATTCCGAGATCAGATCTGCCAACACACGCGAATCAACTCAAATTCACAACCTCAGGTCCATTTACTCCATGCCAAATCAAATCTGCTAGAGAAACTCTTACCTAATAAGGTACCGGAAGAGCTCCCTGCACCAAATCTGGCGACACATCAACAGAGGAAGGGAGATCAACCAATCTCATATATAGATTAGAGCTAACAACTCATGCAAACTCCAATTCACCAGAATGCCGAGGAAATGCTGTGGATTAAGGCACAAAATCAGGCACCATGGCCGCCGACTATCGCTTGCAACCATCGAAGGAAATATCAAGGAACGAAGATGGCATAGCTTACCTGCTCACGGATAAGGTTTAACAAAAATGGCTTGCCAATGGAAATCAAGATCCCCCATCAGCTCGGATCCGTACTCCCTTGAGTCCTCTACTAGGAGAATCGGATGAACAATCCCCGTTGAAGGTCGAGTGAAGAAAGATGTAGAGGTTCGAACGTGGCACCGCATGAGATCGAGGAAGAAGGGGCACTCGATGCAGTGTCGGCGGTGTTGACGAGAAGGAGAGGAGAAGAGGAGGTGTGGGATCGGGATCGGGCTGTGCTCGGCTGCGGCGAAAGAGAAAGAAGGTGTAGGGATTTATGGCTTGGCATATTTGCGATTTAGCTGCTCCAAATCCACCAATCCACTCTAAGCCCTCAGGTTTGAGTTTTTTATGCAGTTTAGTCACTCCAACTTAAGTTTTAGATTAACCCAAACCTCCAAAACCCTTCCGGGATTGGTAAACCCCATCTCTTGTTTCCGAAAAATTTTCTAGACCAATATTAAAATGTATCAGATTTAACATTCTCCCCTACTAACAAAAATTTGGTCCCCAAATTTCGTTATACACTATAATGAAACACTATTAAGAAGTATGCAGATATAAAATACTGAACAGTAACTAATCATACATACCTCAGGTGAATAGGTGAGGGTAGCGAGCTCGGATGACATCCTCATGCTCCCAGATAGCCTCCTAATCCGAGTGATATTGTCATCCAACTTTAACCAACCGAATTGTCTTGTTCCACAACTGACACTCTCGGTGACATAGAATTTGTACAGGAACCTCCTCATAGGTCGCATCAGGCTAAAGTGGAACTGAGACATTCAACAGCACATATGAAGGGTCTGGTACATATCTCCTTAGCATAGATACATGGAATACATCATGTACGCCAGTAATGGAAGGTGGAAGAGCCAAACGATAAGCCACTGCCCCAACCCTCTTCAAGATCTGAAATGAGTCGATGTATCGAGGAGCAAGCTTACCTCGAAGACCTAACCGTTTCACCCTTTTTCTGGATGAAACTCGTAGAAATACATGATCACCTATGGAGAACTCCAGAGGTCTCCGTCTCCAATTGGCATAGCTCTTCTAACGATCCTACGCCTCGGACATCCTGCGTCTGATAGTGCGGACTAACTCTGCCTCGTGCTGAGCTATCTGAGGTCCTAACAACTAGAATTCCCCAACCTCCTCCCAGAGGGTGGGTGTCCGACAAGGCCTACCATACAACGCCTCATACAGTGCCATCTGAAGAGCCGCATGATAGCTGTTGTTGTAGGCGAACTCAACAAGAAGAGGATGATCCTCCCAACTGCCTCCGAAATCCATCACACAAGCTCACAGGAAGTCCTCTAGAGTCTGGATGGTATGCTCTAACTGACCATTGGTCTGTGGATGGAAGGCGGTACTAAATCTGAGCTCGGTACCCATGGCCTGTTGCAGACTTTGCCAGAAACGTGAGGTGAAACACGGATCTCAATTTGAGATAATACTCAATAGTATGTCGTGCAATCTGATGATCTCTCTGCAATACAGCTCTGCTAGTCTATCCAGGGAATCGGTCCTCCGTATAGATAGAAAGTGCACGGATTTGGTTAATCGATCAACGATCACCCAAATCGCATCATAGCCTCGTCTGCTCCTAGGCAGTCTGATAGGTATCATTTTGTTGATCATTTTAGATGCTAAAATCCAAATTTGACCCATATTTTACTTGCTTAATATTGCATTTATCCTAGGTTTGGTGAATGTATTCTATTTTTGGATTTTATTGTAAATCTTGCCACATTGGAATATTTTGGAACTTAATTGTGAATCTATGTTTGTAGGCTTTGGAAGGATGATGGACCGAGGTCAAGAATAGTCAGAATCAGGCTCAGATCAAGGCGATCAAGCTCTGGAGAATTGTGAGCCTCCATTCAGAAGATAAGCAGATCTGGATCATCCAGAGAAAATCAGATGGATCTGAGATGAGGAATGGTAGATCTAATCTTCATAATGAGATCTGGAAGTTTAGGGGTAAATCGGAGAAGATCTAGCTGTTGGATCAAGCTCAGAAGGATCTAGACCGTCCGTTCAAAGATTAGCTTGATCTGAGCCACCCGTTGCAAATTTGGAAGATCTGAGCCACTGAGAGACAGATCCTGACCCTTGATCAACATTTGAGAGTTTTGGTTCAGATCGGATAAAGATCAACCGTTGGATGAGTGCTGGCTAATCTGAGCCGTCCATTTCTTAACTATTTAAACTGTCAGCTGCTCCCGATCACGGTGTCGCGTCTTCGCCAGTTCTTCGCGTTTCTTCAGCTGTTCTTCTTTCCGTTTGTAGTTTTCTTCATCTGAAGGCATGGCCAACTCGATTTCAACCTTGGAGCAAGATCTGGATCATTGGAAAGAAGTATCCGTGGAGATTCTAGCTCAGATTTGCACTGAAACAGAGATTGATTGAGGGTTTCGTCAACTCTGTGATCCGATCGATTGGATCACAATTTCGTGTCATTTTCTCCCATCAGAGCTAACTGGAGGGTCCTCTGGTATGCTCTGATCATAACCAAATCATCATCACACCTCGACATCACGAGATCGAAGAGATCGATTGATTTTCTCAGCTTGATGCAGTCTATGAGCAGAGTTGAAATTGAGGCCGTTTTTCCATTGATATGCGGAGCTGAAGGGGTTCTTGGCTTGCTCTTGTGTGACGGCAAGGAGATTTTGAGCTAAGGGATGGATCGAGGCTTAGTTTCTTAATGCATTTCTTTTGCTTTAGCTGTAATTTCAGTTCTGCAAACCAATTCTGTTTCTATCTTCGTATCAACTGCTATAGTTTCTTTTCCTGAATAGTTCTGCTTTAATTAGGTTTTAATTCTGCAAGTAAATTAGCTAGGGATATTGTTCAGTGATCAATTGAATTCAATTTCAGTTTAATTTCTGTTTTGTTACTTGCGTATCAAGTTTGTAGTTGCGTGTCAACTTAGTTCATGCACTTACTTCAAGTTCAGTTTGTTTCTGTGTTTCAATTCCTGGAAATTAGACATTGTTGGATCGAGAGAAACGATAGAGGGGGGGGTGAATATCGTTAAACGCTTTTCGGATGAAAACTAGAGCAAGTACGCAGCGGAATAAACACAATCACGAACACAGGTAGTTTTACTTGGTTCGGAGCCTAGGTCGACTCCTACTCCAAGGCCCACGATCGTTGACCGTTTACTGGGGGTAATTCTATATGTGCGCAATAATTCTTACAAAAAAATTACAGTAGTAGTATAACAGAAATGAAATGGCAGTTCTTCGTTACCGACGTCCGGTATGGGATGTTTCTCGGAGCAGAGGGACGTCGTCGGCGCTTGTGTGTCGAGTTGGGAGGTTTCTGGAGCAAAGCGCAGGAGCAGAAGAACGTAACAGCGTTGGAAGAAGTGTTGTTTTGAAGCCTTGGTTCGAGGGTCCTTTTATAGCACCTGGGGCGCCCGGAACGTCGGGGGCGCCCCCCACGTGTCAGCCGATCCGACTTTCACTCGGTCAGCTTCTGATCCCTTCAAACTTGGGATCAGATCTTGACGGGGGCGCCCGGGACGCTGGGGGCGCCCGGGATGCTGGGGGCGCCCGGGTTGACCGGGTCTCCTCTTATCCGCTGGCTTCGCTGTGTTCGGCTTTGTTATCTTCAACTAGGGGCGCCCGAGACGCTGGGGGCACTCAGGAGCATGGGGGCGCCCGGGACGCTGGGGGCGGCGGGGAGCATGGGGGGCGCCCGGGAACACGAGGGCGCCCCGCCCATAAGCTGTCGAAGCTCACTTTGCTTTACTTTGTTTTGTGTTCACCTTGGGGGCGCCCGGGACACTCCGGGCGCCCTGGTCAGCTGCTGCCTCACTCCTTTGAGGCTCTCTGAGCTGCAGACACTCGTTCCTTCGGTCCTGCATCCAGGGTTAGTCCAAAACACCATAAAGCAATAAGATGTTAGTTTTACAGCCTTAGCTGTCTTGGTTCTGACTTTGGACCTCCAAAATGGAGCCCTAGGTCGAACTGACGCCTACTGTTCCCTCTCGACGGGGAACGCGTCCTCACCTACTCCTCTCGGGAGAATGTACCTGATGCCAACCAGCTCCTCCGGTTGGACTTTTGCCTAGCGGTCCTTTGCCAGGTCTTGGATACCAAGCTGTCCTTCGTCCGGTGCCTAGCATTCCTTCGCCAGGTCTTCAGTCCCAAGCTGTCCTTTTCCTGGTGCCTAGCAGTCCTTTGCTAGGGCTTCAGTACCCTGGCATTCCTTCGCCAGTGCCTAGCAGTCTTTCGCTAGGACTTTGTACACTGGCATTCCTTCGCCAGTGCCTAGCAGTCCTTCGCTAGGACTTTGGGTCCTGGCAGTCCTTCGCCAGTGCCTAGCAGTCCTTCGCTAGGACTTTTCCTGCACACTTGAGTAGCATGTTAGATAACAAATAAGACTTAACTTTTGAACCTTTTTGTCATTATCAAAACTCAGGTTTGACTTGGGTGCTTTCTGCACCAACAATCTCCCCCTTTTTGATTTATGACAACCCTGGTTCAAAAAGTTAAGTTAATCAGAGCAAGTAAAAATTAAATTTTGTTCCCTCCCCCTGGAAGGAATCTCCACCCTAGATTTTTCAAAACTTCGTGGGGTTTTTGAAAATAAATTCTAAGTCTAAAGATGGATTTAATTTTACTTAGAATAATTTTCAACAGAAACTTTATATTTTCCAAAATAATTTTGGTTGTGTATTTTGGAAAACTTGTAGAATATTTAAGTTTAAATATTTAGACAATTTTGAAAACTTAAGAAGGATTTTGAAAACTTAAGTTTGAGTACTAAGGAAAAAATTTCAAAAATTTAAGTTTAAGTACTCAAAAAGTTTTTGAAAACTTAAGTTTAAAATACTTAGAGGGTTTTTGAAAACTTAAGTTTGAGTGCTTAGAGAAATTTTAAGTTCGAGTACTTAGAAAGAATTTTAAATGAAAACTTCAGTTCAAAGTACTTAGAAAATTTTTTGAAAATTTCAATTCGAAGTACTTAGGAAAATTTGAAAAAGAATTTTGATTTTTAAGTACTTAGGAAACTTTAAAAAATTTGTTTTAAGTACTTAGGAAAATTTAAAAAATTAAGTTTTAAGTACTTAGGAAAATTTATATAACTTAAGTACTTAGGAGTACTTACGGAAGTTTTGAAAAACTTAAGTACTTAAAAATGTTTTGAAAAACTTAGAAAAGTTTTGAAAAACTTAAGTACTTAGAAATTTTAAACAACTTAAGTACTTAGAAAATTTTAAACAACTTAAGTACTTAGAAAACTTTAGTATTTAGATAACTTTAGTACTTAGACAAGTTTTGAAAAACTTAAGTACTTAGGAAAGGTTTGAAAAACTTAGTACTTATGAAAAATTTAGTACTTTTGAAAAATTTAATTAAGTACTTTTTGAATAAAGGATGGAGTTTGAGATTTTTAGAGGTAGAGAAAAAATTTTAAACTCTCTCCTTTCCTATCTCTCCCCCTTTGCCATATATCAAACACAAATAAATATAGCAGAAACAGAATAATTAAATTGCATAAAGGAAAATAACTTGCATGATTTTGCTGTACTGAACCAATTTATGATGAGAATTAAATCAAATCAGTTTCAATTTCCTCTTTTAGGGATCTGTCTAACCCAATTAGCTACTTACTAACTGTTATAAACAGTAGTTTTTGTTGGTGCAGTATGCACCCAAGTCAAACCTGTGTTTTGATATTGGCAAAAAGGTTCAAAAGTTAAGGGTTAATGGTTGTCTAACGAGTTTCTTGAGTGTACAGGAAAAGCCCTAGCAAAGGACTGCTAGGCACTGGCGAAGGACTGCCAGACAGGACAAGCCCTAGCGAAGGAATGCTAGGCACTGGCGAAGGGCTGTCAGAAGAAAAAACCTAGCGAAGGGCTGCTAGGCACCAAGCGAAGGGAAGCTTGGTAACTCAAGACCTGGCGAAGGACTGCTGGGCAAAAGTCCAACTGGAGGATCCGGTTGGCACCAGGTAAAACTCTCCCGAGAGGAGTAGGTGAGGACGCGTTCCCCTCGAGGGAACATTAGGCGTCGGTTCGACCTAGGGCTCCATTTTGGAGACCCAAAGTCAGAACCAAGATAGCTAAGGCTGTGAAAAATCAACTTAGTATTTGCTATTTTGGACTAACCCTGGATGCAGGACCGAAGGACTGTGTTTCTGCAGCTCAGAGGGCCTCAAAGGAGTGAGGCCGCAGCTGAGCAGGGCGCCCCGGATGTGTCGGGCGCCCCAGAGTCAACCCAAAGTCAGCAGAGAAGTAAACCTCCGACAGCACCGCGTTGGGGGGCGCCCCGCGCATGTCGGGCGCCCCTCTTGTCGCGGGCGCCGCGCAAATCGGGCACCGCGCAGATCGGGCGCCCTGCGTGTCTCGGGCGCCCACTGTGCCACGCCACTGAAGGCGGCTGCAGCTCACCCTCGCGAAGCCTCGGTGATAAAGTTTGACCGGTCAATCGGGCGCCCCGTGCGCGTCGGGCGCCCCAGTCAACTGTTATCCCGAAGTCGAAGCGATCAGTCACGACCGAGAGCACGCCGGATCAGAAGCCACGTGGAGGGCGCCCCGAGCATGTCGGGCGCCCCCTGCCCTATATAAAGAGGGCCTCGACCCTCTTCAAAGTACAACGAATTCCTTCGACAATTCTACGCTCTTCTGCTTCCACGACACGCTCCAGAAAGCTGCCAACTCAAGCCGACGACGTCCCGCTGCTCCAGAACTTCAATCTTCACCGGACGTCGGTAACAAGAGTTGTATTTAAAGTTTACTATTCTGCCTTATTGTAAAATCTATTTGTAAACTTTGCGAACTTATAGAATTGCCCGCAGAAAACGGTCAACGACCGTGGGCCTTAGAGTAGGAGTCGACCTAGGCTCCGAACCAAGTAAGACAATCGTGTTAGCGTTGTTTTACTCTTTTATTTCCGCTGCGCACCCGCTCTTTTAAATCCGAACGAATTGCGACATTCACCCCCCCCTCTCTCGCATTTCTCGATCCAACAAGTGGTATCAGAGCGGGGTTTTCAAACTTGGTGCAACCACCAGTTTGGAATATTTTTTTTCGGATTTTTTTTTCCTAATCATTTTTTTTATCTCGCACTACTAATCCAAGACCAAGTCTTGGGACATTTCTTTTGTAAATTTCTTTTTAGTGTAAATGTCTATGCAAGAGGGATACAGCACCGCTAGACCTCCACTCTTTAGTGGAGAAGACTTTTCCTACTGGAAAAGTCGTATGGAGGTCCACCTGAAAACTCAGGTGGACATGTGGATCATTATCCAGTCCGGTCTGGAGATCCCACGAAATACAGAAGGAATTCCACAAAGCTACTGGGAGTGGGACAACACTCTCAAACGCAAAATTGAAGCTGACGCCAAAGCAACTCAGACTCTCCAATGCGGATTAACGAAAGAGGAGCTGAACCGAGTAGGCCCCTTCAACAGTGCAAAGGAGTTATGGGCTAAACTAATCGAGCTCCACGAAGGAACCTCAGACACGAGGATCAGCAAAAGGGACCTGCTACTGAACAAGCTCTTCACCATCAAAATGGCAGATAACGAGACAGCAGCCCAGCTCCACGCAAGAATTCAAGAGGTAATGAACGGTCTTCATGCAATAGGTCACAAGGTTGAAAACCGTGATCTGATAAGGTACGCCCTAAACGCATTCCCTAGGACCACCTTGTGGGCATCTATGGTAGATGCATACAAGGTCTCTAGGGATCTTTCAAAAATTAAGCTAGATGAGTTATTTTCTGAACTTGAGCTGCATGAACAGACTAACTCCAATTTGGTCGAGAAAAGTATAGCCTTTTTTGCAGGGAAAACAGGGAAAATGACCAAGAAGAAAATTCAAGTTGAACCTGAATCTACCTCAGATTCAGAAGATCAAGAAGAAGATCAATCAGAACTGGTCCGGCTAGCTCGAAGCTACTACAAAAAGTTGAAGAACCAAACTAACACACGGAGAACAAGCCGGAGAAAGGACGGACAAGATGAACCGGCAACTGACAAACAAAAGCCCAACGTAACCTGCTACGAATGCAAGAAGAAGGGCCACTACAAGACTGAATGTCCAAGTCTAAAGGAGTCCAGAAAGACCAGAAAGAAGAAGGCACTCCAAGCAACCTGGGATGAATCTTCCTCAGAAGAAGAAGAAGAAGCACCTCAGTCCAATCTTCTAGCCCTGACCGCTTCGGATCAAATCGAGACTGACTCATACTCGGACCGGGACGACGGCAAACTGACTTTCTCCGACGACGGCGAAATAAAGGTAACGGGTTTTTCAAAATCGCAATTAAATTCTCTTATTTCCTATCTATCCCGAGATTTGGCGAAAGCCAAACTCCGAATCGAGTCCCTCCGACAGGAAGTAAAACTCCTGAAAGAGGGAGCTGATTCTAATTCCTTAACTGAGAAAATTCAGGAAGAAACCCCTGATCAAGTTGAGAAACTTGAATCAGAGAATTTCTCCTTGAAAACTCAAGTCAAGGATTTAAGAACAGCTTTAGAACGATTCACTTCTGGTTCCAAGAATCTTGATATGATTCTGGGAAAACAGAAGTCTGTTCTAAACCGATCCGGACTTGGCTATAGAACCAAATCTCGGCAAAGATCTTACTTTGCTGTACTGAACCAGTCAAGACCTAAGGTTCAGGCATGGGTGCCAAAACTGTGCCTGACTAAACCAACTGGTTCAAATCAATTTTGGATCCCCAAAGACAAGATTCACATCTTGCCTAACCCATATAGAGGCTATAGTCCAGGGGGAGCCAAAATCAAAACAATTTTTATAATTAGATGATTTTTTTTAATAAATTGATTGCTTGTTTATTTAATTTCTTGCAAATTGCCATGCTTAGATTTAAGGAATACTTAGATTTAAGGACGAAATTATTTGAAACTTGAAAACATAGTATTGGGAGGAGGTGAGATGATAGTACGTTAGGGAAGCCAATTTGGCGGAACTAGCCGAAGCTACCGATCCAAGACCCAAGCTAGTTAGACCAGAAAATGACCTAATTTAATTTGAAAATGAAATTTCATTAAAAGACTTTGTCAAGGAAAGGGTGGATGATCCCATAAGGCTTCGGCCAAAGAAGGCCTAGTGCCTCGCCAAGACCTGGAAGCCAATTTCTGAAATTCAAATTCAAGTTAACTTTGGTCAAATTCGAATCTAACTCAAATTTCAAATAACTATAGATTCTAAACTGTTTTTCAAAACCTCTACTTCTCAAAATTATTATCTTTTTGAAAAACACTTAATCTGTTTTCAAATTTTTTTAAAAGTAAATATCTTTTCAAAATAAATGAAAATTCCCTTTGAAAATTAATTTTTACCTTCAAACCTGTCTCACAAAAACCTTAAGGTTAACGTGATTGAAAACCCTAGATTCAGTGAGACAGGAAAATTAAGCTCAAATTAAACCACCTTGCTTGTGCTTTCATAATCATGGTCAAACTATGATTAACCTAGTCAAACATGGTCAAACACAGTCAAACGGAGTGAAACAGTCAAACCTGGTCAAAACAGTTAAAAGTCTGGTACCTAGGGCGCCCGTAAGCTGTCGGGCGCCCCTGACAACACTGAAAAGGTACCAGCTCCAGTCAAAGCAGCAAAAGCTGCATTTGACCGACTTGACAAGGGCGCCCGTAACCTGTCGGGCGCCCCTATACGCTCCTGTCTCCCACGCTGATTAAAGCAGTCAAAAGCTGCAGTCAAACAGCCTTTGAGAAGGGCGCCCGTGACCTGTCGGGCGCCCCTACAGACCTTTTCCCTGCCCGAGGCAAAACCAACCTGTAAAGGGTGCCCGTGACCCGTCGGGCGCCCCCCCATCAACCCCTATAAAAGGGACCCGAGACTCCCTCATTTCCTACACCACATCTCACACTCCTTCTTCCCTTTGCCTCATTCTTGTGGATCAAGTGAACCTAAGCCTTCCCTTGCTTCAACCATGCCTCCAAGGTATGAAATTTAGTTGTGCAATTAATTTTTCTTAAATTACAAATTTTTTTTTGCACACTCCTTCTTTATCCTTAATCACTTATTTTTTTACACTTAGAAAACGCCGAGCAGTTCAGTCGAACCCCGGTAATGAGCCCAGTCCCGACCCTAGATTTCCTAACCTAGCACTTTGTAACAAGTTCGCACAAACCACCTACATTCCGATTAAAACAAGCTACCTTAACCGTCATTTCTTCTCCCAATCCTGTCCAGTCGCAATGTCCGCAATTAACTTCTATCAACTAGATAACCTCGTATTCTGCACACATTCGATCAACAACACCCTATGTGCAGAATTCTATAACAACATAGTTAGGCAAGACCACTTGAGCTTCGTCACTACAGTTCAAGGAATGCCCTTGAGCATCACTCCTGCCCTACTGAACCGATTTTTGGGACTCCGACCATCTCAGTCCATCTTCTGTTGCTACCCTCCAAGGAACCCGCCCTTCGACGCCCCCTACTCTCATATTGACCTGAACACCTTATACAACTATTTCTTTGGGGAAGCCATGGACCCTGCAGGAGGGCAGTTCCACTCCACCCGACTCCCGATTCAGGACTACGCTCTCTACAGAGTAATTGTCCGTTGCATCCTTCCTTTGTCCACTAGGGACACAGCCACCATGAAACCCTTTCACACTTTTCTTCTCTATGCCCTTATCCACCATCTGGACATAGATATAGGCCTTCACCTCTTCCACTGTATCCTACATGCCTCTAGTGTATCCACTAAGGGGCGGATCCGCACTCCCTACTGCCACGTCATCACCTCTATCCTCCACCACCACGGCCGAAATATCGCTGACGGCGAGATTACCACGATGACCGAATTCGACGAGATAGGATTTAGAAACTTTTCTTTAGCCGGTATAGACGTCTCGGGCACCGGGGTTCTGACTTGGCGACGCCAACCAGCCGCACAGGACATTGCCGACGAGGAGGTCGAGGTCGACGTTGCCGACTTAGCAGCAGAGGTAGATCAGCCCGCTCCACCGACCTTGTCCGAGAGAGTTACACGACTCGAGACGCACGTCCAGAGCCTCAGAGAAGAAGTGGAAGCGTACCATATTGAAGACCAAGAGACAAACTTAGGCTACTACAACAATATTATGAGTACCCTCACAGCCGATAGAGAAGCCTGGAATGCACAGTACCATGAGATCATGGCACGATTTGATGCATGGCAGCCGGGCCCATTTGATCCTCCTGGTCCCTCCTCTTAGATGACTTGGACATGTACCCATTTGACTACCCCTACTGAGTAGGGTTGACTTCTGTTGACTTGTACTAAACTTCTACTTGAACTATGCTAATCTTAGCTTGGCTTGTTTATTTTTTTGACTAAATTAAGTTAGGGTTATGCTTAGTAGAATAGAATCATTTGGTTTTTGGATTTTCAATTTTAAATTGAACTTGAAATGTCTTTTAAAATGTTTTTTTTGTTAAAAATATTACTTTAACTTTAAAAAAGTTTTTTTACTTAGTTTTATTTCAAAAACTACCTCTTTCAAAACTAGTGCCTCTTTTCGAAATGGAATTAGTCTAGGCTCTAACCCTAGAATTGCATGCACCTATAGACTTAGAAGCCAGCATCTCACAAACACCTTAGGATACTTTTGATTGATAACCTAGAAAGGGTTGAGATGCTTAGGTCTTTGCCTCAATTCAAGATGCTTTAAGTCAGTGCATCGGCAGCAATTGGGGCACTAAATGAACAGCAATCAGGTCAAGTGTCAAGTTTAGACAATCTAACTTGAACAATGCACTTAACTTGACTAACCCTAGCAAAAGCTACTGTTTATAACAGTTAGTAAGTAGCTAAATGGGTTAGACAGGTCCCTAAAAGATTTAACCAGACTTAGGTCTTGCTTTGATTCAGTACAGCAAATGCTTTATTATTGCAAATATCCTTTTATGCATTTTGTTTGATATATGTCAAAGGGGGAGAGTTGGAAAGGAAACAGGGAACAAAAATGTTTTTCCAAATTTCTATTATTTTTTTTGCTCTGAATTGCTATTAAGTTTTTTAAAAAATATTCTCTGAAAAGCTTTTTCTAAAGTCTGAAATTTTTTTCCAAATCCTGAAAAATTTTCTAAATCAAAAAATTTTTCCCAAGTCTCAATTTTTTTTAAACTGAAAAAGTCTAAAGTTTAAAAAGTTTTCCTAAAACTCAAAATTTGCTAAAATGTGAAAACTTTTTCAAAACCTAGAATATTTTTCTTGAAAAACTCAGTCAATACTTAAAAAGTTTTTCGATAATAAAATTTTTCTAAGTATTCTAAGTAAAACCACCTACTTTTGAAAAACCTAGGGGGAGATTACTTCCAGGGGGAGGGAATCCAACTTAGGATTTCAATTTCAGCATTCTTTTTCCCTTAACCTTTTGAACTAGGTTGTCATATATCAAAAAGGGGGAGATTGTTGGTGCAGTATGCACCCAAGTCAAACCTGTGTTTTGATATTGGCAAAAAGGTTCAAAAGTTAAGGGTTAATGGTTGTCTAACGAGTTTCTTGAGTGTATAGGAAAAGCCCTAGCAAAGGACTGCTAGGCACTGGCGAAGGACTGCCAGACAGGACAAGCCCTAACGAAGGAATGCTAGGCACTGGCGAAGGGCTGCCAGAAGAAAAAACCTAGCGAAGGGCTGCTAGGCACCAAGCGAAGGGATGCTTGGTAACTCAAGACCTGGCGAAGGACTGCTGGGCAAAAGTCCAACTGGAGGATCCGGTTGGCACCAGGTAAAACTCTCCCGAGAGGAGTAGGTGAGGACGCGTTCCCCTCGAGGGAACATTAGGCGTCGGTTCGACCTAGGGCTCCATTTTGGAGACCCAAAGTCAGAACCAAGACAGCTAAGGCTGTGAAAAATCAACTTAGTATTTGCTATTTTGGACTAACCCTGGATGCAGGACCGAAGGACTGTGTTTCTGCAGCTCAGAGGGCCTCAAAGGAGTGAGGCCGCAGCTGAGCAGGGCGCCCCGGATGTGTCGGGCGCCCCAGAGTCAACCCAAAGTCAGCAGAGAAGTAAACCTCCGACAGCACCGCGTTGGGGGGCGCCCCGCGCATGTCGGGCGCCCCTCTTGTCGCGGGCACTGCGCAAATCGGGCACCGCGCAGATCGGGCGCCCTGCGTGTCTCGGGCGCCCACTGTGCCACGCCACTGAAGGCGGCTGCAGCTCACCCTCGCGAAGCCTCGGTGATAAAGTTTGACCGGTCAATCGGGCGCCCCGTGCGCGTCGGGCGCCCCAGTCAACTGTTATCCCGAAGTCGAAGCGATCAGTCACGACCGAGAGCACGCCGGATCAGAAGCCACGTGGAGGGCGCCCCGAGCATGTCGGGCACCCCCTGCCCTATATAAAGAGGGCCTCGACCCTCTTCAAAGTACAACGAATTCCTTCGACAATTCTACGCTCTTCTGCTTCCACGACACGCTCCAGAAAGCTGCCAACTCAAGCCGACGACGTCCCGCTGCTCCAGAACTTCAATCTTCACCGGACGTCGGTAACAAGAGTTGTATTTAAAGTTTACTATTCTGCCTTATTGTAAAATCTATTTGTAAACTTTGCGAACTTATAGAATTGCCCGCAGAAAACGGTCAACGACCGTGGGCCTTGGAGTAGGAGTCGACCTAGGCTCCGAACCAAGTAAGACAATCGTGTTAGCGTTGTTTTACTCTTTTATTTCCGCTGCGCACCCGCTCTTTTAAATCCGAACGAATTGCGACATTCACCCCCCCCCTCTCTCTCGCATTTCTCGATTCAACAGTTTTTACTAGGGTTAGTCAAGTTAAGTGTTCTGTTCAAGTTAGATTTTCTAAACTTGACACTTAACTTGATTACTGTGTAAGTTGTATTTAGTGCCCCAATTACTGCAGATGCACTGACTTAAAGCATCTTGAATTAAGGCAAAGACCTAAGCATCTCAACCCTTTCTAAGTTATCAATCAAAAGTACCCTAAGATGCTTGTGAGATACTGGCTTCTAAATCTATAGGTGTATGCAGTTCTAGGGTTAGGGCCTAGGCTAAGTCCATTTGCGAAAAAGCCCTAGTTTTGAAAGGGGGTAGTTTTGAAATAAAACTAAGTCGAAAACTTTATTTTAAAACTTTTCAAAACTGAATAAAAGCTGATTTTGAAAGCATTTAAAAGCTACTTTAAAAACTGATTTTGAAATGAGTAAAGTAGTAAGAAAACTAAAAGTAGAGTTAACCTATTCTACCAAGCATAGTAAAGATCAGATACTCAAGTCAAATAAGTAGTCAAACAAAATAGGTTAACTGGTCAAACAGAGGTCCAGTGGAGTCAAACATGAGTCAAGTTTTAGTTACTTAGTACAATGCTGAAATAGTCTAACTATGAAGAAGGGCCAGGGTGGTCAGATGAGTCAGGCTGCCATGATCGAAATAGTGTCATCATCTCAATGTATCGTGTATCGGCCACCTCTCGATCGGCTCTACGAGCATCCATCTGCTCGATGTGATAGGCCTCGACCTCCTCTCGGAGACTGTGGATCTCCGTCTGCATCTGTGTGAAGCGCTGGTCGATGGTCGGTGGTGGAGGCTGATCTATATGGTCCCGCATCTCTGCTGCGAGATCAGCAACGTCAACGTCTACCTCCTCGTCTGAGTCGATCGGAGCCCCGGCTTGCTGTCGTCTCTAACTCAAAACCCCGGTGGCTGATACCTCTAGACCAGCTAAAGAGAAGTTCCTGAATCCTATCTCATCAAAATCGGTCATCGCGGTTATTTCACCCACGGTAATGTCACGACCGTGGTGATGAAGGAGGGAGGTGATGATGTGGCAGAATGGAGTGCATAGGAAGTGACAAATTTGATGTCTTGTCATTGTTTGACCATGGTTTAGTTGGTTTGACCATGGTTTGACTGCTTTGACTATGGTTTGACTACTTTTACTATGGTTTGACTATGTTAATCATGGTTTGACCACGTTGACCATGGTTTGACTATGTTGACCATGGTTTGACTGCGTTCTGAACTACAGGATTAAACCATAATAAAGAAATTACAATTGAGTTTAATTTTACTGTCTCACTAAATCTAGGGTTTTCAATCATGTTAGCCTTATAGGTTTTGTGAGACAAGTTCTGATAAGTAAAATTATTTTGAAAACCTTAAATTAATTTTTGAAAACAATTGAATTTATTTTGAAACGAATGTTTAAATCTACAAGTAACTCAAAATTTGTGTTAGATTTGAATTTGACAAAGAATAATTTGAATTTAAATTTCAAAAATTGGCTTCCAGGTCTTGGCGAGGCACTAGGCCTTCTTTAGCCATAGCCTTATTGGATCATCAACCATTTCCTTGACAAAGCCTTTTAATGAAATTTCATTTTCAAAATTAATCTTTAAAAAATTCTGGTCTAATTAGTTTGGGTCTTGGATCGGTAGCTTCGGCTAGTTTCACCAGTCTAAAGAGACCAAGTATACTTGACCTTATTAGAATTGGTTTCCCTAACGTACTATCATCTCACCTCCACCCAATACTATGTTGTCAAGTTTCAGTTAAGTTTGTTCAGTCCTTAAACTAACCATTCCTAAGTCTAAGCATGGTAAATTGTAGAAATTAAATAAACAATCAGTCAAGCAAATTACAATCAAGAATTAAGTTTTATCTAACAATAAATATAGTTTTTAATTTGGCTTCCCCTGGACTAAAGCCACGATAATGGTTAGGCAAGATGTGAATCTTGTCCTTGGGGATCCAATACTGATTTGATCCAGTTTGTTTGTTCAGGTACAGTTTAGGTACCCATGCCTGAACTTTATTTCTGGACTGATTCAGTACAGCAAAGTAGAATCTTTGTCTATATTTGGTTCTATAGCCTAGTCCGGATCGATTTAGAACCGACTTCTGTTTTCCAAGAATCATGTCCAGACCCTTGGAACCAGAAGTGAATCGTTCTAATGCTGATCTTAGATCCTTAACCTGAGTTTTCAGGGAGGAGTTCTCTTTCTCAAGTTTTTCAACTTGAGTAGAGGTTCCTTCTTGAACCTTCTCGGTTAAGGGTCTAGAGTCAGCTCCCTCTTTCAAGAGTTTTACTTCCTGTCGGAGGGATTCGACTCCGAGTTTAGCTTTCGCCAAATCTCGAGAAAGATAAGATATTAACTCATTTAATTGACTTCTAGTAAATCCACTTACCTTGATTTCGCCATCTTCTGAAAAGGTCAGTCTGCCGTCGTCCTGTTCTGATTCTGACTCGGTCTCGACTTCTTCTGAGGCTGTTAGTGCTAGTAGGTTCGACTGTGGGACCTCTTCTTCTTCTTCGGCGGAGGACTCGTCCCACGTTGCTTGAAGTGTCTTCTTCCTTCTATTCTTCTTGGTTTCCTTTAGGTTCGGACACTCCGTCTTGTAGTGACCCTTCTTCTTTCACTCGTAGCAGGTCACGTTGGGGTTGTTCTTTTTGATTGCGGGTTCAGCTGGTTCATCCCTTCTTCGACTGACTTTCCGTTTGTTAGTTTAGTTCTTCAACTCGTTGTAGTAGTTTCGGGCCAGTCGGACCAGCTTAGGTCGATCTCCTTCTTCGTCTTCTGAGTCTGAGTCTGAGTTAGACTCGGGTTCAGGTTGAGGCTTCTTCTTAGTTGTCCTTCCAGTTTTACCTGCAACAAAGGCAATACCTTTCTCGGCCAGATTGCAGTTAGTCTGTTCATGTAATTCTAACTCAGAGAACAATTCATCTAATTTAATCTTTGAAAGATCCCTTGAAACCTTATATGCATCTACCATAGATGCCCACAAGGTGTTTCTCGGGAAAGCATTTAAAGCATACCTTATTAGGTCACGGTTTTCTACCTTGTGACCAATGGTGTGTAGACCGTTCATTAGTTCTTGAATTCGGGCGTGAAGCTGAGCTGCTATTTCATTGTCGGTCATTTTGATTGTATACAGCTTGTTCAGGAGCAGATCTCTCTTGCTGATCTGAGTGTCTGATGTTCCTTCGTGCAGCTCGATCAGTTTTCCCCACAGCTCCTTGGCACTGTTGATGGGGCCCACCCGGTTCAGCTCCTCTTTTGTTAAGCCGCATTGAAGGGTCTGGGTCGCCTTTGCATCCGCTTCAAATTTTGTTTCAGAGCGGTGTCCCACTCTGTGTAGCTTTGAGGAAGTCCTTCAGCATTTTTGGGAATCTCCAGTCCGGACTGGATGATTATCCACATGTCCACCTGAGTTTTCAGGTGGACCTCCATTCTGCTCTTCCAGTAGGAGAAGTCTTCTCCACTGAAGAGAGGTGGTCTTGCGGTGCTGAAGCCTTCTTGCATGGCCATTTTATCGGAAATGTAAACTAGACAAAAAAAGAATATCCCAAGACTTGGTCTTGGATTAGTAGTGTGGGATAAAGGAAAAAATATTTGTCGAGTGGTGTTGCACCAACCTCGATCAACGAGAAGAAATTCGAACGAAAAATATTAGAAAAAAAATTCGAACGAAAAAAAATATTAGAAGAAATTCGAACGAAAAAAAATATTAAAAGAAAATTTTTTAAAAAATCCGAAAAATTTTCAAACTGGTGATTGCACCAAGTTTGAACATCCCCGCTCTGATACCACTTGTTGGATCGAGAGAAACGATAGAGGAGGGTGAATATCGTTAAACGCTTTTCGGATGAAAACTAGAGCAAGTACGCAGCGGAATAAACACAATCGCGAACACAGGTAGTTTTACATGGTTCGGAGCCTAGGTCGACTCCTACTCCAAGGCCCACGGTCGTTGACCGTTTACTGGGGGCAATTCTATATGTGCGCAATAATTCTTACAAAAAGTTTACAGTAGTAGTATAACAGAAATGAAATGACAGTTCTTCGTTACCGACGTCCGGTATGGGATGTTTCTCAGAGCAGAGGGACGTCGTCGGCGCTTGTGTGTCGAGTTGGGAGGTTTCTGGAGCAAAGCGCAGGAGCAGAAGAACGTAACAGCGTTGGAAGAAGTGTTGTTTTGAAGCCTTGGTTCGAGGGTCCTTTTATAGCACCTGGGGGCGCCCCCACGTGTCAACCGATCCGACTTTCACTCGGTCAGCTTCTGATCCCTTCAAACTCGGGATCAGATCTTGACGGGGGCGCCCGGGACGCTGGGGGCGCCCGGGTTGACTGGGTCTCCTCTTATCCGCTGGCTTCGCTGGGTTCGGCTTTGTTATCTTCAACTGGGGGCGCCCGGGACGCTGGGGGCGCCCGGGAGCATGGGGGGCGCCCGGGAGCACGGAGGCGCCCCGCCCATAAGCTGCCGAGCTCACTTTGCTTTACTTTGTTTTGTGTTCACCTTGGGGACGCCCGGGACACTCCGGGTGCCCTAGTTAGCTGCTGCCTCACTCCTTTGAGGCTCTCTGAGCTGCAGACACTCGTTCCTTCGGTTCTGCATCCAGGGTTAGTCCAAAACACCATAAAGCAATAAGATGTTAGTTTATACAGCCTTAGCTATCTTGGTTCTGACTTTGGGCCTCCAAAATGGAGCCCTAGGTCGAACCGACGCCTACTGTTCCCTCTCAATGGGGAACGCGTCCTCACCTACTCCTCTCGGGAGAATGTACCTGATGCCAACCGGCTCCTCCGGTTGGACTTTTGCCTAGCGGTCCTTTGCCAGGTCTTGGATACCAAGCTGTCCTTCGCCCGATGCCTAGCATTCCTTCGCCAGGTCTTCAGTCCCAAGCTATCCTTTGCCTGGTGCCTAGCAGTCCTTTGCTAGGGCTTCAGTACCCTGGCATTCCTTCGCCAGTGCCTAGCAGTCCTTCGCTAGGACTTTGTACCCTGGCATTCCTTTCCTTCGCCAGTGCCTAGCAGTCCTTCGCTAGGACTTTGTACCCTGGCATTCCTTCGCCAGTGCCTAGCAGTCCTTCGCTAGAACTTTGGGTCCTGGCAGTCCTTCACCAGTGCCTAGCAGTCCTTCGCTAGGACTTTTCCTGCACACTTGAGTAGCATGTTAGATAACAAATAAGACTTAACTTTTGAACCTTTTTGCCATTATCAAAACTCAGGTTCGACTTGGTTGCTTTCTGCACCAACAGACATCACGTTTAGTGTGCTAATGCATTTGGTTTAAGTTTACTTCGCATTTGAATCATTTCTGCATTGAGTTTTATTTCTGAAATTTTGTTCAGTTTTTGCGTATCAGTTATCCCTGCATATCAATTTCAGTCTCAAGTCTATCAGTTTCGGTTATTGGTTTCTTAAGTTTGTGTCAAGAGAACCTTAAATCTTCTACATATTATCTGAGTATTAGATTGGAGTATTCGAACTCATATGCTTTGCGCGTTTTCCATTCAGTTGTTCTGAATTTCTGCATACAGTTCTGCTTTTCTGCATCTCATTTTTGCACTAGATTTGCAACTGATTGAGTAGCTAGCTGCTGTTGAATTTCTTCATGCACTCTTGCAAGTTTATTCACTGATAGCCTAGTCTTCCAGCTGATCCGATCAGCACAGTTTCTGAGCTGTCAGTGATAGTTTTGGCACTTAGTATCAGATTTCTATATTGGCACATGAGTTTTCTTTTCTTTGTATCAAGTTTGATCAATTTTGGCACTTTGTATCAATGGCAGCTTAAGCACTGATTGATATCTAGTTATAGGGTCCTTTTAGTGTGCTAAGGTGTTTGAAATCAACTAGTATTGCATTCGGCCATTTCTGAACTTCTTTGCATTTGTTGGCTTCCAAAGATTGTAGCTAGTTTGTGTTGAGTTTGCCTTAAGTTTGATTTCTGAGCTTCGTAGCTAGTATTTGTGTTAAGTTTGCTTGTTCCAAAAAATTGCCATCACTGCGTTTATTCATTTGCTTAGCATTCGGATTGCATTTGATATCAATTTTGTTCTTCAATTTAGCTACTTTGTCTTGGTTGATTTAGTTTCACATTGGTTGAGTGCATTAGTTGCATTTACCTTGTTTAGCTAATTTAGTTAAGTTTCTTTCTTTTGCATTGTGTTTCCATTTTTGAATTGCAAACCAAACCCAGATTTTATTTGAAACCCAAAAATCATTTGACGACACATAAACTCAAGCTCGAATCAGACAACCTTAACTAGCCCTAGGAAAAATACGACCTGTGGCCCCTTTACTACATTTCTATTCTTTGCTAGCAAAAAGGATTTCTAGCTTACACATATCTAAATTTGAAACCCACATTCGTGACAGTCTCTTTTGGGTCCATCAAATTTTTGGCGTCGTTGCCGGGGAAAACAACTAGTTCAGTTTATTTAAGTTGAGCTTGTGTTTAATATTTTTATTCTTTGATTCTATTTTTGATTGCTTATTCTTTTGTATACGGTTGCTGCCATTTTATTTGTTTTGTGACAGGACTGCAGGTTCAAAATGTTTTCAACTGAACAATCAGAGATCAAAAGTGCACTGGTGGAGTTAAAATATTGGATTAAGCAATTGAAATCCCAACAAAGACCCAACAGTGATTCATCTACTTACCAGCAACCATGTCAACAGTTTCAGTAGCAAAACCAATTTTTTCAGCAATCCCATTCAAATTTTCAGCAACCAAACTATCAATTTCAGCAAGGGCATCCATAATGTCAATCTTTCCAACAATTTCAGCAGCCCGATTCAAACTTTCAGTAGAACCAACCTTTCAATCAGCCACTACAGCAATTTCAACCACAATTCCAGAATTTTCAGCACCCATATGATCAATTTCAGCCACAATTTCAGCAAGATCAGCTATCCTTTCAACTAAGTCAGAATTTTCAGCAAGGATTTCAAACATTGCCGACGTTCCAACCTCAAAACCAGCAAATTTCCCAACCCGCACAGCCTTACAACCAAAACGTTCAGCTACAAAATCAAGGATTTCAGCCCACTCAGTTTCAATCTTCACCACAACCATTCCCATTTCAAAATCAGAATTTTCAAGGCTATAATTCTCAGCAAGTTCAACCATCATTCCAGCCTAATTATCAGCCATTTCAGTAACAATTTCAGCCCTCCTATCAGCCCCAACTATTTGATTTTCAGAATTCACAGCCTATTCATGGTCTTCAGCAGCCTTATGCTACATTTCAAGACCAACAGGAGTTCCACACCAATCAAGGAGGCTTTGAGAATCCTAATGAGAATGAGGCTCAACAACAAAGGATAGAAGAGATGCTTCAACAAATTTTACAACAACAGCTCCAATTTCAGAATGCACAGCCTACTCTTGATTTTCAGCAACCTTATGTCACATTTCAAGAACAATAAAAGCTTCAAGACATCGGAAGATGCCTTGGACAATTGGTTGATCAAATGAATCAAATAAAAGCCCAAAGATCAGGACAATTATCTTATCAAGCTACTCTTAATTATGAGGGGCATGATTGTGATCTAACTTTGGGGAATGAAGAGGTTGTGTCAAGTTTAAACACTCCAAATGCCGAATTTCCTGAAAAATTTCCAGCATCCCATTTTCCTATTCAAGACAGCCCCAGAGTTGATTTTATATCAGTTCAAGGTGACCCTAGTGCATGGCCAAGTCCTTCTTCAAGTGATCTTACAAATTTGGTAGAAGAAGAAGAAGAAAGCATCAAAGTCAGGACACGTACAGTAGTTTTACCTCCTGAAATTCTTATTCAAAATTCATTTCCAAATTTTTCAGCTCAAGAAGAAGATTCTGAAGCACTACAGGACCCTTCTCATCTTTTATATTGTGATGATATTGCTATTGATGGTCCTAATTTTTCTAATATGGTTGTTGCAGACATTACTGAGAAAGCATGCATGGGAGATGATTCTACAGGTGTAGGGGATTGCACAGAGCCCCAGGGACCACAATCATTGACTGGGACTTTAGAAGATTCAGAAGATAAGCCAGAAAGTGTAGGGACTTGCATGGTGGAAGCAAGAACCCAAGAATCACTTGTTCCAGTTGAGTGTCCACTAGAACTTGAGCCTGAGATGGAACCTATACTTGACCAGAAGGAAGCTATGGATACATCTATTCTTGTAGAACCTCCAGGTATTTTTCAGCACGATCAGGTATGTATTCCTCCTATTTCTTTGGAAACATCTATAGAGGTACCTAGTGTTGAATTTGTTGAATGTGAAACATGTTGTGATACATATCATGAAAATGCTGATTGTGAAAAATTCTTAGAGGTGCCTAAAATTGATTTTGTTGAATGTGGTGAATTACTTGATACATCTGTTGTAGATATGGGTTGTGGAAAATTTTTAGAAGAGCCTGAAATTAATGTTGTTTATTGTGATGAATCTCTTGCTATATCTTATGCAGAAGTTGAATGTGAAAAACTTATGAAGGTACCCGAGATTGATTTTATTGGCTGTGAAACATTTCTTGATATACCTTATGTAGAAACTACTTGTGAAAATTCGATAGAGGTACCTAAAGTTGATTTCATTGGTTGTAATGTATTGCTTGATACATCCTTGGTGGGAAATAATTGTGAAAATTCCATTGAAGCATCCAAAATAGATTTCATTGGTGGTGGTAAGTTTCTTGATATACATTGGGTGGATATTAATTGTAAAAATTTCATTGAGGTACCAAAAATTGATTTTAGTGGATGTGATGCATTTTTGGATACATTTTATACAGAGATTGATATTATTTCATTTCTTTCTTACCCTGCACACATGAGAGAGGTATTACATGGTTTTGCAGGGTCCAGAAGACTTCTAGAGTGGGTGCTCCATCAAAACAGACTCCAACCTCCTGGAAGGTTTTCCAAAAAGCATCAAGAGGGAGGAGTTGATTCTGCTTTGACTCATAGCACTCCACCTCTACAATGGATCTTGTACCTAAATCGCCTTCGGCTACCTGAACATTTTGCTGTAAAGTTCAAGTGTGGGGGAGCCCTGTACCATGAAATTGATCAAATGAAGTCAGCTCTCTCAGCTACCCATACTCCGCCACTACCAAGATGGAGGTTATTTCTTGATAGACTCCGACCGCCAGAAATAAAGGGGAGTTTGTTCTTTCTTGCATTTTCTTTCATTGCATGTTTCATTTTTATGTTTTCTAGGAGTAGAATTTTCTTTTAAATTGAGTCCTTGCTAATAAATGTGTGAATAGAGTAGAATGCATAGGAGTCATTGTAGATACCATGTTAGTCTTCTTGGAAATTTATTTCTTGCATGATTAGGAATAAATGTATCCCTCTAGGTTGTCTTCATGTCATTTTAGAGTCTCTTAAAAATAAATTAAATTTGGTTGTTAAAACTTAAGGCTTGAGCTAATGGATGAAATCTTGGATGCTTGAGTACTACTTGGCTATGTTTTCTTAATTGATGATTTGAGATGAATTATTTGTACCTAGTGAGAATTAGTCTCATTTTTGTGACACACATATGTGATTGTACTCTAGAACTTGCTTAGGTTCTTTCAAAACCATATTTCTATGTTTGGATCACATCTATAGAGGCTAATCAATTTGTTTCTCCTTTCCATATCAATTTTTGGCAATAATCATAGTTGAAACATACTCTATTCTATTTTCCTTCCTATATTTTCTACTCTTGCCATCCTTCTCCATGGACTTGTTTGTTTGGGATGTTTCTTGATGCTACTTTGCCCGAGACGGACAAAATATTAAGTGTGGGGGAGGTGGCTAGTGTTTTGAAATCATTTTGTATCAAGGAAAAAAAAAATTCTTTGAGATTGATTCCAAAAGGTGCCAAGTTGAGTTGAGTTTGGTATCAAGAATGAGCAAGAGGATGGAAGAAATTGGAGATCAAGATTTCTTATTATACTTTGAAGATTCAAGTGACACGCAATGGAAAAATCTGCAATGAAAAAGAAAAAAAATGGCACACAAAGAAAAGGAAATCTGTGCCAAGGAAAAATCTGAGGTCAATGAAGCTTGTATCACAAATGGAAAAATCTGAGATCAAGATTAGCAACACTCTGCTGAAGTCTGAATTGAAGGCTGTAAAGTTTGAATTGAAGCAGAAAAAAATCTGTGCAGAAATCTGTACCAAAGTGGGAACAAGTGAAGAAAAAAAAATGTGCCAAAAAGAAAGAAAAAAATTGCTATGGAACATGTTTCGGCCACTCTGCTAAAGGATGAATTATAGCTGTGTTAACCTGAAACCAATGCAGAAATTCGGTGCCAAGTTGAATTCAGTAAAGAAGAAAGAAAAATCTGAGCACAAGTGGAAAGGAAATGGTCAAGTGGAGTATCAAGAAGTGGAATCCAAAAAGAAAAGCCAAAAGAAATGGAAGTCTAAGAAGAGCATACTAATTCAGTAGCATCAGATTGCAAGGGATATCTCCTGCAACTTATCGAATGTGAGGAAGAGAAGGAAGCTGCAAAATTCAGCTATGAAAAAAAAAGAAGAAGAAGAAACTGAATAAAAACAGTGAGGGAGCAAAGTTATCAAGCCATTGAGTAAAAGAGTGTGTTTCGAAATCTGAATAAGCTCACTGCTGATAAGAAACCAGAAAATTGCAAGGATTAAGAACAAGACCACTCGACAGCAAGGTTGAGAATGTGAGCTGAAAATGCAGCTGGAAAAGAGAAAAAACAGAAAGTTAATTTGCTATAAAGTCAGTTTGGTATCAAGAGGAAGCTGAAATTGGGTCTTGTATCATTTGATTGCAAGTACTAATTGATGCTAATGGTTTTGAGAAATCAAAGTTTTGAAAGGTCTGAAAGTGATGCCGTGGAGCTGAAATCTGAAGCAGAAGAAAAAAAAAAGAGAAGAGAATAAAATTAGAAGTGTGCCAACTTGAAGGTGAAGTGTATCAAAGAGGAGTTGCAAGAGGTGTTTAGTGAAGATTGTATGTGGAGCATCTATGTTACTTGATGTCTTAAGTTCTCTGATATAAAATCTGATCCGAAATGCTCAATTAGAAGATTTGATGAGCAGGAAAAAAAAGGAAAAAGTTTGAAAAAAAAGAGAAGGAAACAAAGAAACAAGCGGCATAAAATTGAAGTTGTGGCACTATGAAATCAGTGAAGATATTCTCATCAGAATCCAAGCTTTGCTCCATTACATTCTGACTTTCCTAGAGAGAAAGAAAAAAAGAAAAAAAATCAGAAAAGAAAAGATAAGGAAGCAAATTGGCACGCAAGATGGACAATTGGCACAAAGGAGTTGATGGGGTCTTTTCATAAAATTTTTGAAGGGCAATGTCAAAGCCTCACTCCATCACACATTTGACTTCATTATGAGGACTGACAAGAGGGCAAAGTGCATTAAAAATATCCTTGAGCATTCAAGTCTTCCACTTTATCAAATTTACTATTTTTCTTGGCTTTTACTTCATTTTCACCATTTTACATATTTTTCCCCTTGTTTTGGATGAGCTTTTGTAGATGTGGATCCTAGTCATGAATAATGGTGGAGAGTAGATAACAAGCAAGCCTATGGTAGTGCAAAAAGCATGTTTGTATGAGTGAGCTCCATTTTCATTATAAACTTAGAACTCAAGAAGAGAGCCACCAAAAATTTCCTTTGAAAGGCTAGTGAGTTAAATTCATCTCAATGAATCATGAAGGATGAAGAGGCTAAGTTGTTGATTTAAGGACGAGATACTAATCCATAGAGCTTAGATTTTTGAGAATTAACAACCCTAGGTAATTTCTTTTCAATTGCTTCTACTTATGTATGAGAAAAGTTAGGGGATACATACTTAGTAGTTTTCACGAGACGCTCAAGCTTAAGTGTGGGGGAGTTGATGAGTATCATTTTGTTGATCATTTTAGATGCTAAAATCCAAATTTGACCCATATTTTACTTGCTTAATATTGCATTTATCCTAGGTTTGGTGAATGTATTCTATTTTTGGGCTTTATTGTAAATCTTGCCACATTGGAATATTTTGGAACTTAATTGTGAATCTATGTTTATAGGCTTTGGAAGGATCACGGACCGAGGTCAAGAATAGTCAGAATCAGGCTCAGATTAAGGCAATCAAGCTCTGGAGAATTGTGAGCCGTCCATTCAGAAGATAAGCAGATCTGGATCATCCAGAGCAAATCAGATGGATCCGAGAAGAGGAATGGTAGATCTGATCTTCATAATGAGATCTGGAAGTTTAGGGGTAAATCGGACAAGATCCAGCCATTGGATCAAGCTCAGAAGGATCTAGACCGTCCGTTCAAAGATCAGCTTGATCTGAGCCACCCGTTGCAAATTTGGAAGATCCGAGCCACTGAGAGACAGATCCTGACCCTTGATAAACATCTGAGAGTTTTGGTTCAGATCGGATAAAGATCAACCGTTGGATGAGTGCTGGCTAATCTGAGCCGTCCATTTCTTAACTATTTAAACTGTCAGCTGCTCCCGATCACGGTGTCGGGTCTTCGCCAGTTCTTCGCGTTTCTTCAACTGTTCTTCTTTCCGTTTGTAGTTTTCTTCATCTGAAGGCGTGGCCAACTCGATTTCAACCTTGGAGCAAGATCTGGATCATTGGGAAGAAGTGTCCGTGGAGATTCTCGCTCAGATTTGCACCGAAACAGAGATTGATTGAGGGTTTCGTCAACTCTGTGATCCGATCGATTGGATCACGATTTCGTGTCGTTTTCTCCCATAAGAGCTAACTGGAGGGTCCTCTGGTATGCTTTGATCATAACCAAATCATCATCACACCTCGACATCAGGAGATCGAAGAAATCGATTGGTTTTCTCAGCTTGATGCAGTCTGTGAGCAGAGTTGAAAGCAAGAAGCATTAGTCTTATCAAGTTTAGCTTCACTAGAGTTACCTCTACTCTTGAAGTGTCGACCCCTTCTCATCATCTTTCTCACAAAGTTTGCCATCTCGGAGGATGAGGAGCCGCTGCATCTTCCTCGAAATCGGACTCGGATTCGGAAGAGGATGAAGATGAAGAGACCTCCTTCTCCTTCTTCTTTTTGTTGGATCGGTCCCTTGCAACTAAGTCAATCCCCTTCTCCTTGGGGCCTTTGTTAGCCATTTCATGCAATTCCATTTCACAAAACAAATCATCTAACTTAACAATGGATAAATCCTTGGATACTTTGTAGGCATCCACCATGGATGACCACAAAGCATTCCTTGGAAATGCTTTTAGTACATACCTCACAAGGTCGCAATTCTCGACCTTTTCATCAATCAAATGAAGCCCATTGAGGACTTCCTTGAACCGGTTATGGAGCTCACTTACCGTTTCATTCTCCTTCATGGAGAGATTTTGGAGTTGATTGAGGAACAAGTCCCTCTTGGCGATTCTTGAATCTCGGGTGCCCTCATGAAGTTCGATGAGCTTGTTCCACAAGTCCTTTGCACTTGTGAAAGGACCAACCTTGATGAGTTGGTCTTTGTTCATGCCACATTGTAGAGTGACGACCGCCTTCGCATCGGCTTCACTCTTCCGAGTTTGTTCGGCTGTCCACCGCCATGATTCGAGTTCTTTGCCTTCATCATCCTTAGGAGGGGTGAATCCCTCCTTCACCGCAAACCACGTGTTGATGTCCATCTTTAAGTAATATTCCATCTTCGATCTCCAATATTGGAAATCAGCGCCATCGAAGAATGGAGGTCGGGTGGTGGAGAAGCCTTCCCTCAATGCCATGGATGTAGCTCTCAGTTGTTAATCCGCAAAAACAGAGCCCCAAGCTCTGATACCACTTGTTGGAACCCGGATGGCTAGAGAGGGGGGGGGGGTGAATATAGCCAAACACTTTGACCTTTGGCACTTATCAAATTTCTGCACTCAACCTTATCAGTAGCACAGCGGAAGAAACAATGGAAACAAAGCAGTGCAGAAAACAAAAACAGAAAACGAAGGCAAACAAACACAACTAGCAAGATCGCTAACAAGAAGGGTTTATAAGGTTCGGAGATAACTTGCCCCTACTCCTTGGCGTGCCCTTAAGGTGGGCGATCCCTTGATCGTCGGCAGATCAAGCCCCGGTTATCACCGGATAGAAAGCAACCTCCTTCTCGGTGGAGAAACCTCTCCACAGCGTTTCAATCACAGATATATGTTTAAGCACAATGAAACAACAAGAAAGATCTTACTTAGCACTTAGCAAAGACAAGAACACAACAAGCTCCCTCAGAGTTCCACCCAGCGATGATCTCACGCAAGAGCTCTCTCCTCGTGTCTTCTCGCTGTTGGACTTGGAGCTTCTTGTTCCCTCCTTCAAGCGCTCAAGTAATGAATAGTTGCTTCACAGAATGTAGTTGCTTGCACAAGATGATGGAACTTCAGAACACGCAAGCAAGATGTGGAGAACACAAAGGCGCAGCAAGAACTCAGTTCGCGAACTCTAGAACTTGTTGGTGCAGTGAGCACTAGAGTCAAACCTATGTTTTGATAATGGCAACAGGGTTCAAAAGTTAAGTCTTACTTGTTATCTGACAATGTTACTTGAGTGTGCAGGAAAAGTCCTAGCGAAGGGCTGCTAGGCACCTGGCGAAGGGCTGCCAGGATAAAAAGCCCTAGCGAAGGACTGCTAGGCACATGGCGAAGGAATGCCAAGATACAAAGACCTAGCGAAGGACTGCTAGGTGCCAGGCGAAGGATAGCTTGGGACTGAAGCCCTAGCGAAGGAATGCTTGGCACCGGGCGAAGGACAGCTCGGCATCCAAGTCCTGGCAAAGGACCATCAGGCAAAAGTCCAACCAGAGGAACGGTTGGCATCAGGTACATTCTCCCGAGAGGAGTAGGTGAGGACGCGTTCCCCGTCGAGGGAACAGTAGGCGTCGGTTCGACCTAGGGTTCCATTTGGGAGACCCAAAGTCAGAACCAAGACAGCTAAGGCTGTATAAACTAACCACTTAATGTTTTGTTGTGTTTTGGACTAACCCTGGATGCAGGACCGAAGGAACGAGTGTCTGCAGATCAGAGAGCCTCAAAGGAGTGAGGCAACAGCTGACCAGGGCGCCCGGAGTGTCCCGGGCGCCCCCAAGGTGAACACAAAACACACAAGTAAAAAGCACGCTTCGACACTACATCCTGCGGGCGCCCCCATGCTCCCAGGCGCCCCGGCTGCTCCCGGACGCCCCCAGCGCTTCGGGCGCCCCCAACAGCAAGCATCGAAGCGCAAGCCAGCGAAGCAAGGGATAAAGTTTGACCCGGTCAACCCGGGCGCCCTGAGCGCTCTGGGCGCCCCGATCAAAGCTGATCCCGAAGTCAAAGGGATCAGAAGCTGACCGAGATCAAGCCGGATCAAATGCCACATGGGGGGGGGCACCCCCGACGATCCGGGCGCCCCCAGGGCTATTTAAAGGCCCCTCGACCCCAAGCTTCAACAATAACTTCCAATAAACGCTTCTACGCTCTTCTGCTCTCGCGCTTCGCCCCGGAATCCTTCCAACTCGAGCCGACGACGTCACGCTGCTTCGAAAAAGTCGATCTACCCCGGACGTCGGTAAAAGAGCAATTTAAGTTTACTGTACTTAATTCTGTAATTATCTTTTGTAAACTATTTGCGCCTTATATAGAATTGCCCAAAGTAAACGGTCAACGACCGTGGGCCTTGGAGTAGGAGTCGACCCAGGCTCCGAACCAAGTAAAATCGACCGTGTCTCTGTGAGAGATTGTTTTTATTAATTTCCGCTGCGTACTTGCTCTAAGTGTTTTCGAAAAATGATTTCCGATATTCACCCCCCCTCTATCGGTTTTCTCGATCCAACAAGTGGTATCAGAGCGGGGAAGTTCAAACCTGGTGCAACCACCAGTTTGAAATTTTGTTTTCGGATTTTTATTCTCTATTTTTTTGTATGAATTTTCGTTAAATATTTCGTTCGATTTTTTTTTCGAGTTTAGTGCAACACCCCTCGTTATTTCATTTTATTCATCCAACACTACTAATCCAAGACCTAGTCTTGGGAAATTGGTTTCTTTTTTGTTAGTTTCTTATTTTACAGATCAAATGGCCATGCAAGAGGGATTTAGCACCGCCAGACCTCCACTTTTCAATGGAGAAGACTTTTCTTACTGGAAAAGTCGAATGGAGGTCCACCTGAAAACACAGGTGGACATATGGATTATCATCCAGTCCGGACTGGAGATTCCCACTAACGCTGAAGGCTTACCTCAAAGCTACTCAGAATGGGACACCACTCTCAAGCGCAAAATAGAAGCCGATGCAAAAGCAACACAAACCCTACAATGCGGCCTGACAAAAGAGGAGCTGAACCGAGTGGGGCCCTTCAACAGTGCCAAGGAGCTATGGGCAAAATTGATCGAGCTGCACGAAGGAACATCAGATACCAGGATCAGCAAGAGGGATCTGCTCCTGAACAAATTGTACACCATCAAGATGGCCGACAACGAATCAGCAGCCCAACTCCACGCACGCATACAAGAGAACGGTCTTCACACTATAGGTCACAAGGTCGAAAACCGTGACCTAATAAGGTATGCTCTAAATGCATTCCCTAGAAATACCTTGTGGGCATCTATGGTAGATGCATACAAGGTTTCAGGGGATCTCTCTAAAATTAAATTAGACGAATTGTTTTCTGAGTTAGAACTTCATGAACAGACTAACTGCAATATGGCCGAGAAGAGTATTGCCTTTTTTGCAGGAAAAACTGGAAGATCGACAAAGAAGAAACCTCAACCTGAACCCGAGTCTACCTCAGACTCAGACGCAGAAGATGAAGAAGGAGATCAATCTGAGCTAGTCCGACTAGCCCGAAGTTATTATAAAAAATTAAAGAACCAAGCCAACACACGGAGAACAAGCCGAAGAAAGGACGAACCAGCTGAACCCGCAAACAAGCCCAACGTGACCTGCTACGAGTGCAAGAAAAAGGGCCACTACAAGTCAGAGTGTCCTAACCTAAAGGAGACTAAAAAGACAAGAAGAAAGAAAGCACTGCAAGCAACCTGGGACGAATCTTCCTCAGAAGAAGAAGAAGAGGCACCCCAGTCAAACCTACTAGCCCTGACCGCCTCAGAAGACGTCGAGACCGAATCAGAATCAGAACAGGACGACGGCAAACTGACCTTCTCAGAGGATGGCGAAATCAAGGTGAGTGGTTTTAATAGAAGTCAGTTAAACGATTTAATTTCATATCTTTCTCGAGATTTGGCGAAAGCCAAACTCCGAATCGAGTCCCTCCGACAGGAAGTAAAACTCCTGAAAGAGGGAGCTGATTCTAAATCATTAACCGAAAACGTTCAAGAAGGAACTCCTACTCAAGTTGAAAAACTTGAGAAAGAAAACTCCTCCCTGAAAACTCAGGTTAAGGATCTTAGAGCGGCCTTAGAACGATTTACTTCTGGATCCAAAAATCTTGACATGATTCTTGAAAAACAGAAGTCCGTTCTAAATCGATCCGGACTTGGCTACAGAACCAAATCCCGACAAAGATCGTATTTTGCTGTACTGAATCAGTCCAGAGGTAAAGTTCAGGCATGGGTACCTAAACTGTGCCTGAACCAACCAACTGGATCAAATCAATATTGGATCCCCAAGGACAAGATTCACATCTTGCCTAATCATTATCGTGGCTATAGTCCAGGGGGAGCCAAATTGAAAACTATTTTTATTGTTAAATAGAATTAAATTCTTGCAATTTGCCTGATTGTTTGTTTATTTAAATTTATGCAACTTACCATGCTTAGACTTAGGTTAGTTTAAGGACTAAACAAACTTAACTGAAACTTGATAACATAGTATTGGGTGGAGGTGAGATAATAGTACGTTAGGGAAACCAATTCTAATAAGATCAAGTTCACTTGGTCTCTTTAGACTGGTGAAACTAGCCGAAACTACCGATCCAAAATCCAAAACTAGTTAGACCAGAACTTTTTCAAAAATTAATTTTGAAAATGAAATTTCATTAAATGGCTTTGTCAAGGAAAGGGTTGATGATCCAATAAGGCTACAGCCAAAGAAGGCCTAGTGCCTCGCCAAGACCTGGAAGCCAATTTTTGAATTTCAAATTCAAATTACTTTTTGTTAAATTCAAATCTAACACAAACCTTCAGTTAAGTATAGATTCGAACATTATCTCTCAAAATAAACTTAACTGTTTTCAAAAATTAATGCAAAGTTTTCAAAATAAACTAACTTTTTCAAAATAATTTTATTATCAAAACATGTCTCACAAAACCTATAAGGCTAACGTGATTGAAAACCCTAGATTTGGGTGAGACAGACTAAGTAGTGAAAATCAATTTAAGCTATTCCTGACTCTAGTTGGATCCAAATCAACAAAACTCTTTATGTGTAGGAACATAAAGATTTGGACCAATGGGTGTTGGATAGCGGTTGCTCCAGACACATGACTGGAGATAAATTGAAATTCACCAAACTCAAGTTCAAAAACCTAGGCTCAGTAGCATTTGGCAACAATGCTACCCTAAAGGTAATTGGGTTAGGTAATATTGAACTTAAATCTGATTTTATTATTAAGAAAGTTCATTTGGTTGAAAACTTTAACTTTAACTTGCTTAGCATAAGTCAGTTATGTGATTCTGGTTATATAGTCACCTTCAACAATTCTGATTGCCTGATTAGAAATATACAAAACTCAGAAATCATGCTTAAGGGCACTAGGAAAAATAATGTATACACTATAAACCTTCCCCTAGTACCCAAATGTATGTTAACTCAGTTAGAACAATCAAACCTCTGGCATAGGAGACTAGGTCATACTAACTTACGAACTATCTCAAAAATCACCCAACTTGGACTAATTAAAGGCATACCTAAAATTAAAAATCATGAAAACCTAATATGTGAATCATGTAATCAAGGTAAACAAACCAAATCTAATCACAAACTAATCCAATCTGACCTAACTCAAACCTCACTTGAGCTCCTGCACCTTGACCTATTTGATTCACATGGAGCCAAGTCACTAAGCGGGAACCGATACTGCTTAGTAATAGTTGATGATTATTCTAGGTTTACCTGGGTTAGGTTTCTAAAAACCAAAGATGAAACCCTAAACCTATTTAATGAATTCTGCAAATTAATTGAAAATCAAAACGATACTAAAATTAAAAGACTTAGGAGTGACCACGGAGGAGAATTTGAAAATCAACGGTTTGGGGAATTTTGTAAGGTCAATGGGTACTTGCATGAATTTTCATGTCCTAGAACTCCCCAACAAAATGGAATAGTAGAAAGAAGAAATAGAACATTACAAGAAGCCGCTAGGGCTATGCTCAACGAGTTTAACTTAGCAAACCAATTTTGGGCAGAAGCAATTAGTACAGCCTGTTACATCCAGAACAGGGTGCTAATTAACAAGCGACACAACAAAACACCCTATGAACTGTACTACCATAGGCTCCCAAACCTACACTACCTAAGGGTCTTTGGATGTAAAGTCCATATCCTAAACACCAAAGACTACTTAGGAAAATTTCAATCCAAATCAACCCTAGGTATCTTCCTAGGATACTCAACCACAAGTAGAGCTTATAGAGTCTATAACAAACAAACTAAGAAAATTGAAGAAACAACTAATTTAATATTTGATGAAGAAGTCAAATCAACATCTGATAATCCAGACCTAACTTCATCAAACTCTGATCAAAAAAATAATGAACAAACTAGTGAACCTTTAATTGAAAGCTTAAACGAACTAACTATTGAACCAATTAATGAGCTAACTGAACCAATTATTGAACCAACAAATGAACCAGCCCAAAGAGTCGAATTAAACAGTGAACCAAACCGATCAGCCGGACCTGAGGCTGAACCAAGTTCTAGGAGAACCAAGAAACCCAGACTTAGTTACCCAACCGATCAAATTGTAGGTGATCCAACACTAGGAGTCAGAACTAGATCCTCCTATAGAAACCTTAGTCAAATAGCTATGATATCAAAAATAGAACCCAAAACTATAGATGAAGCCCTACCTGACCCTGATTGGATCATAGCTATGCAAGAAGAATTAGCCCAATTTGAAAGGAACCAAGTCTGGGAACTAGTGCCTAAACCTGAAGGCAAATCCGTCATAGACACTAAGTGGGTCTTTAGGAATAAGTTAAACGATCAAGGAGAAATAGTCAGAAATAAAGCCCGCTTAGTAGCTAAGGGATTCAGCCAAGTAGAGGGATTAGATTACGATAAAACATATGCTCTAGTAGCTAGACTTGAGTCCATTAGAATGTTGTTAGCATTTGCATCCCATAAAGGATTTAAGCTATACCAAATGGATGTAAAGTCAGCCTTCCTAAATGGATTCATTAAAGAAGAAGTTTATGTAGGACAACCCCCTGGGTTTGAGGATTTAGACAAACCTAACCATGTGTACAAATTAACTAAAGTACTATATGGGTTAAAATAAGCACCTAGGGCTTGGTATGAACGATTATCAACTTACTTAACTTCTAAAGAATTTAAACAAGGACAAATTGACTCAACATTATTTGTTAAAAACCTAGGAAAAGATATATTTATTGCTCAAATTTACGTAGAGGACATAATCTTTGGATCCACCAATACCAACTTCCTAAAAGAATTTGTCAAGATGATGGAAGATGAATTTGAAATGAGCTTAGTTGGTGAGCTTACCTTTTTCCTATGACTACAAATCAAACAAACTAGAGATGGAAACTACGTCCATCAATCCAAATATGCTAAAGAGTTAGTAAAGAAATTTAAAATGGATAACTCTAAAAGCATAAGTACCCCCATGGCCACTAATGTAAAAATAGATAGTGACCCTGATGGTAAGCCAGTAGACCTCAAACTATATAGAAGTATGATAGGTAGTCTACTGTACCTTACAGCCAGCAGACCTGACATTCTTTTTGCTGTAGGGATGTGTGCTAGATACCAAACCTGTGCTAAGGAAACACACCTAGCAGCCCTAAAAAGAATACTAAGATATGTAAAGGGCACTCTAAATGTAGGGATCTGGTATCCTAGAACCTCAACCTTCAATTTGTCAGGATACTCGGATTCTGACTATGCTGGTTGTAAATTAGATAGAAAGAGCACAAGTGGAAGCTATCAACTGTTAGGAAGTAATCTAGTAAGTTGGTGCAGCAGAAAACAACACTGTGTAGCTCTGTCCACAACTGAAGCTGAATATGTAGCCTTAGGAGAGTGTGTAGCACAACTTTTATGGATGATGCACACTCTTAAGGACTTCCAGCTCAACTACACACAAACTCAAGTATTTATTGACAATATAAGTTCAATCAATCTAACTAAGAACCCAATCCAACATTCCAAAACGAAACACATAGAAGTTAAACATCACTTCGTAAGAGACCATGTAGCTAGGGGTGAGATAGTACTTAATCATATAGACTCAAAATCCAACATAGCTGATATATTCACAAAACCCTTACCTGAATCTGAGTTCAGCTCACTAAGAAGGCAGTTAGGATTGTGTTCTGTAGAATAGAATAACTCTGCTTGTGATTTTTCTGCTTTATTTGATTTACAAATCAATTTCTTAAAGAATTTGAAAAACTGTTTTACTTAATTTCAAAATCAGTTTTTATTTTTGTTATTTTTTTCTTAGTTTTATTTCAAAACTACCCCCTTTCAAAACTATGGCTTTTTCGCAAATGGACTTAGACTAGGCCCTAACCCTAGAATTGCATGCACCTATAGATTTAGAAGCCAGCATCTCACAAGCACTTTAGGATACTTTGATTGATAACCTAGAAAGGGTTGAGATGCTTAAGTCTTTGTCTTAATTCAAGATGCTTTAAGTCAGTGCATCTGCAGTAATTGGGGCACTAAATACAAATTTCACAGCAATCAAGTTAAGTGTCAAGTTTAGAAAATCTAACTTGAACAGAAACACTTAACATGACTGACCCTAGCAAAAACTACTGTTTATAACAGTTAGTAAGTAGCTAAATGGGTTAGACAGGTCGCTACAAGAGAAAATCAACTGATTTAGTTTCAATCTTGAATTGGTTCAGTACAGCAAAATCATGTAAATATTTTTATGAAATTTATTTCAGTGATGAAGTTTAATTTCTGCTGTATTTATCTTTTTTTTTGATATATGGCAAAGGGGGAGAGATAGAAAAAGAGAGAGTTTATTTAAAGAGAGTTTATTTAAAATTTTCTATCCAAAAAAAATTTTTTTTTTGCAAAAACTCTCCTTTATTCAAAAAGGACCAAGTTCTAAAAATTTTCTAAGCTTGTTAAAATTTTCTAAGCTTTTCAAAAATTTCTAAGTACTTAAGTTTTCTTTTTCAAAATTTTCTAAGATTTTCGAAAATAATTAAGCTTCTCAAGAATTTACTAAAGTTCTTTTAAAGTTTTCAAAAGTTTTATTACTTAAGCTTTTCGAAAATAATTTCTAAAAGTACTTAAGCTTCTCAAGAATTTACTAAAAGTTTTTTACTAAATTAATATTTTCAAAACTTTTTTGAGTACTTTAAACTTAAGGCTTCAAATTTTTTTTAGTACTCTAAACTCATTTAAACTTAAGTTATCAAAAGATTTCCAAAGTACCTGAACTTAAGTTTTCAAAGTAAAAAATCATTCTAAGTAATGTTTTTCTTAACCCCACGAATTTTTGAAAAATCTAGGGGGAGATTCTCTCCAGGGGGAGGGAACAAATTTTTATGCTTTTGTTTAAACTTAACTTTTTGAACTAGGGTTGCCATAAATCAAAAAGGGGGAGATTGTGGGTGCAGTGAGCACTAGAGTCAAACCTATGTTTTGATAATCGCAACAGGGTTCAAAAGTTAAGTCTTACTTGTTATCTGATAATGTTACTTGAGTGTGCAGGAAAAGTCCTAGCGAAGGGCTGCTAGGCACCTGGCGAAGGGCTGCCAGGATAAAAAGCCCTAGCGAAGGAATGCCAAGATACAAAGACCTAGCGAAGGACTGCTAGGTGCCAGGCGAAGGATAGCTTGGGACTGAAGCCCTAGCGAAGGAATGCTAGGCACCGGGCGAAGGACAGCTCGGCATCCAAGTCCTGGCAAATGACCGTCAGGCAAAAGTCCAACCAGAGGAACGGTTGGCATCAGGTACATTCTCCCGAGAGGAGTAGGTGAGGACGCGTTCCCCGTCGAGGGAACAGTAGGCGTCGGTTCGACCTAGGGTTCCATTTGGGAGACCCAAAGTCAGAACCAAGACAGCTAAGGCTGTATAAACTAACCACTTAATGTTTTGTTGTGTTTTGGACTAACCCTGGATGCAGGACCGAAGGAACGAGTGTCTGCAGATCAGAGAGCCTCAAAGGAGTGAGGCAACAGCTGACCAGGGCGCCCGGAGTGTCCCGGGCGCCCCCAAGGTGAACACAAAACACACAAGTAAAAAGCACGCTTCGACAGTACATCCTGCGGGCGCCCCCGTGCTCCCGGGCGCCCCCGCTGCTCCCGGGCGCCCCCAGCGCTCCGGGCGCCCCCAACAGCAAGCATCGAAGCGCAAGCCAGCGAAGCAAGGGATAAAGTTTGACCTGGTCAACCTGGGCGCCCCGAGCGCTCGGGCGCCCCGGTCAAAGCTGATCCCGAAGTCAAAGGGATCAGAAGCTGACCGAGATCAAGCCGGATCAAATGCCACGTGGGGGGGGGGGGGGGGGGAGGGCGCCCCCGACGATCTGGGCACCCCCAGGGCTATTTAAAGGCCCCACGATCCCAAGCTTCAACAACAACTTCCAATAAACGCTTCTACGCACTTCTGCTCTCGCGCTTCGCCCCGGAATCCTTCCAACTCGAGCCGACGACGTCCCGCTGCTCCGAAAAAGTCGATCTACCCCGGACGTTGGTAAAAGAGCGATTTAAGTTTACTGTACTTAATTCTGTAATTATCTTTTGTAAACTATTTGCGCCTTATATAGAATTGCCCAAAGTAAACGGTCAACGACCGTGGGCCTTGGAGTAGGAGTCGACCCAGGCTCCGAACCAAGTAAAATCGACCGTGTCTCTGTGAGAGATTGTTTTTATTAATTTCCGTTGTGTACTTGCTCTAAGTGTTTCCGAAAAACGATTTCCGATATTCACCCCCCCTCTATCGGTTTTCTCGATCCAACAGAACTCTGCTTCAACGAAGCCTTCTTCCGCCGTTTTGTTTCTCCACTCAGCACCAGGTGACAGCATCTCCTGCAGCCTCCAGCTCCTTCCCTGCCAACGCCAGCTACCACTGAGCCCTCCCTGGACTTCTTGAGCTCCCCTCAGCCAAGCTCCAGTCAGCAGCTCCAGTCTGCAGCTCCAGCCGTTTTAACCTGAGATGGAAAACGGACAAACTTGCTCCAAGGAAAGCCTCCATTGACTTCTCCTTGAGTGTTTGAATCCTTCCCTGTCACCTGCAGCTTGATCAGAGTATTAGAACAGCATATCACTCAGTAAATCAAGAATCAGAAGTTAAGCGCAGAGAATCGGATACGTTCAGACGCGATCAGAGCGTCTGACAGTGCATTTTGAATTAAAGTGATCGGTCATTGGACCGATCAGAGAGCCTCCTGATCGGTCACCAGACCGATCAGGCTGGGTCCAGACCGATCAGGCTCCGTCCTGATCGGTCCCCAACGCTCAATTAGAAATCGCGATTTCTTTGGGACTCTCCTGGATCGATCACTAGGCCGATCCCAGGTTGTGGATCGATCACCCGACCGATCCACCCCTTTATCGGGCAATTTCTGAGCTTCGCAGTCCAGACCTCCTGATCGATCACCAGACCGATCAGGAAAACTCCTGATCGGTCACCAGACCGATCAGGAAACCTCCTGATCGGTCACCAGACCGATCAGGTCGTGACCAGACCGATCAGGCTCCGTCCTGATCGATCATAAAGAGGAACCTGCGATGCTGGATCGTTCTCCAGAACGATCTACACAGTGATCCTGATCGGTCACCAGACTGATCAGGAGCAGTTCAGCAAGGGAACTCAACCTCACTGTTTGCTCCCTGATCGGTCACCAGACCGATCAGGAGCAAAGCAATGGGTGAAACGCATACTCCCTGATCGGTCACCAGACCGATCAGTCATCGCTGGATCGGTCACCAGACCGATCCACGAAGGAACACCGTGCCAACTTCCTGATCGGTCACCAGACCGATCCAGGGGCTCCAACCTAGCCCTCCAAGCTAGGGTTTCAACCACCTTAGCCCTCCAAGCTACGGATTTTTCACCTAACCCTCCAAGTTGGGAATTTGCACCTAACCCTCCAAGTTAGGACTTTTCACCTAGCCCTCCAAGCTAGGACTTTTCACCCAACTCTTCCGGATTAGGACTTTCCAAACCTAGCCCTCCAAGCTAGGACCTGACCCTCCAAGCCAGGACTTTTTCACCTAACTCTCCAAGATGGGAATTTTCACCTAACCCTCCAAGTTAGAACTTTTCACCTAGCCCTCCAAGCTAGGACTTTTCACCCACCTCTTCCGAATTAGGACTTTTCACACACCTAGCCCTCCAAGCTAGGACTTTTCACCCACCTCTTCCGAATTAGGAGTTTTCACACACCTAGCCCTCCAAGCTAGGATTTTCCATACCATGCCTGATCCCCGACCAGGACTTAATCATAATCATCATAATCAACCTAAACTAAAATCGATGTCAACACCAAAACAATAATCAGGGTCAGACTGCATCAACAGAACTAAGCAGAAATAAATTAGGAAATTGCAAGAACTACACTTGACCTATTTGGAAAACGAAGCAATTAAATTCAAACTATAGAATTGAAATTTAAGAACTAATTGCAGGGAACTAAACTTGAATGCAGGTAATTAATTACAGAAATATGAAAGCTAGAATAAAACCATTGCTTAAGAAACTTGGCTTAAAGTGTAGAGGAACAAACTAGAGCAATGTGAAGAAAATACATGCTTAAACCTAAAATTATCCTAACTTGAACATCAAATCAGTTCCTAATCAAGACTTCCCATTGCCGTCACACAAAGGATGAGCTAGAAACCCTCTGAACTCAAAAACCAACGAAGGAAAGCTCCCTAGATCAATTTGCTGCGTATGACTCTTCCTGATTGGTCACGGGACCGATCAGGTCTTCTTCTGATCGGTCACTGGACCGATCAGGAGCGACTCTGTCCGACCGTGGTGAACGATCAGTAGCTGAAAACTGTCCCCGATCTCTGCCGAACCGATCAGGTCTTCTTCTGATCGGTCACTGGACCGATCAGGAGCGACTCTGTCCGATCGTGGTGAACGATCAGTAGCTGAAAAACTGTTCCCGATCTCTGCCTTCTCAATCGGCTGGATGGCGATCGAGCTCAAAAACCATCAAAACGCCTTCGAGAACCCCTCTCAAGCTTCGACAGCTCCGGACGATGGAAACCAGCGATCAACAAGGATCGATCGGCAGGCACAACAGCTCCGGCAAAACCCTCACCGTAGCTCTTCCAACTGCTAGATTTGGATCAGCAAACTAAACAGAAAATATACCTCATTGATCTGAAACCTTGAGAAGAAACGAATTCGATGTTGGCGGCGCGCGATCTGAGAAGAAAACTAGGAACAAAACGATGAAGAAACGAAGAACAGGGAAGAAAACTTGTGATCTGCGAACTCTGCTACTATGCGACGACGCCATATCTGATCGGAGAAGCGGTTTTTAACTGTTACAGATGGACGGTTGCGATCGTTCTGTGCCTCATCCAATTGTCGGATTAACTCGGATTAAGCCCAAACCTTCCAGATCTCAATCAAGGGTCAGGATCTGCTCCTCCTTAGCTTGGATCAATCAGATCTATAACGGGTGGCTCAGATTGCCCTGATCTTTGAATGGACGGCTTAGACTCTCTTAAACTTGATCCAACGGCCAGATGGACTCTGATTTGGTTCAAACTTTCAGATCTTGATCTGTGGTCATGATTAACTTAATTTTGATCTTGGATTGATCAGAAGTTGACGGATGGCTCAGATCTAGCCATTTCTTGATCGAACGACCCATATTAATCCGATGCTTGATCATCTTGATCCGGATCCAATTCTGACTCAAGTTTGATCCAATCTGATCTAGGTCCATGATCATTTAAAGCCTACAAAATTAGATTCAAATTTAATGCCCAAAATATTTCAAATATACAAAGATTTGAATCAAAAGCTAAAATCGAGGTAATTTATGAAACCTATTATAAATGCAAACTTAAGCATATAAAAGTGGATCAAAACATGGATTTGAGAGGCTAAAAAGATTAACAAAATGGTAGTTATCAGGGACACTGCGCTGAGTGATGTGTACGCGTATAGTTACGTATGTCTTAAAGATGCTTTGAGTTTGAGGTTCCCCGACTCGGGAGAACTGAGATTTAGTGGCGTGATGAATTGAACCACCTGGGACTCGGGCCTTCCACTCCAGACCTTGCTGGACCCAGGGGGCCTTTCGGGGACTTCCGATCCCCTTAATCGAGACGATTACCTTTTACCAGGGCCCATCCTTCCCATTTTCGAGGGAACTAGGCCGAGCTACCAAGACAAGCCTTACATCCCATGGGCTCCCGGAGCCCATAAATCTATCTCCTGCTGACTAGGCACCAGGCTGCCGGGCCAAGCCACACGTAAGCTGCCCGGGGATCAAAAAATTTGGCCGATTCCTGGTTCAACCGATCCGATCGGTTGATCCGGTTCGATTTTCAGAATGCTGATCTGCACCCTCTCTCTGGTTTTTTTTTTTACAATCTAAATATTTTTAACTAAATAAATTTGATAATAATTTAACAAAATTAAAATTAATAAAAACATAACTGTATACAAAACTCTTATTAATACGAGGTTCGAGGAAAATGTTTTATTATATGCACTTTTACTCTTCTTTGGTAGAGGTAATTTTGGCAACTTGTGACCTCAAAGTCAAGATGATAACTTTTCCGTTGACTCCTCTTCATAAAAATTGAAATTGATCCATAAAAAATTTGAAATAGTAATTAAAATGCATATTAATAGTATTGTAATAATTTACCGCTCATTGTTTGAGGTCAAGATAGTAACTTTTCCGTTGACTCCTCTTCATCAAAATTGAAATTGATCGATAAAAAATTTAAAATAGTAATTAAAATGCATATTAATAATATTGCAATAATTTACCGCTCACTGTCAAATTTAACTATTATTTTTAATATTTTATTGATAAAATTTAACTCTATTTAATTATTTAAAAATATTTAGTAGAAAAATATATTGTTTTTTAACAATAAAGAAAAAATTATTTGTTAATTTTACTAATAAAGAAGTAAACCTTAACAAAATTATAAAATTATTATTATGTGATCCAATGGTCATGATTTTCAATTGTAAACAATCTTTTATAATGCACTAAATTGTCCTTTTAAATTTTGCTAATAAACTTAAATATTTTTAATAATATATAAAAACTTCTTTAAAAAATAAAAAATATATATTAAGGCCCCCTAAAAAAATTTGGGTCTAGTTGATTGTTGAGACGGCTTGCACGGTGAGCATACTACTTGTCCGAGGATTGTTGAGATAAAATTTTTTTTAAAAAAAAGTCATCATTAAATAATCATTAATATTTTTAAATTTTATAATAGGATACAATAGAAGGTCAAAATCGAGGTTTTAGTATTAAACAATTTGAACCCTTTAGTTTTGGTACTAGAAATGTTCAATCATTTTGGGTCGATAAGTACAAACCTTAACCCATTTTGTATCTTTGCCACCTTAGGATATTCAATAAACTCCACCTAATGCAAGAGTTAGTTTCCTCTTTGTGCCCAAAACCACTACCAACGTTAACATTCATAGTTAATCTTGAGGTACAAAAGTTGCGACCCGTCTTGTTTGCCCATAAAAGAAGTTTAAAATGGTCATCAAGTAGATTTCGTTAAGTCAAAAGAGTCTTGCAATATTAATTGTAGGTCATATATTTTTTTTAAAAATTTCTCTTTGATATTTATTTTGGAAAAAAGAAAATGTAGTAGTGGGGGAAAACTATTTTTAAAATATAATTAACGTAATATATTATTTCTACTCTAACAAGTGTATAATTTGGATGCAAGGTAATAAATCTTAAATTTATTCTACCAAGTGGGTGCTTAATCAGTAGTGTCAAAATTAGAAGGTGAGGGACTGTATCAATGTAGTATTGCCACCACGAATAGTATATTGGGTCAATGTAAACAAATCTACAAAACTATTAAAAACAAATTATTTGCCCCGAATAATGGTTAGGACCTTTAATGAATTAAGAGATCTAAAATTTGAATCTTAGTTCTAACACATTTAGAAAGTTTTCCCTTTGATAAAAAATGGATTTAAAAATGTTGATCATCTGGATTAGCCTCCATAATTATTTTTCGATTTATCCTAGTGACTGATAGAAAATTATGAAATTTTCATAGGATCGAGTCGATGACCCTAGGAATAGTGCATTTGAAAAGTTGGATCTGATGTCAAATAAAAAATATTTAATTTAAAAAATATACATATAAGATTTTAAATTAATTAAGTTTAATGATATAAAAATTTATTAAAGGGGTTTCAATGGCGGTCTGATTAAACATGTACTTCTTTATAGAGCCGTTAATTTAGATTAGTCCGTTGGGTTAGTCCATTCGGCTAAATAATTTAAATAGATTGGGTTGAAATTTTATCAAACTAAATCCATCGTAAACCAACCCGGCTAGGCTCTCGACATGCGCAGGTCAGCCCACGAATTGAGAAACACATGTAAATCAAGTTTTATATAAATTTATTATCTTTAGAGAAATGATACATCGAGCGAAACTGAGTAGCGAAACACGATCGCGAATTCGCTAGCACCGACGTGTACAAGGCCAAGCTGGCTTTCTCTCTCCGAGCGAAAAAAGTCAAAAACTCTTCTCCCGCTTTAATTCCTTTTCCCCTTCGAAGCCAAAAGCCCTAGGTTCACTACTCTCATTCCTCCCGACGCCGCCCTAGGTTCCTTTTCCCATTCGACTCCTTCGTCCTGAAGTCCTCCTCTCCTTCCTCCCAGCACCGTCGACTCCTTCGTCCTTCCTCCCATATTGGCCGGCGAAGAGAAGAGGCGACAAGCAGAGGAGACCTCCTCTCCTTCCTCCCACATCGGCCGGCGAAGAGAAGAGGCGACCAACCCTAAAAGCTAACTCTTCCTCCTTCCTCCCACATCGGCCGGCGAAGAGAAGAGGTGACCAACCCTAAAAGGCAACTCCTTCCTTCCTCCCACACCGCCCGGCAAGGTAAAGTTCCTTCCTTGCCTGTGATTTTTTTCCCGTTCGCTGCAACGATTCGCAACCCTAAAACTTCCTTCCTCCTAGGTCGCTGCAGCGAGCATCATCACCTTGCCCTTGCGAGCATTGGTCAGAATTGGTTCCACCAAGCCCCTTGCGAACATGTTTTTTTTGTCATGTGTTTTTATACCTGAATGATTTCCTCTTCTTTAAATATGTGTTCCCATTGTTTAGGACAATTGGTTTATAGCATTGCGTCAGCTTGTCACCATGTCTTGCAAGCTTGTCACCATGTCGCATTAGCTTGTCACCATATCTTGCTTGAGTAAAAAACACAAACTTATCATTAAATTTGGTTGGTTTTTTCTCCACAGGAGCATAGGTAAAGGAGGCAATTCACTCGATTTGGTTGGTTTTTTTTTGTTCTTGCTTCTTGTTGTGGGTATGTGCTTCTCGAGAAAATTTTGTACTGTTCATTTTAATTAGTATGGTTCCTTTTAATTATGTTGTGGGTATGGTTCTATCAATATGCAATTCACCTGATTATAGGTGAAAGAACTTAATTAGTATGTTCCTTTTAATTAGTATGGTTCCTTTTAATTAGTATGGTTCTAACAAATGCAATTCACCTGATTATATGTGAAATAACTTAATTAGTATGGTCTCCTTTTAATTAGTATGGTTCTAACAATATTCAATTCACCTGATTATAGGTGAAAGAACTTAATTAGTATGGTTCCTTTTAATTAGTATGATTCCTTTTAATTAGAATGTATATCATCAATTTGTGGTCGAATACTTTGTTTTCTTTTTTTTCCCATTTGCTCAACTAATGAAATTTTGAATATTAGGTTGTCATTTCATGGGATCATCAAGGAACAGCAGCAATCACAATGCCAAATTTGAAAATGTAACATGTAGGGAATGTGGACTAAAAGCATTGGTGTTAGTATCTAGATCGACCAAGAACCAAGGAAGACTCTATTATGGATGTAAGCATCATGGCTGGTTAAAGTGGGTGAACGACGTGGCTATGTTTGATGAAGATAGCAATAATATCTGTTTTAGGAGTTTAGCAAGAGTAGACACAATACAGTCAAGGTTAGGGAGTTAACAAATTTCTGATCGTGGTCATAATCTGGGAAATTGAAATGGTTCAAGAATTGTCATGGTATTAGTGATTGTGAACTTGATGCTTTTGGCTATGTATCTGATTTGTTTGTTAGTTCATCTAGTTAAGTAGTGGGTAATTAGTACTAATATTGTAATGTGATAAGAAATGTAATTCTAGAAGCACAATCTACTTAATGGTTGTAAGTTGTAATTGAATTTTCGGCTATGTATCTGAATTTGTGGAAAAATCATAAATTAGTCCTCTAATATTAGGAAAATAGCTTGATTGGCTTTCTTTGCTCCAAAATATTCAAATCAGCTCTTTCTTATTACTTTTGCGGAACGAAAATATTCTTCATTAGTCAAATTCATTTGTCAAAGGGGTTGAAAGCTTAACAAGCTGAGCCTAACTAATGAAAATGAAAGCTCTCCAAGAGCTTTGTGATGTTAAAGGCCTTTAGGCTCTTGTATTGTTTTGGACAATTCTCTACTTGCATGTAGCGAACATTCATGACTCGCTATATCATTTCTCATTGAATAATTATCCTTACGTCTCATTGAATAATTCATGACATGCATGTCACATTCATGACTGAGTTTCCCTCAGTCTCATTTCCCACAAAAGGAAGCTACAATTTTTAGCAATGGTCCTGTGAGTGAAACCATAGCGGATACTAGTAACTTGGATTCAAGTCAGGATGAGAAGCCACAAGAGCGGATTGAGTGTAGAGAAACATTGGACTATGAAGTATCTGATATAAATCCAAGTGCGCATATTCCTAGTAGTGAGCTTGAAATGGATAAAAATGCATGCCTCATGGAAGGCGTTGCAGTAGATACAGAAGAGTGCCAAAGTTCATCTGGAGAAGCAGAAACAGATGGGCAAGATGTGGATACAAAATCAACTAAAACTGCTGCTGGACATGGTGGAGAGTCCACTGACGATAGTGGACATGGAGAATTATCTGGATCTCAGGTTGGCCCAGAGCAGTCTGAAAGTGAAGCTGCGGATGAAGTCTCAGAGCTCAAGCAGTCAAGTCAACTGGCAACTTGAGTAAGTGAAATGTGGTTGGTTTTCCCTTCATTCATTAACTGATGCATGGGCCTGATGGAGGTTGTAAAACTAGAGTTTTACTCGCTATCTTAGAAGCTCATCGTTGAAGAAGGCTTATTCTACAAGCACTTAAAGATTGTTTCATCCACTTGTACTTCCTACTGACACGGGAGCCTTGCTAACTTCTGAAAGAACCGGCAATATGATCTTTTTGTCTCTTTTCAAAAAAAAAAAAAACCAGAATTCACCATATAAACCAGAATTCACCAATTCACTAGATAAGTTCACCCATTTGCTGGTTCGGAATACCAGTAGATAAGTTCAAAAAACATCACCAATTCACTAGATTCATACATTGGTTTGTTCAAAAAGCGACACAGAACAACGGGATTCCCAAAGCAACATCAAGCATTTAGTAGCCCCCAAGCAAACACTTCAACTTGACCTCTCAAAAGGAGCTGAGAATGAGTAGCTGTCCACTTGAAATGACACTTGCTGCCCACTTGCTGTCCTACAACAACAAGAATTTAGTAGCTATTAAGTAATGAAAAAAGGAATAAGTAGCTGTCCACTTGCTGTGGTGACAATAAATTTGGGGGGAAAAATGAAAGTTGCTTCTTACGTATCACAGTGAAAGAAGGTATGTGAAAGCATGCAGTGTTAATCTATCACAGTGAGAATTGCTTAAATTTCATGTCAAAGAGATAGCAGTTCTTTAGTTGTTTAACACAATATCTTGTAGATATGAATCCATAATTACCTCTGTAACTGAGGCTTATTTTGTTGCTGAGGACAAATGGCTCTATGGTTCAACTTATCAATCTTACCATAATTATAATAGAGCCAATAAACTAACATTTTCATGGTGAACTAGTAGGCTTGGAAGGTAAGAACGTTTAGAAGAATCAGAAACTTCAGAATTCAATTCTTTGATCTCAGCCTACTCAATATTATAGGATATCACTGTGCAGTCTGTGAATGCGTTGTAAAAGATTCAGCTAATTACTTAGATCATATCAATGGAAAGAAACGTATGTATCCCCTTATTCCTTCTTTAGATCCCTTATACCTCCTATCCCCTTTATATTCTTGATAAGGTAAAGCATCACAATGTTGGAAATGTACATAAGACTATAATCCCTACAGGAATAGCTTCATCTCATGGACATGATTCAATAAATGAAGGTCGCAATGCAGTAATGATAATGACAAAGATCAATAACAACACAGTATGAATCGCCAATGACATAGTAGATGATTAATATGAAAGTTAATCACACACCTTTGCACAACTAAACAGTTACAATTCGGTGATCTTCAGCTACAAGTCACCTTTGCATACCTATAACAAAGAGGAGAATTCTATAAATAGTATATAAAGTAGAAATTATGTCGATTGCTAAAGCATAATAAATCAAACCTTCTTTTGGGTCTTTGAAATGGATTTCTTCACAATTTGTTCTATCTTAGACTGTTTCCTTGTTGTGGGTGGACGACCTCGAGATCGAACTTTTAATGGAGAATGTATCACTTTTGCACTAGATGTAGATTCCTCATTCAGTTTTTCACAATCTTTTTCAGCTCTTGAATGATCAATAGCAAATAACTTTTCACGTGCGTTTTTCAAGATTTCCACCAAAAGAGAACAACTATCTTCATTTCTTGCCCCAAGTTGTTGAACCTCTTGTATCAATGGAGTGAGAAGCTTATTTCGATGTCTTTCTCCATCACAAGCATATTCATCGTAGATGTTAGTGATACTTTGATATCCACGCTTAATATCTTTACGTCATCGGTCCATAATATAATTCATAGGAACTTCAATCACCTTATTTTTTATCAACACAGATATCACATGTCTACATAGAATCCCTCGAAACTCAAATAAACGGCATAGACACTTCACCTGACAATTTAACTCGGTGTAATGCACACTAAAGGAAACATCTCGTAAGGGTACTCCATTTTTTCCTAACATTGTTTCTACGACTTCAAATATCAAAGTTGTCCCTTCTTGCTTGAACAATGAGGTATTGCAAAACATTAATCCTCTTACTTCATCTTGGAATAACTTAAATAAGTTGTTAGTATAGAAACTTTGAAATTGTCTTTCAATAGGATAACCAGTTATTACTGGTATGATAAAATTAAAAGAACCAAAATCCAAACTTTTTTCCTTTTCAATCTTTTTTTTCAAAACATTATCATATTGCTCAACAAATTGCTTTAAGGATGTTTTAGAATGAACATAGTCATCAAAAAAAGCATTCATGCTTTCACTTCTTTGAGATGTAGACATACCTGCCCAAAAGGTATCTTTGACATATACAGGTATCCATCTATGTCGTTCTTCATACAAAGATTTCAACCAATCATTATTCTCTAAATTAAACTCATCAATCATTTTCATCCAATTCTCTTCACATTTATCAACTGTAAGGGAATTATAAACAATGTTCTTCAATTGCTTCTTTATCATTTTATACTGAGCATGACCACCTAATTTTGCAGGAAGTTTTTTCATGATATGCCATAGACACAAACGATGATGAGAATTTGGAAATACCTCTACAATTGCAATTGACATGGCACGACATTGGTCTGTGATTATAGCCTTTGGAGCACGTCCGAGCATACTTGTCAACCACGATTTAAACAACCATATAAATGTTTCTGAATCTTCGTTGATAATAATCCGCAGCCAAGCAAAATAGATTGACCATGATGATTAACTCCAATAAATGAAGCAAATGACATGTCATAACTATTTGTCAAATAGGTTGTATCAAAAGTCACAACATCAGAAAAATAATCATATGCAGCCCTACATCTTGCATCTGCCCAAAAAACATTTCTTATTCGAGATTCTCCATCTAAATCAAGCACATAAAAAAAATTTGAGTTTCGACTTTGCATGCGACAAAAATAAGTATTCAAAGCTTCAGCATCTCCATCCCCTAATCTCAATCTTCTAGCTTCTAAAATATAATTGCGACACTTTCTCTCATCAAATGATAAGTTTTCATAGCCTCCAGCCTCAACTACAAATGAATGGAAACTTTTACTCAAAGTTATTCCAGCTTGATCATTTAATTCCAATTTTCTCTTTGTAAAAGAATCCAATACTTTATTGCATCTAAAGTGTCATGACTTTCCGGAGCTCAAAATATGATTATGCTCAAGGTAGACACTAGTTATCACAAAACTCTCATCATTCTGAATAACAACATTAATCTTAGCTTTGCAATTCGTTTTCGCAATAGGTCGAGGGTATAAAACATTTTTTGCTTTAGATACTGTCTTACCATGTTTGGCACATTCAATAGAGAAATATTTTTGTTTTCCATCATCTCCATTTTTTCCACCTAATTTGGAAATACCAAAACCAATATTTTGAGCATAAGATTTGTAAAAAGATCGAACCTCCTCTTCAGATGAAAATGTCATTCCAATCTGATGAATTTTGACTTCATTTAAACTAGATGGGTCATGCATATGCTCATTGTTACTTGCTCCTTCTTTTGAATCATTGTTGCTTTGTTTTATGACACTTTCTTCACCTGCATTTAAACCAAATTTCATGGCAGGTAAATAACTTAGGGCATATTTTAGCTCGAGTCAATAAAAATATTCGAACACACATGATAACTACATTTACATAACATAGCTTAAGTCAAAGAACCCTGCTTTTCCCCAATAATAAAGACATTGAACAATCTATACATACCCGATATCGCTGTTTGATAGTTTTCGATGAAGGGAGATGAAAGGGAGAGGGGCTCCATCCTTCACGCCTCTTACGCTGAGGATGACCAATTTGCTGACCAATTTGATAAAATTGTCAAGCACAAGGGCGCTGACCAATTTGCTACGGAGAGGCTTGCTTTGCTTGAACCAGGTTAGAATTTTAGGGTTGCCTGTCCAAGGGCGTTGCCTGTCCAATGCTTGCAAGGGGCAAGGTGATGACGCTCATTGCAGCGACCTAGGAGGAAGGAGGGTTGCGAATCGTTGATTGAGCAGCAAAACAAAGGAGAAAAAGAAGCATCATTGGGAGGAAACTGAGCAGCAAAGGAAGGGACTTTACCTTGCCTTTGCTCGTTAGCTTGGCGGTCGCCCCTTCTCTTCGTCGGCCGGTGTGGGAGGAAGGAGGAAGGAGGAAGGAGCTGGCTTCTTCTCTTCGCCGACCAGTAGTGTGGGAGGAAGGAGGAAGGAGGTGGCTGTTAGGGCTGCTCGTCTTTTCTCTTCGCCTGCCGGTGTGGGAGGAAGGAGGAAGGAGGAAGGAGTTGGCTTCTTCTCTTCGCCGGCCAGTAGTTTGGGAGGAAGGAGGAAGGAGGTGGCAGTTAGGGCTGCTCCTTCCTTTCTCTTCGCCTGCCGATGTGGGAGGAAGGAGGAAAGGGCTGGGCGCGGTGCTGGGAAGAAGGAGATCTGTTAGGGCTTGCGTTTCCTCTGCTTCGAAGTGGAAAAGAATGGCGCTTCTGTGTTTTTCGCTCGGAGAGAGAAATCCAGGTGGAGCTTTACACGTCGGCGCCACCTAATTCGCTGTTCACTTTCGCTATATACATTCGCTGAGAGCATCATTTCTCTTATCTTTATTTGTTATAATTTTAAAATAAAAATAATATATTTTATCAAACATGAGTATTTATTTGTGTCCCTCTATATTTAAAATATAAGTTTTTTTTAAGATGATGACATCTTTATAAAAATAAATAAAATTTAAGAGGTTCTTATTGATATAATTGTATAGATTTTTATCTGTTTCAATAATTTTTATTTTTTTATATACTTTTTATTTTTTTTATGGACCCATAACTTGTCTTGGAATAGATTGGAAAATTTTCAACCTTTCAAAATATCGGATCAGCCCATCCCACTCTATTAAATGGCTAGACCCATCCCATTCTAGATTGGCCCGTTAACAAGCTCTATTTCTTTGTTATCCAAGGTAAAAAGACATCGGCTCAAAGCCTAACAATTTGCTATTATTACACGTGATGAAATAGTTGAAGAATGTATTGCCTACCATCTATGGTGATGGTTTCACTTCATGTCCCTTGTTCACGATAAAAGAAGAATTCTTACTTGAAATATCTAATAAACTAACATGATATCAAAACAATTGTATAAAATTAAAAATAACATATAAATCAAACGTTTTAAACCGTGTAATAAACTAACTTCATGGATTGTTATTGTACTATATTCAAATATAATATATTTAACTAAGTTGACACAAAATTATGATTGTCTTGTCCCGAGATTAACGAATCTGCTAATCCAATATAAAATCGGACATCATCTCTTCTATCCGACGGATAATTTATATATACATACATCACACACAGTTTATAAATTGACCTCAAATCTCAAAACAGATATATAACATAACGAAAAATAAAGCATCACAGTAATAAAGCTGTAAATCTCACTTGAGCCGCCCTCGGGGCAGACACGCAGCAAAACGACAATTCAAAGTCCAACAGATGATTCAAAAATATAATACCACATGAATGTATCAAAATACAAGTCCACGGTATTGAAATTAATACAAACCAAAGAAAATGCTATAAAAAAATAAGAATGCGCGAAAGCACCCGACAACTGGAGTCGTGGGAACTCGGGACCGACAACTGGACTCCTCCGGTGAGCTATCAACTTGAAAACAAAAGCATTGTGACGGCTGGTAAGTCCAAGTGGACTTTGTGAGTATATAGAAAGATATGTATGACAGAAAAAGTAGCTAAATAAGCTATATAAAAATAATAGGATACAGTCTCAGCAGTAGTATCAGAAATATGCATAACTGAAGTAACAAATGACTGTACATACCAGAAATCAGCCTATCCTGATCATAAAATGCTCGTATCATATGAGCAAGTGCAGGGTCATCAAACCACACAAATGGTTTATCCTATAAGTGTATGTCAAACAAATGCAGCAAATAAATACAGCAAGCACATTCAAATGCACAAATGCATCATATGTACATAATGCAATAACATGGTCACCCCTAACACCAGTCAAGCCACCGAGACATGCAATAATGTGTCGGCCGAGTGGGTAGAGTTGTGATACTTTCCGCACTCTGTCATCACTGCTCCTGAGTGACCGAGTGGATAGGATGCTGGTGGAGCTCTAGCTCCGCCCCATGTATATATGGGAGAGATATCTCTCTCATCTTCTTAGTCTATGGGAAGAGAATGGATCTCTGCCTACCACCACGCTCCGAAACCACTACCCATGAGTGGTCAAGCGGAGCAGTACAGAGCAAATGAACACACCCAACGGTATCCACTAACTCATGAGTGGTCGTGTATGCATATCATGTGTCGGAAGACGATAGGCTCAACCACAAGGGAGTCGCTGATCGTCGGCATGCAACAATGAAGGGATGGTGCATGACTCTAACACATGCAACCCTTACCAGGTCATCGACCCATAACACAGCTTAACATGCACAGGTCATAAACATGCATCATAATCCAATCATCATATATCTAGATAGACGTGCAAATATGACTAGAATCAATCAATACAACCATACAGTGGTATGCTATCCTATATTTACATACTCATGCTCATACCGATGCTATACAAAATTAGATAACAAATAAACGAGACTATATAGAAGAGAAATCTAGAACATATATAAGGTCAAGCAAAAGTATCAAGCAAGATAACAAACAGTAGCAAATAAAAGTAAATAACAGCCTACTACATAAATATCAAATAGCTATGCATAAAAGGTAAAGTAGAACTACAGAACACAAACAAGAAGTACCCGCCTCCAAATAGCAGAAGTCTGTATTGAAGAAGAAAAGAACCACCCACCAAAAATGAGCAGCAATAAATCCACGTCAAGTCCCTGTATCAAGGACATATTTAATTATCTATTACAAAAAGGTAATTATTAGCTAATTAATCCCTAAATCGTATTAGGGTTAACCTAATTGCTCCTTTTCCATTTAATTATATCTAATTAAATGATAAAGTTCCTAATTACCCCACGTAATTATGATTAGGTTCATTTCGGGTTTATTTCAATTATGTTAGGGATAAACCACCACCCACTAGAATCAATTACCCCAAATAGACCAACAAGCTAGCAGTGTCCATTATATAATATATTAGATTCTCATCCACTAACTGATCAAATACCTACACAGGCTCTTCCATCCAAATAGCACATGGCAACTCCTCAGAACCAAAAGCAACAGAATCACTTCTAACATTCTGTGATCCAATCATGTTATTAAACTAAAAACCTAATTTAGCTACCCAACCAATACCATCCATCGACGACTCAAGGCAAGGACTAGCACAATTTAATAGAACTAAACAACCAGAAATCAAATCCTTGCACATCAACTCCTAAACTGAAACACAGATCATCCTTACCAAAACAATTCCTATTGTGGCTACATATCCAAACATCTAAATCAATATCAAGATATATTAAAGACCTTACCTCAGATTTGAAATCCACAAAATGAGATTCCCTAGAGATCCACAACTAAATCCTTTCCCCAGCTCCAAAACAGAATCTCTCAGTGTGTTGGAGCAGAAAATGAAGGAATGGATCCCAATTCCAATTCTAATTCCAATTCCGAGATCAGATCTGCCAACACACGCAAATCAGCTCAAATTCACAACCTCGGGTCCATTTACTCCATGCCAGATCAAATCTGCTAGAGAAACTCTTACCTAATAAGGTACCGGAAGAGCTCCCTGCACCAAATCTAGCGACACATCAACAGAGGGAGGGAGATCAACCAATCTCATATATAGATCAGAGCTAACAACTCATGCAAACTCCAATTCACCAGAATGCCGAGGAAATGCTGTGGATTAAGGCACAAAATCAGGCACCATGGCCGTCGACTATCGCTTGCAACCATCGAAGGAAATAGCAAGGAACGAAGATGGCATAGCTTACCTGCTCACGGATAAGGTTTAACAAATATGGCTTGCCAGTGGAAATCAAGATCCCCCATCAGCTCAGATCCGTACTCCCTTGAGTCCTCTACTAGGAGAATCGGATGAACAATCCCCGCCGAAGGTCAAGTGAAGAAAGATGTAGAGGTTCGAACGGGGGCACCGCATGAGATCGAGGAAGAAGGGGCACTCGATGCGGTGTCGGCGGTGTTGACGAGAAGGAGAGGAGAAGAGGAGGTGTGGGATTGGGATCGGGATCGGGCTGTGCTCGGCTGCGGCGAAAGAGAAAGAAGGTGTAGGGATTTATGGCTTGGTATATTTGCGATTTAGCCGCTCCAAATCCACCAATCCACTCTAAGCCCTTAGGTTTGAGTTTTTTATGCGGTTTAGTCACTCCAACTTAAGTTTTAGATTAACCCAACCCTCCAAAACCCTTCCGGGATTGGTAAACCCTATCTCTTGTTTCCGAAAAATTTTCTAGACCAATATTAAAATGTATCAGATTTAACATTCTCCCCTACTAACAAAAATTTGGTCCCCAAATTTCGTTATACACTATAATGAAACACTATTAAGAAGTGTGCAGATATAAAATACTGAACAGTAATTAATCATACATACCTCAGGTGAATAGGTGGGGGTAGCGAGTTCGGATGACATCCTCAAGCTCCCAGGTAGCCTTCTCGTCCGAGTGATATTGCCATCCAACTTTAACCAACCGAATTGTCTTGTTCCACAACTGACGCTCTTGGTGACATAGAATTTGTACAGGAACTCCTCATTGGTCGCGTTAGGCTAAAGTGGAACTGAGACATTCGACAGCACATGTGAAGGGTTGGTACATATCTCCTCAGCATAGATACATGGAATACATCATGTACGCCAGTAATGGAAGGTGGAAGAGCCAAACGATAAGCCACTACCCCAACCCTCTTCAAGATCTGAAATGAGTCGATGTATTGCAGAGCAAGCTTACCTCAAAGACCTAACTGTTTCACCCTTTTTGTGGATGAAACTCGTAGAAATACATGATCACCTATGGAGAACTCCAGAGGTCTCCGTCTCCAATTGGCATAGCTCTTCTAATGATCCTACGCCTCGGACATCCTGCGTCTAATAGTGCGGACTAACTCTACCTCGTGCTGAGCTATCTGAGGTCCTAACAACTGGAATTCCCCAACCTCCTCCCAGAGGGTGGGTGTCCGACAAGGCCTACCATACAATGCCTCATACAGTGCCATCTGAAGAGCCGCATGATAGCTGTTGTTGTAGGCGAACTCAACAAGATGAGGATGATCCTCCCAACTGCCTCCGAAATCCATCACACAGGCTCACAGCAAGTCCTCTAGAGTCTGGATGGTATGCTCTAATTGACCATCGGTCTGTGGATGGAAGGCGGTACTAAATCTGAGCTCGGTACCCATGGCCTGTTGCAGACTTTGCCAGAAACGTGAGGTGAAACACGAATCTCAATTTGAGATAATACTCAACAGTATGTCATGCAATCTGATGATCTCTCTACAATACAGCTCTACTAGTCTATCCAGGGAATCGGTCCTCCGTATAGATAGAAAGTGCACGGATTTGGTTAATCTATCAACGATCACCCAAATCACATCATAGCCTCGTCTGGTCCTAGGCAGTCCCACCACAAATCCATAGTGATGTGCTCCCACTTCTACTTGGGAATGGGAATACTCTGAAGTAACCCAATAGGTCTCTGGTTCTCTACCTTAACCTGCTGGCATACCAGGCATCGGGCTACGAAACAAGCAATGTCTCACTTTATTCCATTTCTCCAGTAGGAATGCCTCAGGCCCCGATACATGCAGGTGCCACCTAGATAGATAGAGAATCCAGAGCGATGCCCTCCTGTAATAGCTCCTCCAAAACAGGATGTGCCTAAGGTACGCAAAGCCTCTCGCGGAAATACAAGGCACCCTCGTCGTGCCGTGTAAAATCAGACTGTTGCTCGGCTGCCGAGGAACTGCAGATGTAGATCACTTGCCTGTGCCTCTCTGATCCTCGTCCAGATGGAAGACTGAGCAACCATGGTCGCCAAAATACCCCTCTTAGTCTGTCCCTGCTCCTCTAGATCCAACTCTGAGAAGCTTTGAACTATCTCGGTAACCAGAACTCGGTGGTAAACCAGTACTCCTCTAGACTTCCTACTTAAGGCGTCAACAACAACATTAGCTTTCCTAGGGTGGTAGCTAATGGTACAATCGTAGTCCTTCAGAAACTCCATCCACCTCCTCTGTCAGAGGTTGAGCTCCTTTTGTGTGATTAGGTACTTGAGGCTCTTATGGTTCGTGAATATCTCAAAAGTGATCCCATACAAGTGGTGCCTCCAGATCATCAGTGCAAATATGATGGCTGCCAACTCTAAATCATGTACAGGGTAGTTCTTCTCATGCTCCTTTAGCTGTCGAGAAACATAAGACACTACCCGCCCATGCTGCATCAGAACAACGCCTAATCCCTGATAAGTCGCATTCGTATAAATCACAAACCCATCCTCTCCTGATGGAAGAATGAGGATAGGTGCCGACACTAACCTTTGCTTCAACTCCTAAAAACTGGTCTCGCAAGCCTCTGACCATGTAAACTTCACGTCGTCCTGGTAAGGCATGTCAATGGCATAATGATAAGCACCATTTTATTGATTATTTTAATTGCTAAAATCCATGTTTGACCCATGTTTTTATTTGCTTAATTATGATTTTACCCTAGGTTTTGGAACTTTATCTTATTTTGGATTTAATTGCAAAATTACACAATTTTTGGATTATTTGGCCACTAATTTTCTGATATATTTTTGTAGGCATGAAAGGATCCTGGACCTAGGGCGTACTGGGTCAAACTTGAGTCGGAAGTGAACCAGATCGAATTATCAAGCCTACGATTAATCCGGGCCGTCCGATTCAAGAGCGGCTAGATCTGAGCCATCCGGGACGATCTGAAGCAATCTGAGCTAGGGTTAGGGTTGATCAAGATCTATGATCAAGATCTGAAGGTTTCATCCCAATCAGAGCTAAATCAACCGTTGGATCAAGCAAGGAGGGCTCTAGAGCGTCCATTCACAGATAGAGTTGATCTGGACCATCCGTTGCATATCTGGAGGATCCGAGCTACCACGAGGCAGATCCTGACCCCAGATCATCATCATAAAAGTTTGGCTCAAATCAGACCAAGATCTACCGTTGGATTTCATCAAATCAATCACAGCCGTCCATTATTTCCTATTTAATCAGAAACGCTGCCCAGCTTCTCCTCGTCGCGTCTCCACCGCTACAGTCGTTTCTTCTTCGTTTTCTAGCCAATTTCTTCGTCAAGGAGGCGCGATCCCTCAATTCCATCATCATCGCAAGAGTTAGGTCAGTGAAGAGAGCTCTTAGTGAGGTTTCCGATTGATTTTCTGTTCAATAGTAAGCTGCGCGAGGTCTCGGCAGAATTGCTATCCGATTCAACGAACTCAACTGTGCTACACTTCCACTGCATCCGAGCTGACCAGAGGGGTTCCCTGGAAGGTTTCGGACACTCCCTAATCCCAATCGCGAGCCACCACAGCGAGTTTGATGGAATTGGAAGCTGATTTCAGTTTGGGCAGTGAGCTGATCAGATTCGGTAGCAGAAGCGATTTTCGCTGAATTGCGGAGCTTGCGGGTCCGAGGTTCTCCCTTGATTGACGACCAAGGAGCTCTTGAGTTGATGAATGGTTGAGGAGTAGCTTAGATAATTTAGTTTCATTGAGTTTGTAGCTTAAATTCCATTACTGCACTTGTTCTATTTTTGTAGTTTCATATCAGCTGTTTAAGTTTGTAGTTCTGAATTATTTAGCTTAATTAGGATTTTAATCTTCCAGTTCAGTGAGTTAGGAATCTGTGTAGTGATAGATTGCATTTAATTTCAGTCAATTTTAGTTTTAAATCCTTGCGTGCCATTTTGTATGCTTGCGTATCAGTCCCATTTCAGCCCTGCTTTGCATATTTCTGTTCAGTTCGAATTCTTCAGCTTATTTCAATTCAATTCTTGTCTTGTGTAATTCCCTGCAATTAAAGATAGTATTTAGTTTGTTAATGCATTAAATCTGCTCTTGTTTTCCATTCAATTCTATTTCTGAAACTCTTGATCAGCTTGAGTTAATTCTGCATATCAAACTTCATTTCTGAATTTCTTAACTTTTCATGTATAACTTTTGATTATTAGCTTTGCGTTTCCAAGTGGATTGATCCGTGTTCATGTAGGAATCATCTGTTTATAGTTTGTGTACATAAGTATCAGCTCAGCACACACAATCTTCTGCGTATCATTTGCTTACTTGCAAACCAACTCATCAATTCAGCAACTTATATTAATTTCTGAAAATTACAGTTTCTGCAATTTATAGATATCAGAATTGGATTGGTGAGCTTGGAACTACGGGATTGAATTCAAACATTCAATTTGAGTACTTACTATCAGTTTAATCTATTTTTCTGCATTTAGTATCAACTTGTTTTGCATTGATTTCAACATCTGCGATCCAGTTTCCATTCATGCAATTAAAGTCATTTCTGAACTTTTTAGTTTGTGGTTGCTCGAATTTGTATCAGAGAAGCTCAGTATTGGAATTAATCTGCAATTGAAGTCAGCTGTTTTGGCATCAAGTTTTCATCGAATTTGGATTTCATGTCTACTATTAAGTTTAAAGCCCTGCATGAGTTTTCATTCGAATTTCCAGCCTACAGTATCCTATTTTTGTGCTGTTTCTGATTTCATTTCTCTTTCGGCTATCTCGGAAATTCTTGGCACAGTTTCTGAAGTTTCAGTTGATTCTTGTTTTGCATCAATCAGTTTCTGAAATGTTGCATCTCATCTCTTTATGTATCAAATTCTGCACTCCAGTTTAAGTCTGCAGTTTGTCCACGTTTGAACTGTATGTCTGCATTCTTGCAACTCATTTCTGCATCAAGAACAATCCTGAATTAATCAGTCCAATTCCTGCTCCTAGTATCAGATTTCTATATTGGCACATGAGTTTGAATAATTGAGTATCAAGTTTGTTTCAAAGCATCAATTTGTGTCAAGTTTTATTCCTGAATTTGCTTAGCAATTGTTTTACAGCCCCTGTTTAGATGCATTTGCTTAAAAATTGTTCAACACTTGAAATCAGATTTGTTCTCCCAAGGTGGGTATGTTGCATTGGTTGATTAAGTCTCCCAAAGGAAGTTCATTAGTTACCATTTCATTATTTAGTTCATTGGGTTAAGTTTGTTCTCTTTTATTTGCGATTTCGTTTCAAATTGAAACCAAACCCAATCATTTATTCGAAACCCAAAAACACAAACGACACCTAAATACAAGCGCGAATCAAGCACGACAACTAGCCCCGTGAAAAATACGACCTGTGGCCCCTATATTACATTTTCATACTTTTGAGTTGTAAAAGGGTTTCCAGCATTTCATTCATTTATAAATTTTAAATTTGAGGTCCACATTCGTGACACATAGTTTGGGCCCGTCAAATTTTTGGCGTCGTTACCGGGGAAGCAACTAGTTGATTTGTTTGATTTTTGCTTGTGTATTTTTTTTAGACATATCGTTGGGTTCTATTTTATTTTGCTTTATCTTTTGTATACTGGTACTGCCATTTTTCTTGTTTGTTTTGTGACAGGGCTGCAGGTTCAAAATGTTTTCATCCACTTACCAGCAGCCGTGTCCACAATTTCAGCAGAACCAACCATTCAATCAGTCAACAAATCAGTTTTTTCAGCCTTTCCAGAATTTTCAGCAAAATCAATCCAATTTCCAACAATTTCAGGAAGGGCAGCCACAATTCCAACAGCAATATCAGAATTTTCAGCCTCAATACCACCAAAATCAGCAAGTTCAGGGAAGCTATCAAAATTTCCAGCAGATGTCTCAGCCTTTTCAGCAAGGTTTTCAGCATCAACAGTCAACATTTAACCAAAATCAAGGTTTTCAGGGGAACTATCAGCAAGGGCAGCAGTTTCAGAGTTTTCAGCAGCCCTATCACAGTTTTCAGCAAGGTCCAAATCAAGGTTTTCCGGGGAATAGTTTTCAGCAAGGTCCATCAAATTTCCAAAGCAATTTCCAGCCACATCCTCAACAAATTCAGCACCAAAATCAGTACCAACAGCCCCCACATCAATTTGAGTGTTCACCACAACAATTCACCTCAGATCCAAGAATTTCAGAATCAAAATTTTCAGCTATCTTCACCTAATTGTTGTGAACCAAATTTTCAGCAATTTAATCAAGGAGGCTTTGAGGATCCTGATTGGGATGAGGCTCAACAACAAAGGATGATGGAGATGTTGCAACAAGTTCAACAATCACAGCAGCAAAATTTCCAACAAGTCCTACAACAACAGCAAATTTTACAATAACAACGGCAAGGCATCGAACAACGCCTTGCACAATTAGTTGATCAATGAAATCAAATACAAGCTCAAAGATTAGAACAATCAGATGATTCTATAGGTGTAGGGGATTGCACAGAGCCCCAGGAATCACCTATATTGATTGATGCATCAGAAAATTCAGAGGATAGGATTGAGAGTGTAGGGGATTCCACAGAGCCCCAAGAATCACCCATTCCTATTTCACAAGACCATTCTCATCTTTTATTTTGTGATTATAGTATTATTGAAGGTCCTAATTTTTCTAATTTGGTTGATACAGGAATGGTTGAGGAAGATGATTCCATAGGTGTAGGGGATTGCACTAAGCCCCAAGGACCACCACAATTACCAGATAGTGTAGGGACTTGCATGGTGGAAGCAAGCACCCAAGGATTACCTATTCCAGTTGAGTGTCCACCAGAGCTTGAGGCTGAAGAGGAGCTCGAACATGACCAGGAGGAGAACACGGATACATCTACTTTTGTAGAATCTCCAGGTACTTTTCAGCACGATCAGGTAAATTCTTCTCCTAATTTTTCTGAAAATTGCATAGAGGTACCTCAAACTGAATTTATTGTTTTTGAGACACCTAGGGATTCATCTCTTGTAGAATTTGATTGTGAACAATCCCTAGAGGTACCTAGTGTTGAATTTGCTGAAATTGAAGCATGTGGTGATACATATCATGAAAATAATTGTGAAACTTTTTTAGAAGTGCCTAGACTTGATGTTGATTTTTGTGATGAATCTCTTGACATATCTTATGCTGGAAATAATTTTGAAAAATTCATTGAGGCACCTAGAATTGATTTCATAGGCTGTGATACTTTGCTTGATCCATCTGTGTTGAAAAATAATTGTGATATTTTTATTGAAGTGCCAAAAATTGATTTTATTATTTGTGATGAATTTCAGGATGCAAATTTTGTAGAAAATAACTGTGAAAAATTTATTGAGACACCAAGCATTGATTTAATTGGACATGATGCAGATTTGGATTCAATTCATGCAGAAACTGACATTATTTTATTTCTTTCTGACCCTGCACGCTTGAGAGAGGTATTACATTGTTTTGCAGGGTCTAGAAGACTTCAGGAGTGAGTGCTCCAACTGAACAGACTCTAGCCTCCTGGAAGGACTTCTGAAGGGCATCAAGAAGGAGGAGATGATCTTACTTTAATTAATAGCACTCCACCCCTTGAATGGCTCTTGAACCTGAATCGCCTTAGGCCACCAGAGAAATTTTTTGCAAAGTTCAAGTGTGGGGGAGTCTTAATTCTCCCAGCCACCCAGACACCTCCACTACCAAGATGGAGGCTACTGCTTGATAGGCTCCGTCCACCAGAATAAAAGGGGAGATTGTTCTTTCTTGTATTTTCTTTTATCGCATTTTTCACTTTTATGTTTCCTAGAGTAAACTGAATAAATAGACATTGTAAATACCATGTCTTTTCTTTTAGCACTTTTGCATGAGTAGAAATAAAAGTATCCCTCTAGGTTATCTTCATGTCATGTTAGAGTCTTTTGAAAATAAATTAAATTTGGTTGTCAAAACTTAGGATTTGAGTTCATGGATGAAATCATGGATGCTTGAGTACGATTTTGCTTTGGATTCTTAATTGAGAATTTGAGATGGATTATTTTTACCTAGTGAGATTAGCCTTATTTTTGATACACATATGTTATTGTATTCTAGAACTTGCTTAGGTTCTTTCAAAATCATATTTCAATGGTTGGATCACATCTATAGGGACTAATCATTTTATTCACCTTTCCACATCTATTTGTCTATTCTATTCTAGTTGTCTTTCCTTATTGCTAATCTAAACCCTAATTTTTCTATGGATTTGTTTGCTTGGGATGTTTTCTTGATGCTATTTTGCCCGAGACGAACAAAGAATTAAGTGTGGGGGAGTGACTAGTGATAGGGAAGCAATTTTTATCAAGGAGCATCATCATTTCGAAAAAAAAAAAATTTGCATGTGCCAAGTGAGTGAGTTTGGTGCCAAGAATGAGCAAGAGAGGTGGAAGCAATTAGAGATTTAGATTCTTTACTACACTTTGAAGATTCAAGTGGTAATCAATGGAAAAATTTGAAAATCTATGCCATGTCAAAAGAGAGGAAAAGGATGTTTTCTTGATGCTATGAAGCTATTCGGCCACTTTGATAGAAGCATTAAACGCAGCTGCCCTTGCTGGAGAAAGCTGAACAAATCAACTTGGAGCTGTTTTGAATCATTGAAAGACTATTTGTGAACTGAATTGGAGATGAACAGATCTGAGAAAACAATATAAGAAATATGTTCCAAGTCTAAATGCAGAAATCTGGGCAGAAATTGTTTACCATACATACAAGGAAGTTTTGTACCAACTTCTAGCTGAATTCCTGCTTCCTAATCCAGCAATGTGTAGCTGAATTCAACCTTAAAAGGGAGCAGCTTACAAATGAAAGAAACTGAAGAACTCAGAACATAAAGGAAAGAAAAATCTGGGCAGTTAAGTGAAGCTGAGAAAAAGCTGATGAAATTTCGATTTTGAGTTGCTGAGATGATATAAACTGAAAAGGGAGTAAGCTGCTAGGTTCTAAATTGATTGAAGGATTGTGGTGGAGTTGATTTGGAAGAAGCAGATTGGAATGTGAAGCTGAACCAAATCTGAACTAATGCTAAAAATTCCGGCCAAATTAAATTGCTGAGAAGCAATGAGCTGTTTGAAACTGTTTTGGGACTGCAGCCTTACTAGATTCGTAATTCTGAGTGGGAGCTGCACAGATTAGTAACTAAACTAAAGATGAACAAATATGAATGGAAGCTGAGCTAGGAGCTGAAGCAGGAAATGCAGGAAAAATCTGTGCCACTGCAAAAGGAACTTTTGTTGCAGCTGAGAAAGAAGTCTAAACTACATTGGATTTGTTGCTGCCGAGTGCTGCATCTGAGAGCTACTGAATGATACAAACCAAATTCGATTGAAGCTGAGTTCAAGGAGAATCTGACCAGGAATTTTCAGATCAAAAACAGAATTTAAAAGGGCTGACCAAAAGCTGGAAAAATCTGGAGCTGAAAAAGAAATCTGAACTGCAGCTAAAAACAAGCTGCTGTAATCTGCCAAGTGCTGAATTTTAGGGCTGATGAATGAAGAATACAAGCTGCCATGAGCCAAGTTTCGGATAAGATTATTTATCTACAGTGGTTCCAAAAGCAGTAGCTTAATGGTCGGATTCTCAGATTAAAACAGAAAAATTGCAGCTGGGAAAAGAAAAACAAAAATATGATCCAATGCAGTTTGTGTCAAGACAAGGCTGAATTTTTGGGTTTCAAGGCTGTGAATCAGGGAACAAGTTCGGAATTGCATTAAAGAGTGTTGAGAACACCAAATGCTGACCAAATCTGGAAGAATTCGGATGATAGAAGCTGCTGAAAAGAATGGAAAGACTTATGAGCAGAAATCAATTTCAAATGGAACCCTTGACTTCTCCACTACTATTTGAAGCAAGTGCTCTTGATGTTAATTGCTGGAGAAATCAGCGACTTGAAAAGCTGCTACCTGGGATGCTGAACTTGAAACAGGAGGAAATTCTGAGCTGCCGAAAGGATATAAGAAGTTGGAAAAATCAGTCAAGTGCTATTGTAGGAATTGTATGCAGTGCAGAAATTGAAGTGAAGATGGATTGAGTTGGAATTAATGAGGCTGCTGCAAAGAAAGCTGAAAAGGACTCAGAACAGACACCACTCGAAGCCCAAGAGGTTTTGGAGAGCAGCAAGTTGATACTTAAGCTAAAAATTCAGTTATGAAAGGAGGAAAACCAATAGAAATGCTATCAAGACAACCTTGTACCAACTTGCAACCTAATCGAGTTTTTGAAGCTATAAATTAAGGCAGTAGGTATAGGAATGTATCTGAAATTGTTAGGCACATCCACTGCTGATTAAAGGAGAATGAAATGTGGTGGTTTGGATTTTTCAGAGGAAAGAATCAGAAAAAAAAATCAGTGTAGTGCCACAACCTCAAGTGGAGCATTTGATTTTCCCATTACTATGTGATGTATTTGTTTTGAAATCAGAGTTTTTCAATGAAGATGCCATGGAACTGATATTGAAACACAGAAGAAAGGATAAAAGAAAGAAAAAAATTTCAGAAAAGAAGAAAGAAAAGAGAAAGAACACCAAAGGGGCACACAAAGGAGTTTTGACTTCATGAATTTAGTGGAATGCTTCTCATCCGAATTACATCTTTGTTCCACTACCTTTTTGACTCCACTAGAGGAAAAGAAAGCAGAAAAATGAATTCAGTAGCTGACCAAGAGAAAGAGAAAAGAAAAGGAAGAAATTGGCACGCAAATAGCAAACTTGGCACAAGGAAATCAAGGAAGGATTTTTTGTCCAAATTAAAGGAATTTATTCAAGTTCAATCTTTCACACTTCAGAGATTATTAGAGGACTGCTAAGAGAGGAAGAAGCACATTGGAAACATCCTTGAGCACTCAAGTCTTCCACTTTTTCAATTTTTCTATTTCCTTGGCTTTTATTCCATTTCTCACCATTTTCTATGCTTTTCATTTGTTTTTATAGTTGTTGATCCTAATCATGAATAATGGTGGAGATTAGATAATAAGCAAGCCTATGGTAGTGCAAGAAGCATGTGTGAGAGTGAGCTCCACTCCCATCATCAACTTAGAACTTAAGGAGAGAGCCACCAAAACTTCCCTTGAAAGGCTTAGTGATTTAAATTCATCTCAATGACTCATGATGGATGAAAAGGCTAAGTTGTTGATTTAAGGACAAGATACTAATCCATAGAGCTTAGATTTATGAGAATTGACAACCCTAGGTAATTTCTTTTCATTTGTTTCTAATTATGCTTAAGAGAGCCTAAGGGATACTTATTTAGTTGTTTCGCGAGACGCTCAAGGTTAAGTGTGGGGGAGTTGATAAGCACCATTTTATTGATTATTTTAATTGCTAAAATCCATGTTTGACCCATGTTTTTATTGCTTAATTATGATTTTACCCTAGGTTTTGAAACTTTATCTTATTTTGGATTTAATTGCAAAATTACATAATTTTTGGATTATTTGGCCACTAATTTTCTGATATATTTTTGTAGGCATGAAAGGATCCTGGACCTAGGGCGTACTGAGTCAAACTTGAGTCGGAAGTGAACCGGATTGAATTATCAAGCCTACGATTAATCCGGGCCGTCCGATTCAAGAGCGGCTAGATCTGAGCCATCCGGGACGATCTGAAGCAATCTGAGCTAGGGTTAGGGTTGATCAAGCTCTATGATCAAGATCTGAAGGTTTCATCCCAATCAGAGCTAAATCAACCGTTGGATCAAGCAAGGAGGGCTCTAGAGCGTCCATTCACAGATAGAGTTGATCTGGACCATCCGTTGCATATCTGGAGGATCCGAGCTACCACGAGGCAGATCCTGACCCCAGATCATCATCATAAAAGTTTGGCTCAAATCAGACCAAGATCTACCGTTGGATTTCATCAAATCAATTACAGCCGTCCATTATTTCCTATTTAATCAGAAATGCTGCCCAGCTTCTCCTCGTCGCGTCTCCACCGCTACAGTCGTTTCTTCTTCATTTTCTAGCCAATTTCTTCGTTAAGGAGGCGCGATCCCTCAATTCCATCATCATCGCAAGAGTTAGGTCAGTGAAGAGAGCTCTTAGTGAGGTTTCCGATTGATTTTCTGTTCAATAGCAAGCTGCGCGAGGTCTCGGCAGAATTGCTATCCGATTCAACGAACTCAGCTGTGCTCCACTTCCACTGCATCCGAGCTGACCAGAGGGGTTCCCTGGAAGGTTTCGGACACTCCCTAATCCCAATCGCGAGCCACCACAGCGAGTTTGATGGAATTGGAAGCTGATTTCAGTTTGGGCAGTGAGCTGATCAGATTCGGTAGCAGAAGCGATTTTCGCTGAATTGCGGAGCTTGCGGGTCCGAGGTTCTCCCTTGATTGACGACCAAGGAGCTCTTGAGTTGAAGAATGGTTGAGGAGTAGCTTAGATAATTTAGTTTCATTGAGTTTGTAGCTTAAATTCCATTACTGCACTTGTTCTGTTTTTGTAGTTTCATATCAGCTGTTTAAGTTTGTAGTTCTGAATTGTTTAGCTTAATTAGGATTTTAATCTTCCAGTTCAGTGAGTTAGGAATCTGTGTAGTGATAGATTGCATTTAATTTCAGTCAATTTTAGTTTTAAATCCTTGCGTGTCATTTTGTATGCTTGCGTATCAGTCCCATTTCAGCCCTGCTTTGCATATTTCTGTTCAGTTCGAATTCTTCAGCTTATTTCAATTCAATTCTTGTCTTGTGTAATTCCCTGCAATTAAAGATAGTATTTAGTTTGTTAATGCATTAAATCTGCTCTTGTTTTCCATTCAATTCTATTTCTGAAACTCTTGATCAGCTTGAGTTAATTCTGCATATCAAACTTCATTTCTGAATTTCTTAACTTTTCATGTATAACTTTTGATTATTAGCTTTGCGTTTCCAAGTGGATTGATCCGTGTTCATGTAGGAATCATCTGTTTATAGTTTGTGCACATAAGTATCAGCTCAGCACACACAATCTTCTGCGTATCATTTGCTTACTTGCAAACCAACTCATCAATTCAGCAACTTATATTAATTTCTGAAAATTACAGTTTCTGCAATTTATAGATATCAGAATTGGATTGGTGAGCTTGGAACTACGGGATTGAATTCAAACATTCAATTTGAGTACTTACTATCAGTTTAATCTGTTTTTCTGCATTTAGTATCAACTTGTTTTGCATTGATTTCAACATCTGCGATCCAGTTTCCATTCATGCAATTAAAGTCATTTCTAAACTTTTTAGTTTGTGGTTGCTCGAATTTGTATCAGAGAAGCTCAGTATTGGAATTAATCTGCAATTGAAGTCAGCTGTTTTGGCATCAAGTTTTCATCGAATTTGGATTTCATGTCTACTATTAAGTTTAAAGCCCTGCATGAGTTTTCATTCGAATTTCCAGCCTACAGTATCCTATTTTTGTGCTGTTTCTGATTTCATTTCTCTTTCGGCTATCTCGGAAATTCTTGGCACAGTTTCTGAAGTTTCAGTTGATTCTTGTTTTGCATCAATCAGTTTCTGAAATGTTGCATCTCATCTCTTTATGTATCAAATTCTGCACTCCAGTTTAAGTCTGCAGTTTGTCCACGTTTGAACTGTATGTCTGCATTCTTGCAACTCATTTCTGCATCAAGAACAATCCTGAATTAATCAGTCCAATTCCTGCTCCTAGTATCAGATTTCTATATTGGCACATGAGTTTGAATAATTGAGTATCAAGTTTGTTTCAAAGCATCAATTTGTGTCAAGTTTTATTCCTGAATTTGCTTAGCAATTGTTTTACAGCCCCTGTTTAGATGCATTTGCTTAAAAATTGTTCAACACTTGAAATCAGATTTGTTCTCCCAAGGTGGGTATGTTGCATTGGTTGATTAAGTCTCCCAAAGGAAGTTCATTAGTTACCATTTCATTATTTAGTTCATTGGGTTAAGTTTGTTCTCTTTTATTTGCGATTTCATTTCGAATTGAAACCAAACCCAATCATTTATTCGAAACCCAAAAACACAAATGACACCTAAATACAAGCGCGAATCAAGCACGACAACTAGCCCCGTGAAAAATACGACCTGTGGCCCCTATATTACATTTTCATACTTTTGAGTTGTAAAAGGGTTTCCAACATTTCATTCATTTATAAATTTTAAATTTGAGGCCCACATTCGTGACACATAGTTTGGGCCCGTCACATAACAATACTCGAGAAATCCTCTACGAATCGTCTGTAGTAACCGGCCAATCCCATGAAGTTACGAACCTCCTGAACTGACTTCGGCTACTCCCAACTGGTGACAACCTCAATCTTCTAGGGGTCTACTGAAATACTTCGGCTGGAAACTACGTGTCCCAGAAAACTGACTTGGGGTAGCCAGAATGTGCACTTGCTGAACTTCCTAAATATGTGCTCCCGTTGGAGAGTCTCCAAAACAATGCGAAGGTGCTGCGGGTGCTCCTCCTTGGAACGTGAATAGATCAAGATGTCATCAATGGAGACAATCACAAACTGATCTAGAAACTCCAGGAATATACAGTTCATCAAATCCATGAATACCACTGGAGCGTTGGCAAGCCCAAATGATATTACCAAAAACTCGTAGTACCCATATCTAGTACGAAAAGCTGTCTTTTGGATGTCTAAGTCTCTGACTCTCAGTTGGTGATATCTGGACCGCAGATCAATCTTACAATACACTAAGGTGTCTCTGAGCTGATTAAACAAATCCTCTGTCCATGGCAAAGGGTACTTATTCTTGATGGTTACTGCATTCAACTGTCTGTAGTCAATGCATAACCTCAAAGAACCATTCTTCTTCTTGACGAATAGAACCGGTGAATGCCAAGGAGATACGCTCGGTCTGATGAACCCTTTGTCTAATAACTCTTGGAGCTGGACCTTCAGCTTGTCCAACTCTTTCGGTGCCATACGATAAGGAGCCTTAGATGCCGGCATAGTCCTCAGAATCAGCTCTATAGTGAACTCTATCTGTCTCCTAGGAGGAAGACCTGGTAGCTCCTCTGTAAAGACGTCAAAAAACTCCCGAACCACTGGAATATCCATAAGTGAGGTGCTACTGCTGTCGTCTACACTGATCAATGATAATAAGAAATCCTGGCAGCCCTGTGATAGCAATGTCTATGCTTGGAGCGCAGAAATAATAGATGTCAACATCTCGGATGCCGGTGAAATCCCACGAGGGTTGGTTCGGAGGTTGAAAGGTGACCACCCTCGTCCGACAATCAACAGTGGCATGGTATGCGGTAAGCCAATCCATGCCAAGAATAACGTCAAAATCTACCATCTCAAGTACCAGTAAGTTTACAGTGAGAATCACACTATCGATGTCCAGTGGGCAGGCTCTGACCTCCTGAGTGACAACCAATGACTCACCAGAAGGTAAGGATACAGATAGATGTCAAATCCTAGCGGTAGGTATCCTAACAATCCTAGCCATGAATACCCGTGAAATAAAAGAATACGAGCTACCAGTATCTACAAGTAAGTCTGTAGAAACTGAATACAAAGAAATAATACCGTGGAAGACTGATCCATTAGCCCTCTGAGCCTCCTCTCGGGTAACCTCATAAACCCATCCGATCTTTGGTGGTGGAGGCAATGGTGAATACTGTTGTGGCTGCGATGGTGGCAGAGACTGAGATATAGATACCGCAACAAACGGCTGAGGCTGATATGATGCCGACTGATAAACTGGGTAATACTAAGGCTGAGGCATGTACTGCTGCTATGGTACTGAAACAGAACCCTGTGATGCCGCTGGAGTACCGATGTGCTTATATCCATGCATGTTGTATACGACTGCTGAAGGGGTTGTCTGGGGTGGACGAAAAGAATGTTGAGTCTTCCATCCTCCTCTCTGAGGTCTCGACTGTGCTGAGTGTCCACTCTGACACGTAGCTCTAGTCTTCTCATTCCGTGCCTTCAGTACACAGTCTTGGCTCATGTGTCTTGGGAGCTTGCAGTAGAAGCACACTGCATACCCTACAGGACAGTCTATCCTGGAATGCTTGTCGGACCCACGTAAGGTGTGGGATCGGTTCGAATCAATAGAGGGGGGGGGTGAATATTTTTCACAAATTTTTCAAAAAACGTAAGAGTAATTTGTGCAGCGGAAAGTAAAACAAGACAATGCTAACACGTTTGTTTTACTTGATTCGGAGTCGCGGTCGACTCCTATTCCAAGGCTCACGGTCCTTGACCATTTACGACGGGCAATTCTATATTGCGTAAAATATTGTAACTGAAGTTCGAATATAGAATTAAAAAGAAAATACAACAGTAAAATAATTTTATACCGACGACCGAAGAAGTTGGCAATTCGGAGCCGCGGGTCGTCGTTGGCGCTTGAATCTTGAGCACAGAGCTTGTCGGAGCGGAGTGGTTGAATGAATGCGTAGAAAGCAATTGTGTTCGAAGCCAAGGGGGTGAACCCCTTTATATAGTCGTAGCTGGAGCGCTTGTGTTGAAGGGGGCGCCTGACACGTGGCCCTCTCAGCACGAAACTCAATCCGCAGACTTGGCTATCGCTTATCCCTTCAACTGGGGCGCCTGAGCTAACTGGGGCGCCTGTGTTAACATAGGCGCCTCTATTGTAGTCTTGAGGCATGCTTCGCAATTGTTCTGGAATTTCCCTTTGCCTGGGGCGCCTATTTCAACACAGGCGCCTAGCCCAGCAGGGCACCTCACTCCATTGAGGCGCCTGGGAGCAGAAACCTTTATCCCTTCGTTCCTGCAACCAAGGTTAGTTCCAAAACATAAGTAACATATAAATGATATGAATTCAAGTATTATTAACAGCCTGAGCTGTCTTGGTTCTGACTTTGGGCTTCCCAAATGGAACCCTAGGTCGAACCGACGCCTAATGTTCACTCCTACGGGGAACGCGTCCTCACCTACTCCTCTCAGGAGAGTTTACTTGTTTGCCAACTGGCTCCTCCGGTTGGACTTTTGCCCAATCCTCCAGATCAGGTCTTCTTGCCCAGTCCGCGACCAGGACTTCTTGCCCAACCCTCGGTCAGGTCTTCAGTGCCCAACCCTTAGCTAGGACTTATTGTCCAATTCTTCGAATCAGGACTTTGTGCCCAGTCCACGACCAGGACTTATTGCCCAACCCTATGTCAGGACTTAGTTGCCCAGCCCGTGGCAAGGACTTAGTGCCCAATTCTTAGAACCACGGCTCAGTGCGATCTAACTAAGATTTCTATAAGAAGACCTAGTTCTGACTCCGAAGGTTGGATCACCCATGATTTGGTCAGATGGATGATTGAGTCTGGTTTCTTCGTTCTTCTGGAACTAGGTTCAGCCTCAGGTCCGGCAAGACAGTTTGGTTCAGTGTTGGTTCAACTATTTGAGTTGGTTCAGTTATTGGTTTAGTTGATACCTCAGTAGATGGTTCAAGTGATAGTTCATTCAAAGGTTCAATCAGTGGTTCAATTGATGATTCACTATCTTCTTGATTAACATTTGATTTGTTTAGGTTTTCATTGTTTATTGATTTTGGTTCACCTTCTTCGTCAAAGATTAAATTGGTAGTTTCTTCAATTTTGTGGGTCTATTTATTATAAACCCTGTATGCTCTACTAGTTGTTAAATATCCTAGGAAGGTCCCTGGGGTTGGCTTTGATTGGAACTTACCTAGGTAGTCCTTAGTGTTCAAGATGTGGACTTTGCACCCAAAGACTCTTAGATAGTGTAAATTTGATAATCTATGATAATAGAGTTCATAGGGTGTCTTATTGTGTCTTTTATTAATTAGGACCCTATTTTGAATATAACATGCTATATTTACCGCTTCTGTCCAAAATTGATTAGCTAGGTTATATTCGTTGAGCATGGTCCTAGCAGCTTCCTGAAGGGTACTATTCTTTCTCTCAACTATCCCATGTTGTTGGGGGTTCTAGGACAGACAAACTCATGAATATACCAGTTGACTTTACAAAATTTCTCAAACTTTTGATTTTCAAACTCTCCCCCATGGTCACTCCTAAGTCTTTTAATTTTAGTATCATTTTGATTTTCAATCATTTTGCATAAGTCATTAAATGAATTAAAGATTTCATCCTTAGTTTTCAAGAACCTAACCCAGGTAAACCTAGAGTAATCATTGATGATTAATAAGCAGTACCGATTCCCGCTTAGTGACTTGGCTCTATGTGAATCAAATAGGTCAAGGTGTAGGAGCTCAAGTTTGGTTTGGGTTAAGTCTGATTGGGTTGATTTATGAGTTGACTTAGTTTGTTTGCCTTATTTACATGAGTTACAAATTGTATTTTCAAAATTATTGATTTTAGGTACACCTTTACTTAAACCAAGTTGAGTTATTTTTGAAATTAATTTGGAATTAGTGTGACCTAATCTCCTATGCCAAAGATTAGATTCTTGTAATTGAGTCAAAAAACATTTTGGTACTAGGGGTAGATTAATAGTGTAAACGTTATTTTTTCTAATACCCTTAAGTGTTATCTCTGAGTCTTGGAGGTTTCTAATAAGACAGTCAGAGTTTGTGAAAGTAATTATGTAACCAGTATCATAGAGTTGGCTATGAAAATTGAATTTGAAAATTTTCAACCAAGAGTTCTTACTTAATAATGAAATCAGAATTAAGTTCAATGTTACCTGACCCAATTACTTTGAGTGTAGCATTGTTGCCAAATGCTATTGAGCCTAGGTTTTTGAACTTGATTTTGGTGAACTTCAAATTATCCCCAGTTATGTATCTGGAGCATCCACTATCCAAATCTTTATGTTCCTACACATAAAGTATGTTTTGATTTGGATCCATTAGAGGTAGGGATAGCTTAAATTGAGTTTCACTACCTAGTCTGTCTCACCCACATCTAAAGTTATAAACATGTTGACCTTATGGGTTTTGTGAAACAGGTTTTCAAAATAAATGTTTTAATTTTTGAAATATAGTTAATTATGAAAACGTTGAATTAATTTTGAAAAAAATTGTAGAGTTAAGATTATTGATTTTGAAAAGATGTTAAGTCCAGGATTTAATTTAAAATTTGTATTAGATTCAAATTTATCAAGTAGTAAATTGAATTTGATTTTTGATAATTGGCTTCTAGGTCTTGGCGAGACACAGAGGCCTTCTTTGGTCGTAGCCTTATTGGAGCAACAACTCTTTCCTCGACAAAGCCTTTTTCCAAAAATTTATTTTCAAATTACTTCTCGAAAACTTTTGGTGTAACTAGTTTAGGTTTTGAATCGGTAGCTTCGGCTAGTTCCACCAGACTAAACAGGCCAAGTAAGGTACGCCTTATCTTACTTGACATTATTAGAAAGACTTCCCTAACGTACTATCATCTCACCTCTGCCTAATACTATGTTGTTCAAATTTTAAATAAATCTTTTGTCCTTAAACTATTCCTAAGTCTAAGCATAATAAAGAAATTGCAGAAAAAATAACCAAGCAAGCAAGAAATTAACAAAAAAAAATCATCTAACAATAAATATGGTTTTTATATTGACTCCTCCTGGACTGAAGCCTCGATAAGGGTTAGGCAAGATGTGAATCTTGTCCTTGGGGATCCAATACTGGTTTGGTCCAGCTTGTTTATTCAAACATAGCTTAGGGACCCATGCTTGGACTCGGGTTCTAGCTAGGTTGGTTCAACACGGAATAATATGAGTGTTGTCTCGATTTGGTCCTATAACCTAGTCCAGATCGATTGAGAACGGACTTCTGTTTTCCAAGGATCATGTCAAGACCCATGGAACCCGAAGTGAATTGTTCTAGGGCAACTCTGAGTTCCCTCACTTGAGTTTTCAAGGAGGAATTCTCTTTCTCAAGTTTTTGAACTTGAGTTGAGTTTCCTTCTTGAACTAACTTAGTCAAGGAACTCGAGTTGACTTCCTCTTTCAGGAGTTTTACTTCTTGTCGGAGGGTTTCAACCCGAATGTTGGCTTTCACCAACTTTCGAGACAAATAAGAAATTAAGTCGTACAATTCAACTTCTGGATAACCTCTTACTGTGATTTGTCCGTCCTCCGAGATTGTGAGTTTTCCAGTGTTGACGTCCTCGTCTGGTTCCGATTCTGTTCCGGAGTCGACGTCTTCTGAGGCGGTCAAGGCGAGTAGGTTCGCGTGTGGATCTTCCTCTTCTTCTTTGAGGACGATTCGTCCCAGGTGGCTTGAAGAGCCTTCTTCCTCCATGCCTTCTTGTTTTCCTTTAGGTTGGGGCACTCTGACTTGAAGTGTCCCTTCTTGTTGCACTCGTAGCAGGTGACGTTGCCCTTGCTCTTCTGGCTCGTCGAGGGTTCTGTTGGATCTTCCTTTCTCCGGCTTGACTTCTTCTTGCTCGTTTGGTGCTTAAGTTCCTTGTAGTAGTCGCGAGCTAGCCGGACCAACTTGGGACGATCCCCTTCACTGTCGTCTGATTCGAGTCTGAGTCGAACTCGGGTACTGGTTGAAGCTTCTTTTTCGGAGTTTTTCCTTGAGTTTTACCTGCAACAAATGCTATACCCTTCTCGACCAAAGTAGTATTAGTCTGTTCATGTAGTTCTAACTCAGAAAATAACTCATCTATTTTTATCTCCAAAAGATTCCTGGAAACCTTGTAGGCATCTACCATAGATGCCCACAATGAGTTTCGCAGGAATGAGTTTAAGGTATACCTTATTAGGTCACAGTTTTCAACCTTGTGACCTATAGTGTGCAGCCCGTTCATCAGTTTCTGGATCCTGGCATGGGGTTGAGATGCTGATTCTCCGTTGTGCATCTTTATTATATAGAGTCTGTTGAGCAACAGATCCCTTTTGCTGATTCGGGTGTCAGATGTACCTTCGTGTAGCTCAATCATCTTATTCCAGAGCTCCTTCACGCTACTGAAGGGTCCTACACGATTCAGCTCCTCTTTTGTCAGGCCGCATTGCAAGGTTTGGGTCGCTTTTGCATCGGCCTCGATTTTCTTCTTTAGTGGGCCGTCCCACTCGGTGTAGTGTTCACCACGCCATGTGCATTTTTCGGTATTTCTAGTCTGGACTGGATGATAATCTACATGTCCACCTGAGTTTTCAGGTGGACCTCCATTCTACTCTTCCAGTAGGAAAAATCTTCTCCACTGAAGAGAGGTGGTCTGGCGGTGTTGTATCCCTCTTGTGTTGATGCAGTCTGACCCTGATTGTTGTTTTGGTGTTGACACCGATTTTAGTTTAGGTTGATGATTATGATTATGATTAAGTCTTGATCGGGGATTAGGCATGGTATGGAAAATCCTAGCTTGGAGGGCTAGGTGTTGGAAAATCCTAACCTGGAGGGTTAGGTGTTGGAAAATCCTAACCTGTAGGGTCAGGTGTGGAAAATCCTAGCTTGGAGGGCTAGGTGTCTAGAAAAGTCCTAATTCAGAAGGGTTGGATGAAAAGTCCTAGCTTGGAGGGCTAGGTGAAAAGTCCTAACTTGGAGGGTTAGGTGAAAAGTCCCAACTTGAAGGGTTAGGTGAAAAAGTCCTGGCTTGAAGAGTCAGGTCCTAGCTTGGAGGGCTAGGTCTGGAAAAGTCCTAATTCGGAAGGGTTGGGTGAAAAGTCCTAGCTTGGAGGGCTAGGTGAAAAGTCCTAACTTGGAGGGTTAGGTGAAAATTCCCAACTTGGAGGGTTAGGTGAAAAAGTCCTAACTTGGAGGGCTAGGTTGGATGAAACCCTAGCTTGGAGGGCTAAGCTTGAGTCCTTAGATCGGTCTGGTGACCGATCAGGGAAGTTGGCACGCTGCTCCTTCGTGGATCGGTCCGGTGACCAATCCAGCAATGACTGATCGGTCTGGTGAACGATCAGGGAGCACACAGTGAGGTTGGGAACCTACTGTGTGGCTCCTGATCGGTCTGGTGACCGATCAGGGAGCAGGCAGTTTCCTCACTGCTTGGCTTCTGATCGGTCCGGTGACCGATCAGGGAGTAGGCAGTTCACTCACTGCCTTGCTCCTGATCGGTCTGGTGACCAATCAGGGAGCACTCAGTGAGTTGAGTTCCCCCGCTGATCAGCTCCTGAACGGTCTGGTGACCGATCCACGACTTAGGATCTGATTTCCGCGATTACTATTCACTCAGAAGTGGACCGATCAGTCTTGAGCCTGATCGGTCAGGGAGCTACCTGATCGGTCTGGTGACCAATCAGGCTTCACTCTGATCGGTCTGGTGACCGATCAGGCTTGTGTCGCCGCGAAAGTGCGAGTCCCAGCAAAGCGGTGGATCGGTCTGGTGACCGACCCACGAGCCCTAGATCAGTCCGGTGACCGATCATTTTAATTCAAAATGCACTGTCAGACGCTCTGATCGCGTCTAAACGTATCTGATTCTCTGCACTTAACATCTGATACACAATTTTCTGCTTGATATGCTATGCTAATACTCTGATTGAGCTGCAGGTGACAGGGAAGGATTCAAACACTCAAGAAGAGTCAATGGAGGCCTTTCCTTAGAGCAGGTTTGTCCATTTGCCATCTCAGGTTGCAACGGTTGGAGCTGCAGACTGGAGCTGCTGACTGAAGCTTGGCTGAGGAAAGCTCAGGGAGTCCACGGAGAGCTCAGTGGTAGTTGGCGTTGGCAGGTGAGCAGCTGGAGGCTGCAGTGAGATGGTGTCACCTGGCGTTCAGTGGAGAAACAAAAGGAGCGGAGCAGAGAAGAGCAGAAGAGAGTTCTGGGAAGTGACTTCTGGTTTGAGTTCTTGCTGCGCGATTGTTTTCTCCACACTTTGCTTGTGCGATCTGTTGTTCCATCATCTTGAGAAAGCAACTGTAATCTTTGAAGCAACCATCTGCTACTTGAGCATTGGGAGGAAGAAACGAGAGGCTTGGTGAGTCCATCAGCGAGAAGACACGAAGAAGGAAGTTCTTGTGTGAGATCGTCGCCGGGTGGAGCTCGAGTGAAGCGCTGCTTGTGTTCTTGCCTGTCCTAAGTGCTAAGTAAGATCTTTCTTGTGTTTCATTGTGCTTAAAACTTCATCCTTGTTGAAACGCTGTGGAGAGGTTACTCCACCGAGAAGGAGGTTACTTTCTATCCGGAGTTTCTGGGGGTTGATCTGCCAACGATCAAGGGATCACCCACCTTAAGGGCAAGCCAAGGAGTAGGGGCAAGTTATCCCCGAACCTTGTAAATCCTCTTGTTAGCATTCTTGTGCTTTCTCATAGTTTAGGGTTTAGTTTTCTGTAAATACTCTATTTTATTGTGCTTTCGCTGTGCCACTAACGATTGAAGTGCAGAAAATCGATAAGTGTTAAAGTCCAAGTGATTGGTTATATTCACCCCCCCTTTCTAGCCATCCGAGTTCCAACATCTTGCATGGCCATTAGATTAAACTGAAAATTTTACAAAAAAACTTGTCCCAAGACTACGTCTTGGATTAGTAGTGCAGGAAAAATAGTAATTATAGAAAAAATCGAGTGGTGTTGCACCAATCTCGATTAACGAGAAAAATACGAGCGAAATAAATATTAAAATTTGAAAATCCAAAAAAAATACTCAACTGGTGGTTGCACCAAGTTTGAGTCACCCGCTCTGATACCACTTGTGGGATTAATTCGAATCGATAGAAGGGGGTGAATATCGATTCACAAATTTTTTGAAAAATGTAAGAGTAATTTGCGCAACGGAAAGTAAAACAAGACAATGCTAACACGTTTGTTTTACTTGGTTCGGCGTCGCGGTCGGCTCCTACTCCAAGGCCCACGGTCCTTGACCGTTTACGATGGACAATTCTATATTGCGTAAAATATTACAACTGAAGTTCGAATATAGAATTAAAAAGAAAATACCGCAGTAAAACAATTTTATACCGACGACCAGAGAAGTTGGAAATTCGGAGCCGTGGGTCGGCGGCGGCGCTTGAATCTTGATCACGAAGCTTGTCGGAGCGGAGCGCTTGAATGAATGCGTAGAAAGGAATTATGTTCGAAGCCAAGGGGGTGAATGTTGGGTTCTCCCGGCACCAAAACATAAAAACGCAGCGGAAACAAGAATCCTCGAGCGATCCATGCGAAAGAAAACTCGTACAATGTTCATCTATCTAATAGATCTATCTAATGTGTATACCTTTGGAGCGTGCCCTTTGCTTATCCCGCTCGCCTAAGATGCGCCGGATCTCTTGCACGTTCAAGTGTCCGTGCCTCTATTCGTATCCACACGGACACAATCTCTCAACTTCGGGAAGAACTACCTTAGTTGTGCCAGCAACTTGAGGTAGTTCACAAGACCACCAAGAACCCCAAAGGGGTTCGGCCAAAAAGGGAGAAAGGGAAGAAGAGAGGAAGGGAAGAAAGAAAAGCATACTTACTTCATTCAAAATGACTAGACCCTCTTTTATATTCATCCCATGAATATGAAGAGTCTTTTGTCTCTTTGACTTCCCTTCATTAAAGTCAATAAAGAGCACATCTTTTCATATGACTCTTCACCTTCTCTTCATCCAATGAAGAGAGACTTTTCTCTTTCCTTCATCAAACACTTTAATGAATTTCCCATGCAATTCTGACCGGGCCTCTCGGGCTTCCGACCAGGTCTCCTGACCAAGTCTCCCAAGCAAGTCCCCGAGCTCCCGACCAAGTCTGCCGAGTGCCGAGCTCCCGACCCAGTCTGCTGAGCTCCCAACCCAGTCTGCCGAGTGTCGAGCTCCTGACCCAGTCTGCCGAGCTCCCAGCCTAATCTGCCGAGTGCCGAGCTCTTGACTCAGTATCCCGAGCTCCCAGCTCAATCTGCCGAGTGTCGAGCTCCTGACTCAGTCTGCCAAGCTCCCAGCTCAGTCTGCCAAGTGTCGAGCTCCTAACTCAGTCTGCCGAGCTCCCAGCTCAGTCTGCCGAGTGTCGAGCTCCTAACTCAGTTCTCCCGAGTTCTCAACTCGGCCCCAATCATATCTCCCGAGTTCCCAACTCGGGCTCCCGACCAGATTTCCCGAAGCATCATGTCCTTAGTGTGTGACCCAATAGGTTCTCGTGACGTTGGCAATGCGCCTAAACACTTTAGACACATAACCAATGAGCGGCATCTAGCAATGCATCACTGCTACCCAAGTAACAAGAAAAGTCAAGATCCAACTAAACCTCCGTGACTATGATAATGTATGACTTGTCCTTCTATCCTTGATATCTAGATTGACCAATGAGGCATAGACCATGTCATCCTCGATCAATCTATGTGTTTCTTGATCCCCGAGTATACTCACTCAAACAAATGAGCTCAATATCTCATATTGACTCATTTGAGCATGGTTATGCGTTTCAGTAGTCCTACTCGATCAAGGGGCCCACAGATATCACTCCCTCATATGGGAGGGATAGATCCCATCTACATCACTCACATCTCTCAGCATAATTCATTACATACACAGTGATCGCCTTTATAGTCCACCCTGTTACGGGTGACGTTTGACGATACCAAAGTACATAACTCCTTATGTAGAGAATCGTAGTGACTTCAGGTCAAAGGACTATTCATACTAATAGTCACATGAGAAAGTTTATGACACTCATATGACAATTTATGAAACTTTCTCATGGCGGGTAAATTCAGTACACATTCTCCAATGTATACCTATGTGTCAACTTGATATCACATATCCATGACTTGTGAGCTCAAGTCATCAGTTGACCTATATGCTAGTCTCTATGCATTAATATTGTCCTTGAATATTAATACTTGACTAGGAATAGTTTAGAGTAGTGTTCTCTACATTTTCTCACTATCGATTCAACCAATCGATATAATGTAGATAAGAACCTACTACCCAAGAACATTATTATATTTAGTTATTTGGCACAAATACAAAATAAGTATAATAACCAAACATATATTTATTAATGATAGAATATGATACAAAATGCCCCTAGTCAATCATCACATAATTGGCTCTAGGGCTCCTACTAACAGTGAACCTCTTTATATAGTCGTAGTTGGGGCGCCTGTGTTGAAGGGGGTGCCTGACACTTGACCCTCTCTGCGCGAAACTTAATCCGCAACTTAGCCAGTGCTTATCCCTTCAACTGGGGCGCCTGTGTTAACACAAGCGCCTCTGTTGCAGTCTTAAGGCTTGCTTCGCAGTTGTTCTGGAATTGCCCTTTGCCTGGGGTGCTATCTCAACACAGGTGCCTAGCCCAGTAGGGCACCTCACTCCGTTGAGGCGCCTGGGAGCAGAAACCTTTATCCCTTCGTTCCTGCAACCAGGGTTAGTTCCAAAACACAAGTAACATATACATGATATGAATTTAAGTATTATTAACAGCCTGAGTTGTCTTGATTCTGACTTTGGGCTTCCCAAATGGAACCCTAGGTCGAACTGACGCCTAATGTTACCTCCTACGGGGAATGCGTCCTCACCTACACCTCTCAGGAGAGTTTACCTATTTGCTAATCGGCTCCTCCGGTTGGACTTTTGCCCAATCCTCCAGATCAGGTCTTCGCGCCCAGTCCGCGGCCAGGACTTCTTGCCCAACCCTCGGTCAGGTCTTCGGTGCCCAGCCCTTAGCCAGGACTTATTACCCAATTCCTCGAATCAGGATTTCGTGCCCAGTCTGCGACCAGGACTTATTGCCCAACCGTATGTCAGAACTTAGTTGCCCAGCCCGCGGCCATGACTTAGTGTCCAATTCTCATAACCAGGACTTCTTGCCTAGCGTACCTAGGACTTTTCCTGCACACTTGATTAGCATTGTTAGATCACAATAAACCTTAACTTCTGAACCCTTTGCCATTATCAAAACACAGGTTTGACTTTGGTGCTTCTGGCACCAACATAAGGTACACTGAAACTACTGCTGGTCTTCTTCTTCTAATGCTGCTAAGAAGACCGTGAGGAACCTCCTGCATAACGACCAGACTTCTGAGGTTGGGAAGACATCCCAGAAGTGCTCTATGCTGACTAGCCCGGACCGCAATGCTTCTGTTCGGAGGTCTGCTGTGGCTGCATCTGACCTGACTCCTTCCCTTTCTTCTTCTCTCCGTTTATCTGTTGCTGTGTCATCTCTATCAGAAGGGCATTCTCTAAAGCCTCACGGTAAGGTGCAGTGCTGAATCTCGCAATCTGAAGTCTGATGTACCTAGCTAGCCCCTGGGTAATGTGAAGCATATGGGATCTGTCCTCGGCGAATAACTCGTGGCAAAATTCAGCTAAACGGTTGAATTCTGCATTATACTCCATGACCGTGCGACTCCCCTCCCAATTTCGCCATTCCACTTTGAACCCTTAGGCTTAGGGTTTTTGGCCATCTAGCCCTAAAATTTGGGGTTTTACGCAGTTTAGTCCCCTCAACTTAAGTTTTAGAGTAACCTAACATTCTAAAACTCTTTCGGGATCGATAAGCCCTATTTCCTTTTTTCAAAAATTTCCTAGTCTAAGTTAAAAATATCGGATTTAACATTCTCCCCCACTAATAAAATTTAGCCCCCAAATTTCGTTATACACTATAGTAACCCATCAAGAAGTATGCAGATGTAAAGACTAAACAGTAACTGATCATAAATACCTCAGGTGAATAGGTGGGGGTAGCGATCTCGGATGACATCCTCAAGCTCCCAAGTAGCCTCCTCATCCGAGTGATGCTACCATCTGACTTTAACCAGCCGGACCGTCTTGTTCCTCAATTACCGCTCTCGGTGACCAAGAATCCGTACAAGAACATCCTCGTAAGTCGCGTCAGGCTGAAGCGGGACTTGAGACATCTGACAGCACATGGGAAGGGTCTGGTACATATCCCCTCAACATAGATACGTGAAATACATCGTGTAAGCTGGTTATAGATAGTGGAAGAGCCAAACGATAAGTCACTACCCCAACTCTCTCCAAGATCTGGAATGGGTCGATGTAACGTAGAGCAAGTTTACCTCGAAGACCGAACCATTTCACCCCTTTCATGGGTGAAACTCGCAAAAATACATGATCACCTACGGAGAACTCCAGGGGCCTCCGTCTCCGGTCGGCATAACTCTTCTGATGATCCTGCGCCTCGGACATCCTGCGTCTAATAGTGCGGACCAATTCTACCTCGTGTTGTGCTCTCTAGGGTTCTAGCAGTTGAGATTTCCCAATCTCCTCCCAGAGGGTGGGTGTTCGACAAGGCCTACCATACAACGCCTCATACAATGCCATCTGAATAGACGTAAAATAGCTGTTGTTGTAGGCAAACTCGACAAGATGAAGATGATCCTCCCAAATGCCTCCGAAATCCATCACATAGGCTCGCAGTAAGTCCTCTAAAGTCTGGATGGTATAATCTGACTGACCGTCGGTCTGCGGATGGAAGACGGTACTAAATCTGAGCTCGGTACCCATGGCCTTCTGCAGACTCTACCAGAAGCGTGAGGTGAAACGCGGATCTTGGTCTGAGATAATACTCAAGGGTATGTCGTGCAATTTGATGACCTCTCTACAATACAACTCTGCTAATCTGTCTAGGGAATCAGTCCTCTAAATAGCTAGAAAGTGTACGGATTTGGTCAACCGATCAACGATCACCCAAATTGTGTTATGGCCTCGTCCGGTCCTAGGCAGTCCCACCACGAAATCTATAGTGATGTGCTCCCACTTCCACTCGGGAATGGAATACTTTGAAGTAATCCCACAAGTCTCTGGTGCTCTGCCTTAACCTACTGGCATACTAGGCATCGAGTTATGAAATCAGCGATGTCTCGCTTCATTCCGAAATGAATACAAAAATAAATTGTCACGCCCCGAGACCAACGGAGCCGTTGATCAAATATAAAATCGGACAACATCTCTTCTGTCAGACAACAATTTACACATACATACATCACACGCAGTTTATAAATTGACCTCAGGCATCAAAACAGATATATAACATAATGAAAAATAAAGCATCACAGTGATAAAGCTATAAATCTCACCTGAGGTGCCCTCGGGGCAGACGCGCAGCAAAATGACAATACAAAGTCTAACAGAGGACTCAAAAATATAACACCGCATGAATGAATTAAAATACAAGTCCACGGTATCGAAATGAATACAAATAAAAAAAATGCTATAAAGAAAATAAGAATGCGCAGAAACACTCGACAACTGGAGTCGTGGGAACCTGGGACCGACAACTGGACTCCTCCGGCTGAAGGGTCAGGAACTCCTGACACTGTGACATCTGATAGGATATCGGAATGTACTGACTCTCGAACGCCTCTCGAAAGACAACCCAAGTGAGGCGCTTCTCTCCAATGATCGTGCGCTGCAAGGCCCACCATGAAACCGCCTCGTCTCGCAAATGATAAGCAACCAACTCCGCATTCTCCCACTCTGAACAAGCCATGTAATAGAATGTACCCTCCAAAGTTTCTATCTAGGAGCGGGCAGCCCGAGGGTCAGATCCTCCATGGAATAAAGTGAATCAGCCTTTCACCGATTTTGCATGTGCTGGTATCCGTGCTCTGGCTCTGGCCTAGTCCGTCTGATCAACAGGAGCCACCAATGGAACTGCAGTAGGTGCCGCCACAGCAACTGTAGGTTGTACTGTGGGAAATCCTAGGGTCGGAATCACTGGTGGGGTCGGGTATACTGCCGGAGTAGGAGCAACTGATGGGGCCATAGGGTAACCCGTAAAGGGCACTGATGAGGGAGCTGATGAACTAACCACTGTGGGCCCAGTTGGGGGTGTGGCTACTAATGAAGGTACGGATGCATACCCAAATGATGGCATCACTAAGGGTATGGGTGTTGCTGAATGTACTGTAGGGGGTGTCGACGATTGTATGACTGGATGCGAAACCATAGGAACCACTGGAGGTGTAGCAACAGGACTATTGATGGTCCAGCAGAATATGCGGTAGCAAGTACCGATGCTGGTACTGTGGGGATGACTGGTTTGGTAGTCGAGGGTGGTACGGTCAGAACGCTGACAATAAGAATTGCATCGAGAATTACAACTCGGCAAAAGAGCTCTAGGAGAAATTCCTAGAATTGCATGAAGAGAAGAATAAGAAATCAGACATCGCCACACTGAACACAAGAAAGATCCAACTCGATGATGAGTCCTCGTCAGAAGAGTCGGAAGGTCAAGAATACGCGGGACTTGCGCTGATGGCAAATCATCAAGAAGAGAGCACTGATGAAGGGGGAGAGACCTCAGAAGAAAGCCACGACGAAAGAGGAACCTCGCTTTTCGAAAGCGACCCGGTAAGTGAGGTATGTCTACTTCCACCTGCTCGAATCTACTCGGTAATAAAATCCATGCTTAAGTTGATGAATAAATTAGAGATAGAAAACTCTGAGTTAAAAGAAAGATTTGGCACTGTATGCTTATCTGTTCTATCCGACCAATTAAAAATAGAAAATGAAAATTTGAAGAATCTAGTGGAGAAATTAGAAAATGATATTGCATGTTTAAGAATTAAAAACAATTTTTATCCTGAAAATCTGAATTGGTATGTTAAAAATCATAAGGGCCAAATTAGAAAAATTTCTAGAAATTATATTCCTCCAAAGTTTTTGATTAACCCCGTAGATGAAAATTTATTTTGGGTTCCAAAATTTATTTTAAACTGATAAGTTTTTTTGTGCAGAATTCTTTTACAAAAGTTATGTTAATATTTTTCAAATATTTTCGGTCAAAATTTGAAATTAAAATTTAAAAAAAATAGATAAATAATTTATTTTTATTGATCTAATTTTTCATGATACAGAAATAGTGGAAAAAATCATTATAATTTTTTTTTAAAAAAATTATTCTTCAAAAACTTGTATCTATTATTTTCAGACTTGATAAACAAATTTAAAGCTGAAAATTTTTGTCTAAACTCATATCTTCATCTTCGACTTTGACAAAAATATTCAGATTTTTTTCATAAATGTTCGATTTTTTTATGAATCGTTTATTGAAATCTATTTTTTTCAATAAAAAAATTAGAATTAACTTCTGAAAAAATATGACATTTTAAATTTGAAAAATTTGTGGTAATGCGATTCTTTTTACTTAGAATATTTGTTATCACACTTAAAATTTTTCTTCTTCCCTAATTATATTTTCCCTTCCCTATTTTTTTTGTCCCATTTTTGCTGTGATCAAAGGGGGAGAGTAGTTCGGGGGAGGTTATGTACATGATTGCAAAATTGTTTTTATGCTTAATTCTGTTACAATACTATTATTGTTTGTTGTTTATCCCTAACTAAACTTGGGTTGATGCACACCAAAAAAGGGGAGATTGTTGGTGCCCCAGTTGGTTTTGATGTGATCAACCAAGTTAGGTTAGGTCCTGTTGGTTTTAATCCCTCTGCTAAGTGTGCAGGAGCTTAGGTACGGAGGAAGTCGAGTGTAAGACGTAGCGGACGAGAAGGATTGTGCGGGGAAGTGAGCCGACGGGCTCGGTACAATCCGAGGGACGCGGATGCTGCGGAAGAGTACACCGGTGGAGCGAGAAGGACGTGCGCGATGTCCGAGGGACGAGAAGCCGGGAGGAAGGACGCTCGAGGGGCGAAAGGCCGAAGTCGGGTTCGGGTGAGCCTAACTCCGGTTGGCCGGAAATCACCCAGAAGACGAAGAATCAAAAAGACTAGTCCAAGCGCCCAAAAGAAAAGAGAAAATTATTTGGTGCCACGAAGGATTGAACCTGAGACCTCGACAACACACACTAACCCACTTACCATTTGGACTAAAGGGCGATGGCAGTAAAATATTGCCGATATTACTACTTAGAGATTACAACAGCCACATGGAGATTCCAACAACCATCTCGAGGAAAGATAAAGTTTTAATTAAAACAATTAAAACTTAAAGGATAATGTTACATTATCCTTTAATCAAATCCAATGGATGCAGTTTAATCCCATCCAAGATCAACCATCCAGATTACATCCATGGATCAACGGCCAAGAGAAAAGTGATCAACAATCAACAATCCAGATTTATTCTCTTAGGCTATAAATAGACTTAGAGGTTTTGCTTTAGAAATCAATCATTTTATTCATTCTGTAATTTCTTTAAGTCTAAGTGTGCTTCAGTTGTAAGGCTTCTCCGCCACAAGGAGATTTTTTGATTGTGCGTTAACCGTCTTGGAAGCAACGACCAAGTTGCAACCAAGTTTTTCTTAAAGACGAGTGCCCTCTTGTTTTATTTCTTAACCGTCTATTCACCCCCCTCTAGCCGAACCAACCCGTTCCTACAACCCTTGTTAGTTTCAGTTGTTCACGCATGGGAATCCTCTCCATGTCCCCGAATTAAAATTTCCTTAATTGAAACCAATCCGAATGGAGAATAATTTCCCAAACAACCGACTCATCATCGTACTAATTGATTCGAGTGACCACTTGAACAAACTTGTTGTTCAAGCCATCTAACTCGTCTAGCCAATTAGCCACAGAATAGACGATGAATGGATCGTTGGTTTTTGTGTTTATCATCAGGGCCCATGACAAATATCAACATACAATAATGAACAAGAACAAAAGGAACCAAAACAAGAAGTTATACCTCTTGTTTACCTCGCGATCATCTATTGTATGACCCAACCTCTTCTTGGACATCGACTGGGCGACGATCTTCCAAGAAACAACATCACCAAAGCACCTTTTCCTTTCCTTCTTGTTTGCGCCGAAACCCTAGAGGGAGGGAGTTGCTGCCGGCCACCAAAAGGAGGAAGAAGAAGATGAAGGAGAAGAGAAAGAATTCTTCTCCTTCACTTGAACCCTAACCAACCTCCTCCTTTCTTCCTAGCTTGTGGTGCCAAGCACCACAAGGAAGAATAAGCCATCCTCTTCTTCCCTTCCCAACTTGCGGCGACAAACACCATAAGGAAGATGGTTCTTCTCCTTGCGCCGACGTGCTCCTCTTCTTCTTCTTGCCGCACGCCACAAAGGAGGAGAGATCTCCTCCTTTTTCTTGTGATCACCGGCCACCATGAAGAATAGAAGAAAGGAAGAGAAGGAGAAGAAAAGAAGAAAGCTTCCTTCCTTTCTTTCCCACCGCCGACGTGCCCTAGGAGAGAGAAGGGAGAGAGAGGAAGAGAGGAGAGACTTAGGTTGTATTGGATGGGATGCCTTGGTCTCATGACACATGAGGTATTTATAGGCTACAACAGGGACCATGAGGAGGAGTTAGGTCTTGGCCACCTAATGGATCAAAGCCCGATCCATTAACGATGATCCGATCCACTAAAGGATCACCATTGAATTACCTCACCAACCCCCATATTCAAATATGGGCTCCACATATCATGTGTACAAAATGTCCCCGTGTTTAAGATCTCGAATGTCCATTAATTAATTAAATCACTAACAATTTAATTAATTAATATCTAACTCAATGAGTAGTGTCATTCAACTTTATCATCATGTCGGACCAAGCCCACCTGTAGGATTTAACATGATGAGCTTTATGAGCTCCTCAAGGGGGCATCATCAACCAGGCGCATCAGGACACGATTTCCTTCTATAATCAACGACACACCACGTAAATAATATTATTTTCCAACTTACCGGACCTATTGTAACGACCCGCCTTCTGGTACTAAGCTATAAGGCGGATCGCTACTACTAACTGACTGACTGGCTGATTATTGATAATGTTAATTAATGATTTCTAATAATGCTAAACCAACTGGGAGAATTTTAAAAATTCTTATTTCGCTATTTACTGAACTAGAAATTCATAAACATGCTGAAAGTACTAATTTGCCCAAAATAAAGCAAAACTTTTATTTTATTATATTGGCAGGATTCGATCCCCCAACCTCTAAGTTGAATGGCTAAAACACTAACCAGCTGCTCTACACCACCTTCGTTTTACATAGTACCAGTCGACTGCTATGTGCCGGTCGACTGGTCGGGCCACAGAATGTCGGGCCACAGAATGGTTCTGTGCCCGATACCAGTCGACTGGTGTTTTCCAGTTGACTGGTAGTTCTGAAATTTCAGTTTTCAGATTTCTAGAATGTATCAACCTTGAGCCACAATGTACCAAAATCATATCTAACAAACATAATGGCATAAATAAAGTTCCACGACTATTCTAAGATATTTATTACATGTTTTTGGAGGGTTTCTAGCATGTATAGCAACTTAGAAATTATAAAACGACATGTAGAAGCATAAACATGAATGTGCCAAGTTCGTATCAACTTCTTATTGAAACCATTCATTATTCATATCTAAGGGCATTCTTAGCTACTACATGTCATTCTATATGGTGCATATATCTTAAAACAAGCATATCCTATGTATTTAGCATGTAAATCCAAAAGTATCAAGTTCTTATCTCTAAAGCTTAAGCTTGGATCTAAATTACCATATTGCAAGTAGTAACTCATATCATTCAACATTCGCTAAGCAAGTATTAACACAGGTAAATAAACTACTTTAATATACTAGGCACCACAAATAACGAGTCTAATTAAGTTCATACATGGTTCACATAACCTATTGCGGAAAAACTAAAAGAAACATAATAAAGACTATTTCTATGCTTTGCAAGTTCCGAAGACTTTTATTCCAACTCCACCATCACACACACTTTGCATCAAGCCCGCCGCCTCCGCTACTAGTGCTTTCCTTTACCTGTATCTGCAGTATAAGGAAATGCAAACTAATAAGCATAAAGCTTAGTAAGTACCATCTAGCCTCACAAAACTATGAAACTCAAATTATGCTTTTGTAAAACATGCTATGCACATACATGCTCATATCCATAAGAAATCATGCTAGGCCCATGCTAAAATACATATCATAGAATGTCATGGCATATAACTGAGACATGGTACATACTGAACTAGAACTGAAAAGTAAACTATAGCATGACATACATATCTGAACTGGAACTGAAACTAACTAACATAAAACTAACTATTAGATTCACCACAGGCTAATATGAATTTCTGAAAACTAAATACATATAGTAGGTGAAAGTAATAATCAACTGCTGTGGGCCCGGCAATGTACCAACTGTGCGCGCATCCCTAATAAACCCGAGGTAGCAAATCCCGAATCCATTAGGGTTCTACTAGGTTATCTAAACCTAGGGGCAACTAGGAGCCCATCCCATACTAGGTTATCTAAACCTAGAGGCAACTTGGAGCCTATCCCTGGACCGAAGTCCGGTACAATGCCAACTGAAAATAAAATAGTTCTTTTATACTTTTCTTTTTCTCTTCTGATTCTTGCTTTTACTAGGTTATCTAAACCTAGGGGCAACTAGGAGCCCATCCCGTTGGACCTTGGTCCCAATCATAAACTGGAGCAAGAATTTCTATTCTTTAATGCTTTCTATAGCATTAACTGAACTGAACATTTTAACAAACACCTAATGTGCGTGCTTGTTCATAATTTACGATTTCTAATCGTAAAGCATAAATACAAGGAAATAAAGCATATGAAAAATCAACCGAAACTACTTATACTGCAGGTGAGGGATACTTACATCCTGCGCTAGGTTTTCCTTACGAATAAAATCTGAAATTCCCGAGGGAACGTCGAATTTCGACGTTCTTCTTGCTCCTTGGCGTTCTCCTCGCGTCTACGAGAGTTCTCGTAGAGAATAGGGCCCCTTGAGACCTTCCCTTGGCTTCTCCTTTGTCTTGGGCGAGAGAGAGGGCGAGAGGAAGAAAAAAATCGCGAGAGGGAGAGAGGGAGTCGGCGGTGAGAGGATGTGAGGGAAAGAATGAATTAAAAAAACCCTAAGTTTCCCTTTTATACTTATGGAAAAATTTAACTAATTATGCCTTATCTATTGTTTCCGCTAATTTATTTCATCAAAAGCAACCCATCTCAGTTGGTTTCCCCTTTCTCCTCTCATAGACTAGTTTAGGGATCAAATCCCACTTATTGTTTTTCTCTTTTTATGTCTTTTTGCCACTTTCGTTTACGGAAAAATTCTATAAAAATATCCATAAATTCGGAATAAATTCTAAGATATTTCTAAAATTAGTTTCGAGAATTTTCGGGCGTTACAATCCCCCATACCTTATAAAAAGTTCGTCCTCGAACTTAAAACAACTCTGGGTATTTCTGCCTCATGCTGTCCTCTGGTTCCCATGTTGCCTCTTCTACTCTGTGATTTTGCCATATGACTTTCACTAATGGTACCTCCTTGTTTCGCAATTTCTTAACTGCTCGGTCTATTATCTGAATAGGCCGACTATCATAACTGAGATCTTCGCGAACTTGTACCGTCTGTGGCTCTATCACCTGGGTGGCATCTGGGATATGCTTCTTCAGCATGGAATCATGAAATACATTGTGGATAGCTGACATCTCCTGAGTTAGCTCCAACTCATAAGCTACTTTGCCAACTCTTCTAGTGATGGGGTATGGTCCTACATATCTGGGACTTAGCTTGTCCTTCTTCCCAAAACGCATTACTCCCTTCATGGGAGCCACTTTGAGGAACACTGAATCCCCAACTCAAACTCCAATGGTCTGCGTCGTGTATCAGCATAGCTCTTCTGGCGGCTCTGAGCTGTTTCTATTCTCTGGCGGATCTGCTGTATGGCTACGGTGGTATCACCTATAAGATCTGTCTGTAGGCCTAACTCTTGCCTCTCACCACCCTCGTACCAGCAGGTAGGAGATCTACACCTCCGCCCATATAAAGCCTCATAGGGTGCCATGCCGATAGTGGCCTGATAACTATTGTTGTAGGCGAATTCTGCTAAGCACAGGTATCTGCACCAACTGCCCTTGAAATCTATGTTGGTACAGAATGCACCCAAGTCAAACCCGTGTTTTGATAATGGCAACATAGGTCAAAAGTTAAGTCTGTCTTGTTTTCTAACAAGGTAATCTAGTGTGCAGTGAAAGCCCAGCGAAGGACTGCTAGGCACTGGCGAAGGAATGCCAGGGCAAAAAGCCTTAGCAAAGGACTGCTAGGCACTGGCGAAGGAATGCCAGAGTCAAAAGCCCTAGCAAAGGACTGCTAGGCACTGGCGAAGGAATGCCAGAGTCAAAAGACCTAGCGAAGGACTGCTAGGCACCGGGCGAAGGACAGCTCGGCATCTAAGACCTGACAAAGGACCGTCAGGCAAAAGTCCAACCAAAGGAGCGGTTGGCATCAGGTAAATTCTCCTGAGAGGAGTAGGTGAGGACGCGTTCCCCGTCGAGGGAACAGTAGGCGTCGGTTTGACCTAGGACTCCATTTTGGAGACCAAAGTCAGAACCAAGACAGCTAAGGCTATATAAAATAATAATTAATTATGTTATAGTGTTTTGGACTAACCCTGGATGCAGGACCGAAGGAACGTGTGTCTGCAACTCAGAGAGCCTCAAAGGAGTGAGGCAGCAGCTGAGTAAGGCGCCCTGAGTGTCCAGGGCGTCCTCAAGGTGAACCAAAACCAAGCGAAGCGAAAAAGGGCTTCAGCTGCTTACTGGGCAAGGCGCCCTCAGCAGTGAAGGCGCCCTCGTCAACGAAGGCGCCCTCAGCAGCCAAGGCGCCTCCAGCCCAAGACTGCGAAGCTCCAGCCTTATCCACAGAAGAGATTTCTGCGCGGAAGAAGTCAGCCAAGGCGCCCTCTACGACCAAGGTGCCCCCGTGGTCAAACTTAATCCCTGTTCGAGCGGTATAGAAGTTGACCGAGCAATCTGCGGATCGCCTGACACGTGGCAGGGCGCCCCCGACGTCCAGGGCGCCCTAGGTGCTATAAATAGCACCCCTCGACCCCAAGCTTAACATCAACTTTGTACCAAAGCTTCCACGCTCTTCTGTGCTCACGCCTTGTTCCAGAAACTGCCCAACTCGAGCGACGACATCCTTCTGCTCCGGAAAGTCAACCTACAACCGGACGTCGGTAACAGAAGAATTCTTTTTATTAAAAGTTTATAGTGCTGTACTTGTAAATCTCTTTCTGTAAACTGATTTTGCGTTCATATAGAATTGCCCAAAGTAAACGATCAACGATCGTGGGCCTTGGAGTAGGAGTCGACCTAGGCTCCGAACCAAGTAAAAAATACTGTGTTCGCGTATTGTGTTTATTTCCGCTGTGCAAATTACTCTCTCCATAAATTCGAAAAAGTTTTGTCGATATTCACCCCCCCCCTCTATCGACTCTATCGATCCAACAAGTGGTATCAGAGCGGGGAAGTTCAAACCTGGTGCAACCACGAGTTTGAAATTTTTTTCGGATTCCTTTTAATTTTATCATTCTATTTTCTTTATCATACGAATTTTTCGAAAAAATTTCATTCGTTTTTTTTTGGCAAGGTTGGTGCAACACCCCTTGTCTTTAATTTATCCAGCACTGCTAATCCAAGACCAAGTCTTGGCAAATCTCTTTTAGCTTTTCTTTTTCAGTCTAAATGGCCATGCAAGAGGGATTCAGCACCGCAAGACCTCCACTCTTCAGTGGAGAAGACTTTTCCTACTGGAAAAGCCGCATGGAGGTCCACCTGAAAACTCAGGTGGACATGTGGATCATCATCCAGTCCGGTCTGGAGATCCCCCGAAACGCTGAAGGACAACCACAAAGCTATTCCGAATGGGACAACTCCCTTAAACGCAAGATAGAAGCCGACGCAAAAGCGACACAAACCCTACAATGCGGGCTGACAAAGGAAGAGCTGAACCGCGTGGGCCCCTTCAATAGTGCAAAGGAGCTATGGACAAAACTGATCGAGCTGCACGAAGGAACTTCAGATACTCAGATCAGCAAGCGGGATCTGCTACTAAACAAACTCTACACTATCAAGATGGCCGACAACGAAACAGCAGCCCAGCTCCACGCACGAATCCAAGAGGTAATGAACAGTCTTCACACAATAGGTCATAAGGTTGAAAACCGTGACCTAATAAGGTATGCTCTAAACGCCTTCCCTAGAAACACCTTGTGGGCATCTATGGTAGATGCATACAAGGTCTCTAGGGATCTTTCTAAAATAAAATTAGACGAATTATTTTCTGAACTAGAATTGCACGAACAAACTAACACCAATATGGTTGAGAAAGGTATTACTTTTCTTGCAGGCAAGACTGGAAGAACAACGAAGAAGAAGCCTGAACCTGAAACCGAATCTAACTCAGACTCAGATTCAGAAGAAGAAGATAGAGATCAAACTAAGCTGGTCCGGCTCGCTCGAAGCTACTACAAGGAGCTGAAGAACCGAACCAACAAACGAAAAACCGGCCGAAGAAAGGACGAACCAACTGAACCAGCAAGCAAGCCCAATGTGACCTGCTATGAGTGCAAGAAAAAGGGCCACTACAAGTCAGAGTGCCCTAACCTAAAGGAGACTAAAAAGCCGAGAAGAAAGAAGGCACTGCAAGCAACCTGGGACGAGTCTTCCTCAGAAGAAGAAGAAGAGGCACCCCAGTCCAACCTCCTAGCTCTGACCGCCTCAGATAAAGTCGAGACAGAATCAGAATCAGAAAAAGAGGACGGCGAGCTGACCTTCACAGAAGACGGAGAAATTAAGGTAACTGGTTTTAATAGATTACAGTTAACTGAATTGATTTCTTTTCTTTCTCGAGATTTGGCAAAAGCCAAACTCCGGGTCGAAACCCTCCGACAGGAAGTAAAACTCCTGAAAGAGGGAGCTGACTCTAAACCCTTAACCGAGAAGGTTCAGGAAGGAACTCCTACTCAAGTTGAAAAACTTGAAAAGGAGAACTCCTCCCTGAAAACTCAGGTTAAGGATTTTAGAACAGCTTTAGAACGATTTACATCTGGTTCCAAGGGTCTTGACATGATCCTTGGAAAACAGAAATCAGTTCTAAATCGATCCGGACTTGGCTACCGAACTAAATCCAGACAAAGATCATATTTGACTGTACTGAATCAGTCCAGAAGAAAAATTCAGGCATGGGTACCTAAACTGTGCCTGAACCAACCTACTGGATCAAATCAGTATTGGATCCCCAAGGACAAGATTCACATCTTGCCTAACCATCACCGTGGCTTTAGTCCAGGGGGAGCCAAACTGAAAACCATTTTCATTATTAGATGAATTTGTTATTATTGATTTAAATTGATTGTTTGATTGTTTATTTAATTTCTGCAATATACCATGCTTAGACTTAGGTTAGTTAAGGACTGAACAAACTTAGCTGAAATTTGACAACATAGTATTGGGTAGAGGTGAGATGATAGTACGTTGGGAAAACCAATTCTAATAAGATCAAGTTCACTTGTTCTCTTTAGACTGGCGGAACTAGCCGAAGCTACCGATCCAAAACCCAAACTAGTTAGACCAGAAATTTTTCAGAAATTGATTTTGAAAATGAAATTTCATTAAAAGGCTTTGTCAAGGAAAGGGTGGATGATCCCATAAGGCTTCGGCCAAAGAAGGCCTAGTGCCTCGCCAAGACCTGGAAGCCAATTTTTGAAATTCAAATTCAAATTAATTTTTGTCAAATTCGAATCTAACACAAAATTTCAGCTAAGCATAGATTTAAACATCTCTTCAAAAATTTCAAAATTAATTAATTAAGTTTTCAAAATTTAATTATCCTTCAAAATTAATCAAAATTTTCAAAATTTTCAAAACTATCAAAACCTGTCTCACAAAATCTATAAGGTTAACGTGATTGAAAACCCTAGATTCGGGTGAGACATTAAAATTAAGACTAAATTATGACTCCTTTAAATACCTGTGTTGCAGTAAAATTTTATATTTCAAACCATGGTCAACATAGTCAAACCATGGTCAACATAAGTCAAACCACGGTCAAATCAGGTCAAGTCTGGTCAAATGCACTCCCTTAGAGTTCAAAGCTAGTCCTTAGGGCGCCCAAATCCGTGTGGGCGCCCCAAGGCTGGTTAAAAAGTACCTCTGCCACTGCACGCTGACCAGGGCGCCCTGGAACTTCAGGGCACCTTGGGATACCCTTTTGTTGGTCAAAAGCTGCCAAAAGGCAGCTGTAGCTCTGGGTGGAGGCGCCCTCACCAGTCAAGGCGCCCTCCCGGGGAAGGGCGCCCAAACTGCCTATAAAAAGGGGCTCCCTTCCCCTTCTTCTCTTCACACCTAAAACACTTCTCCCCCTCAACTATCTACCTTTCAAGAGACCTTGCAACACTCTCAAGCCCTCATCTTCAACAATGCCTCCCCGAGCAAACCGGTATAATTTATTGGTTTTGTTAATTTCTTTTCAATTTTTTTTAATGCACACTTTCTTTAAGTATACATTCTTTCTCTTAGAAGACGTCGACCTAATCAGGCAGAACCCGGTACTCAACCTAGTCCTGATCCTAGGTTTTCCAATTTAGAATTGTGTAACAAGTTCGCTCGTACCACCTATAAACCTATCAAAACGAGCTACTTGAATAGGCTATTCTTCACCCAATCCTGTCCCCTAGCTATGAACGTTATAAACCACTACCAACTAGACAATCTCGTATTCTGCACTCACCCAATCAATACTTCCTTATGTGCAGAATTTTACAATAATATCATTAGACAGGATAATCTCATGTTCTCCACCATGGTTCAAGGTATTCCCTTAACCATCACACCAACATTACTGAACCGATTTCTAGGACTACGACCCTCGCAGTCCATCTTCTGTTGTTATCCTCCTAGGGAGCCTCCCTTTGATGCTCCCTATTCTCACATCACCTTAGATACATTACACTCATACTTCTTTAGGCAACCAGTGGCCAGACGATTCCAGTTAGTCGACTTAGAGGTTCAGGACTATGCCCTATACAGGGTCTTAGTCCGATGCATTCTGCCATTATCCACCAGGGACGTCACCACTATGCGACCATTCCATACCTTTCTCCTGTACGCCCTGATTCACCAGCTAGATATTGATATAGGGCTTCATATGTTTCACACTATCCTACACGCATCCAGTGTGACCACGCAAGGGCGGGTACGCACACCCTACTGCCACATTGTCACATCCCTATTACATTACCATGGTAGGAACATTACCGAGGGAGAAATGGACGATCTGACTGACTACGATGAAATAGGCTATAGAAACTTCGCCCTAGCAGGTATAGAGGTGTCCGGTACCGGGGTCCTGTCCTGGAGACGTCGGAGAGCAGCTCCCCAGATCGATTCGGACGAGGAAGTCGAGTACGACGTCGCAGATGTAGCAGCAGAAGCCCGAGCACACATCGACGAGCCCGCTCCACCGACACTCTACGAGAGAGTGACCCGTATGGAAACCCAGATCCAAAGCCTCCGAGAGGAAATCGAAGCCAATCATGCCGAAGACTTGGAGACAAATCAGGGCTACTACACCGAGTATATGAGCGCCCTTAGAGCTGAGCGGGAGGCCAGAGATGCACAGTATCTAGAGATGATGGCACGATTTGATGCATGGCAGCCTGGCCCATCTGATCATCCCGGTCCCTCATCATAGATCGAATTGCAATGTACTATTAGCTATTTGACTGCCCCTACTTAGTAGGGTTGACTTGTGCTTGACTGTTGACTATGTTAAAACTAGAGTACCTGCTTTTATTTTATGATGACTAGTTTATGATTATTGGTTTCTTGTCAATTAGTTAGGATTGTGCTCTGTAGAATAGAGAAACTCAATTTTTTTTTTGCTCTATTTTTTTAAAATTGTTTCTAAAAATAGAATTTGAAAAATTGCTTTACTTAATTTTAAAATCAGTTTTTTTTCACTTTCGACTTAGTTTTATTTAAAAACTACCCCCTTTCAAAACTAGGGATTTTTCGAAAATGGACTTAGCCTAGGCCCTAACCCTAGAACTGCATGCACCTATAGACTTAGAAGCCAGCATCTCACAAGCACCTTAGGGTACTTATGATTGATAACCTAGAAAGGGTTGAGATGCTTAGGTCTTTGCCTTAATTCAAGATGCTTTAAGTCAGTGCATCTGCAGTAATTGGGGCACTAAATACAACTTATACAGCAATCAAGTTAAGTGTCAAGCTTAGAAAATCTAACTTGAACAGAAACACTTAACTTGACTAACCCTAGCAAAAACTACTATATATAACAGTTAGTAAGTAGCTAATTGGGTTAGACAGGTCCCTACAGACAAAAATTGATTGATTTAGTGTAAATCAAACTGGTTCAGTACAGCAAATTATTATTTATTTTCTTTAATTCATGCTATATTTATCTGTTTTGATATATGGCAAAGGGGGAGATAGAGATAGGAAAGAGAAAAATTATTTTTTTTCTAAATTTTTCCTTTATTCAAAAAGGTTCAAAAACATACTTATCCTTTATTCAAAAGCTTAAACTCTTTGAAGAAGTACTTAAGTTCTTAAAGCTTTCAAAATTTTGCTAAGTACTCTAGCTTCAAAATTCTTTACTTAAAAGCTTTCAAAATTTTGCTAAGTACTCTAGCTTCAAAATTCTTTACTTAAAAGCTTTCAAAATTTTGCTAAGTACTCTAGCTTCAAAATTCTTTACTTAAAAGCTTTCAAAATTTTGCTAAGTACTCTAACTTCAAAATTCTTTACTTCAAGCTTTCAAATTTTGCAAAGTACTCTAGCTTTTCAAAAGATTCTTACTTAAGCTTGTCAAAATTATTTTTACTCTAAAGCTTAAAGTTTTTCAAAATTGTTAAGTACTAAAGTGTTTCAAGCTTGTTATATCCTACCGAGTATTTAAGCTAACATTTTGAGTACTGTAAAACTTAAGACTTTAAACTCAAATTATGCTTTAAAAACTCTACTATGTATTTTTAAGTTACTTCTAAGTACCTAAAACTTAAGCACAAGTAAAGTTTTTAAAACCCCACGAATTTTTAGGGGGAGATTCCTTCCAGGGGGAGGGAACAAAAGTTAAAACTTTTTCATGTCTTGCTTAAACTTAACTTTTTGAACTAGGGTTGCCATAAATCAAAAAGGGAGAGATTGTTGGTGCAGAATGCACCCAAGTCAAACCTGTGTTTTGATAATGGCAACATAGGTCAAAAGTTAAGTCTTTCTTATTTTCTAACAAGGTAATCTAGTGTGCAGTGAAAGCCCTAGCGAAGGACTGCTAGGCACTGGCGAAGGAATGCCAGGGCAAAAAGCCCTAGCAAAGTACTGCTAGGCACTGGCGAAGGAATGCCAGAGTCAAAAGCCCTAGCAAAGGACTGCTAGGCACTGGCGAAGGAATGCCAGAGTCAAAAGACCTAGCGAAAGACTGCTAGGCACCGGGCGAAGGACAGCTCGGCATCCAAGACCTGACAAAGGACCGTCAGGCAAAAGTCCAACCAAAGGAGCGGTTGGCATCAGGTAAATTCTCCTGAGAGGAGTAGGTGAGGACGCGTTCCCCGTCGAGGGAACAGTAGGCGTCGGTTCGACCTAGGACTCCATTTTGGAGACCAAAGTCAGAACCAAGACAGCTAAGGCTGTATAAAATAATAATTAATTATGTTATAGTGTTTTGGACTAACCCTGGATGCAGGACCGAAGGAACGTGTGTCTGCAACTCAGAGAGCCTCAAAGGAGTGAGGCAGCAGCTGAGTAAGGCGCCCTGAGTGTCCAGGGCGCCCTCAAGGTGAACCAAAACCAAGCGAAGCGAAAAAGGGCTTCAGCTGCTTACTGGGCAAGGCGCCCTCAGCAGCGAAGGCGCCCTCGTCAACGAAGGCGCCCTCAGCAGCCAAGGCGCCTCCAGCCCAAGACTGCGAAGCTCCAGCCTTATCCACAGAAGAGATTTCTGCGCGGAAGAAGTCAGCCAAGGCGCCCTCTACGACCAAGGTGCCCCCGTGGTCAAACTTAATCCCTGTTCGAGCGGGATAGAAGTTGACCGAGCAATCTGCGGGTCGCCTGACACGTGGCAGGGCGCCCCCGACGTCCAGGGCGCCCTAGGTGCTATAAATAGCACCCCTCGACCCCAAGCTTAACATCAACTTTGTACCAAAGCTTCCACGCTCTTCTGTGCTCACGCCTTGTTCCAGAAACTGCCCAACTCGAGCGACGACGTCCTGCTGCTCCGGAAAGTCAACCTACAACCGGACGTCGGTAACAGAAGAATTCTTTTTATTAAAAGTTTATAGTGCTGTACTTGTAAATCTCTTTCTGTAAACTGATTTTGCGTTCATATAGAATTGCCCAAAGTAAACGATCAACGATCGTGGGCCTTGGAGTAGGAGTCGACCTAGGCTCCGAACCAAGTAAAAAATACTGTGTTCGCGTATTGTGTTTATTTCCGCTGTGCAAATTACTCTCTCCATAAATTCGAAAAAGTTTTGTCGATATTCACCCCCCCTCTATCGACTCTATCGATCCAACAATCTAGAGCACAAGCTCTGAGCATATCTTCTAGTACTTGATTAACTCTCTCTGTCTGGCCATCTGTCTGAGGATGGAAAGCTGTGCTAAACTTCAGTTTGGTGCCTAGTGCTGTCTGTACGCACTCCCAGAAGTGCGAAGTGAACCTACTGTCCCTATCTGAAATGATAGTCCTAGGGACTCCATGTAGTCTGACGATCTCCTTGAGGTATAACTGAGCTAGCTGTTCCATGGAATAGGAGATCCTGATAGCTAGAAAGTGGGCAGACTTAGTCAATCTGTCAACTATTACCCAGATCGCATCATATCCATTCGTTGTTCTGGGTAGTCCCACTATAAAATCCATGGAAATATCTTCCCATTTCCATTCTGGAATCTGAATAGGCTGCAGAACTCCACCTGGTCTCTGATGTTCTGCCTTGACTCTTTGGCATGTCAGACAGGTACTGACATATCTGGCGATGTCTCTCTTCATCCCAGGCCACCAAAAACGTCCCCTGAGGTCTTGGTACATTTTGGTGGAACCAGGATGCATTGCATAAGGAGATCTATGTGCGTCCTCTAGGATCTTCCTTCGGAGCTCTTCTTGGTTCGGAACACATAAGCGGTCACCGTAGTACAGTGTCCCACTCTCTGTTAGGCGAAACTCCCCATTTTCTGATCCTGCTATCCCCTGCTTGATCTTCTGAAGGTCAGGATCTTGATCCTGTGCTGTCTGGATGTCTTCAATCAGGGTTGGCACTAATGTCAAAGTGGAGAGCTGCCCAACTAAAATTTCCAGTCCGAACTCTGATAACTCCTTCCGAAGGGGCTGTGATATCGTGGACAAAGCTAGTAGGGTGGCACTAGATTTTCTGCTAAGTGCATCTGCCACCTTATTAGATTTACCTGGATGGTAGAGGATGTAAATGTCATAATCCTTGACTAGCTCAAGCCACCTGCGTTGTCTCATGTTCAGATCCTTCTGAGTAAAGAAATACTTTAGACTCTGATGATCTGTGAAAATCCTACACTGAGCTCCGTATAAGTAATGCCTCCAAATCTTGAGAGCGAACACTACTGCAGCTAGCTCAAGGTCATGGGTAGGGTAATTCTTCTCATAATCCTTGAGTTGTCTAGAGGCATAGGCAATAACCTTGCCATTCTGCATCAGCACTGCTCCAAGTCCTAATTTAGACGCATCGCTATATATGTCAAAGTTGTCAGTGGTCTCGGGAAGAGTCAGGATGGGAGCACTAGTCAATCTTCTCTTTAATTCTGTAAAATTATTCTCGCAGTCCTCTGTCCACTGAAACTTTCTGTTCTTTCTGGTAAGAGCTTTCAGTGGGGAGGCTATTCTAGAGAAATTCTCTACGAACTTCCTGTAGTAACCGGCTAGACCCAGAAAACTTCTGATCTCACTGGCATTCTTCGGTCAAACCCAGTTACTTACTGCTTCTATTTTGCTGGGGTCTACCATCACACCATCCTTGGAGATGATGTGACCCAGAAAAGAAACCTGATCGAGCCAAAACTCACACTTGGAGAATTTCGCATAGAGTTGGCTCCGCTGAAGGATTTCTAATACTGTTTTCAGGTGTTCTGCGTGTTCCTTCTAAGTCCTGGAATATATCAGAATATCATCGATGAAGACGATAACAAACTTATCTAAATATTCTCAGAACACTTTGTTCATGAGGTCCATGAAAGTTGCTGGAGCGTTCGTTACGCCAAAAGGCATAACTACAAACTCATAGTATCCGTATCTCGGTCTGAAAGCTGTCTTGGGGATGTCACCTTCTTTAACTTTCAACTGGTGATAACCCGATCTCAAGTCTATTTTTGAGAACACTGCTGCTCCCTTTAGCTGATCGAACAAGTCATCAATTCTTGGCAAGGGATACTTGTTCTTGATGGTGACTTGGTTCAACGCCCGATAATCTATACACAAGCGCATGGACCCGTCTTTCTTCTTCACGATCAATACGGGAGCTCCCCAAGGTGAATGACTAGGGCGTATGAAGCCCTTGTCGAGCAGCTCTTGTAGTTGCTCCTGAAGTTCTCTTAATTCTGCTGGAGCCATACGGTATGGTGCTTTTGAAATGGGATTGGTACCTGGAATGAGATCTATCTCAAACTCTATCTCCCTGTCTAGCGCTAAGCCTGGTAACTCGTCAGGGAAGATTGCTGGGTAGTCACATACCACTGGGACCTCTTCTAGCTTTTGGTCTTTCTCTTGTTCGGTATTGACTACATGTGCTAGAAATCTGGTACATCCTGAATCCAGCAGTTTCTGTGCTTTTAAAGCTGAGAGAAATTTCTTGGCTTTTCTCTTGGGTTCTCCGATGTATTCAAACTGCACTCTTTCTTCAGGTTGGAATATGACTTTCCTTTTACGGTATTCTATGGAGGCACTGTACTTGATTAGGAAGTCCATTCCAAAAATGACATCATAATCTGTCATATCTATTACTATCAGATCACCATACAGCTCTCTGCTTGCTATACTGACTGGCACTGCACGGAGTCAGTGCGTGGATGTCATAATCTCTCCTGAAGGTAGGGTGGTTAAGAATTGGCTACTGAGTACATCTGGAGGTATAGTTAACTTCTCTGTGAACGCCCTGGGGTTTCTGAGTTCCTGAACTGCCTTGGCCTTTACATTCTATCATGACTGACTTCTGCTGTTGCATGCTGTTCAGGTAGTGCTCGGTGATCAGAGCACTGCTAACTAGTTCTTCTGAGGTTTGCGGCCTATGAACGCCGCTAGCCACATTCAATGCTATTTCCGGCCTTAGCATCTTGAGCATTAGCCTGACTCGCTCTCGTTCGGTGCTGACCAATTCGGGACCCAGACGCGCCAACCTGTTGAATCTCTTCACGGCTTCCTCTACTGATAGGTTACCTTGATGAAATTCAGTGAATTCATCATAATGTCGATTAGTAACCCACATATGAAAGAATTCTTTGAAGAACTCAGCTTCGAAGTTGGCCCACGTCATCTGATTTATGTCTCACTTGGCCTTCACCCTTTCCCACCACATTCTAGCATCTCCTGCTAGGCAGAGAGAGGCGCACTTCACTTTCTCTTGTTCTGGCCAGTCCAGAAGCTCCATGGTACTCTCTAGGGTTTTGAACCAGGCTTGTGCATCCCATGGTTCACTAGTGCTTGAAAAGGTCTCTGGTTTGAGCTTCTGCCACTGAACCAGGTATGCTTCTCTTCTAGCCCCTACTGCTGGGACTTCTGGTGCTATTGGTGCTATTGGTGGGATTGGTGCTCTAGGTGGAACCTCTATCACTATTGGGGTTTCCACATTTGGTCCTGGCGTAGCAGTAGGTGTGGTCTGCTGATTAGCCCTTAAAGTGGCTATCTCTTGCTGCTGTTCAACTATCTGTCTTTGGAGCTGAGCTACTATCTCCACGAGATTAGGTGGAGTCACTATGTCAGTTGCCTCCTATTGAGGCTCAGTAGCTGGTGCCCTTCTAGTTGGGCATCCTCTAGCCATTATCTAAATGACAGAGGACATACAGTTCATATTCTAATTCTAAAAAATATGCTATCAGATATAAACTAAGGTATTAAACATGCTTCCGTTTAATGCAAACAAGAACTGACTAGAAAACAGATAGTATGAATAACATGTAAATATTATAAATCTGAAAGCAAGAAAATATGGTAATGTGAGAGATACTCTTACTTGGAAGCTGCAGGTCTGATGCTGATGTGTGTGAGGAGGAAAGATGGAACTTGCTCTGATACCACTCTGTAACGACCCGCCTTCTGGTACTAAGCTGTAAGGCGGATCGCTACTACTAACTGACTGACTGGCTGATTATTGATAATGTTAATTAATGATTTCTAATAATGCTAAACCAACTGGGAGAATTTTAAAAATTCTTATTTCGCTATTTACTGAACTAGAAATTCATAAACATGCTGAAAGTACTAATTTGCCCAAAATAAAGCAAAACTTTTATTTTATTATATTGGCAGGATTCGATCCCCCAACCTCTAAGTTGCATGGCTAAAACACTAACCAGCTGCTCTACACCACCTTCATTTTACATAGTACCAGTCGACTGCTATGTGCCGGTCGACTGGTCGGGCCACAGAATGGTTCTGTGCCCGATACCAGTCGACTGGTGTTTTCCAGTTGACTGGTAGTTCTGAAATTTCAGTTTTCAGATTTCTAGAATGTATCAACCTTGAGCCACAATGTACCAAAATCATATCTAACAAACATAATGGCATAAATAAAGTTCCACGACTATTCTAAGACATTTATTACATGTTTTTGGAGGGTTTCTAGCATGTATAGCAACTTAGAAATCATAAAAACGACATGTAGAAGCATAAACATGAATGTGTCAAGTTCGTATCAACTTCTTATTGAAACCATTCATTATTCATATCTAAGGGCATTCTTAGCTACTACATGTCATTCTATATGGTGCATATATCTTAAAACAAGCATATCCTATGTATTTAGCATGTAAATCCAAAAGTATCAAGTTCTTATCTCTAAAGCTTAAGCATGGATCTAAATTACCATATTGCAAGTAGTAACTCATATCATTCAACATTTGCTAAGCAAGTATTAACACAGGTAAATAAACTACTTTAATATACTAGGCACCACAAATAACGAGTCTAATTAAGTTCATACATGGTTCACATAACCTATTGCGGAAAAACTAAAAGAAACATAATAAAGACTATTTCTATGCTTTGCAAGTTCCGAAGACTTTTATTCCAACTCCACCATCACACACACTTTGCATCAAGCCCGCCGCCTCCGCTACTAGTGCTTTCCTTTACCTGTATCTGCAGTATAAGGAAATGCAAACTAATAAGCATAAAGCTTAGTAAGTACCATCTAGCCTCACAAAACTATGAAACTCAAATTATGCTTTTGTAAAACATGCTATGCACATACATGCTCATATCCATAAGAAATCATGCTAGGCCCATGCTAAAATACATATCATAGAATGATCATGGCATATAACTGAGACATGGTACATACTGAACTAGAACTGAAAAGTAAACTATAGCATGACATACATATCTGAACTGGAACTGAAACTAACTAACATAAAACTAACTATTAGATTCACCACAGGCTAATATGAATTTCTGAAAACTAAATACATATAGTAGGTGAAAGTAATAATCAACTGCTGTGGGCCCGGCAATGTACCAACTGTGCGCGCATCCCTAATAAACCCGAGGTAGCAAATCCCGAATCCATTAGGGTTCTACTAGGTTATCTAAACCTAGGGGCAACTAGGAGCCCATCCCATACTAGGTTATCTAAACCTAGAGGCAACTTGGAGCCTATCCCTGGACCGAAGTCCGGTACAATGCCAACTGAAAATAAAATAGTTCTTTTATACTTTTCTTTTTCTCTTCTGATTCTTGCTTTTACTAGGTTATCTAAACCTAGGGGCAACTAGGAGCCCATCCCGTTGGACCTTGGTCCCAATCATAAACTGGAGCAAGAATTTCTATTCTTTAATGCTTTCTATAGCATTAACTGAACTGAACATTTTAACAAACACCTAATGTGCGTGCTTGTTCATAATTTACGATTTCTAATCGTAAAGCATAAATACAAGGAAATAAAGCATATGAAAAATCAACCGAAACTACTTATACTGCAGGTGAGGGATACTTACATCCTGCGCTAGGTTTTCCTTACGAATAAAATCTGAAATTCCCGAGGGAACATCGAATTTCAACGTTCTTCTTGCTCCTTGGCGTTCTCCTCGCGTCTACGAGAGTTCTCGTAGAGAATAGGGCCCCTTGAGACCTTCCCTTGGCTTCTCCTTTGTCTTGGGCGAGAGAGAGGGCGAGAGGAAGAAAAAAATCGCGAGAGGGAGAGAGGGAGTCGGCGGTGAGAGGATGTGAGGGAAAGAATGAATTAAAAAAACCCTAAGTTTCCCTTTTATACTTATGGAAAAATTTAACTAATTCTGCCTTATCTATTGTTTCCGCTAACTTATTTCAACAAAAGCAACCCATCTCAGTTGGTCCGCCGTTTCTCCTCTCACAGCCTAGGTTCAGGATCAAATCCTACTTACGTGTTTTTCTCTTTTTATGCCTTTTTGCCACTTTCGTTTACGGAAAAATTCTATAAAAATATCCATAAATTCGGAATAAATTCTAAGATATTTCTAAAATTAGTTTCGAGAATTTTCGGGCGTTACACCTATCGATTTAACAAATAAACCTCGCTCATTGGTAAATCAAAGAAATAGATATTAAGTACATGTGTCCGTTATTATATCGGGATTAAGAGCATGTACACCATAATATCTGAGGTCTGATTCAATTATATAGTTAATTTAAATTGAATCACCTCTATATCGGTCCTGCTCAATACACACAAAGTGTACTTGTGTAATTCTATCGTCAAGATAAACCAATACCAAATTACACTACAACCATGCTAATGGTTTGTCCAAAACCATCTAGGTTGTGAGCCTCTACTTATACTCTATAAGGGACTGATAACATAATCTTTTGTGTGACACCACATACCATGTTATCTACAATGTAAAGTATTAGACAATAGCATGTATATATCAAATATAAAATACAAATAATAATCATGTAATTCTCATTCCAAAATGTAGATATTCATACAAAAGCTAGACTTTTAATATACATCCTAACAATCTCCCACTTATACTAAAACGAGCTAGGACAGTGTCTATGTATGAAGCTTGAGATAAGCACAACATCCTTTTCTTACGATCCCTTATAACTTTGATCCCAAGGATGTGTCCCGCTTCTCCCATGTCCTTTATATCAAACTGTTTGGACAACCATACCCTTACGTTTGATAATACTTTGACATTATTGCCAATGAGCAAAATATCATCTATGTGTAGTACAAAAAATACCACTACGTTTTCGTCACATCTCTTGTATACACAAGACTCATCCGGACTTTGAATAAATCTATATGACTAGATTACCTCATCAAAATAGATGTTCCAAGATTATGAAGCTTGCTTCAATCCATAAATGGACCGATTAAGCTTACACACAAGATGCTCTTTGCCCTTTGCAATGAATCCCTCTGGTTGCTTCATATAGATGTTTTTCTCAAGACTTCCATTAAGGAATGTTGTCTTGACATCCATCTGCCAAACCTCATAATCCATATGAGCGGCAATAGATAAGAGAATTCGGATCGACTTAAGCATGGCTACCGGCGAAAAGATCTCCTCATAATTGATACCCTCTTTCTAAGTATACCCTTTCGCAACAAGCCTTGCTTTGAAAGTCTCTACCTTCTCGTCTGATCCTCTCTTTCTCTTGTAGATCCACTTGCATCCAATGGCTTTTACACCATTGGGTGGTTCTACTAGCTCCCAGACCTGATTAGAATCCATAGATTCTATCTCAGAATTCATCGCTCTTTGCCAAGATACTACATCATTATCTTGGAGTGTCTTGTCATATATTCAGGGATCAGGTTCATGTTCGCCAGGGACCAAGTCCGAAGACTCTCCCAAGAACATGTTTCTATCGGATTGTCTAACAACCCTCCCACTACGATGAGGTACTACTAATGGAATAGCTTGGGGGGTTTCCTAAGCGAACACGGAGTCGAACATGAGAGACCTCTCCATGTCTATGGATTAAAAATTTAATCTGAATGGTGACCTATCTCTCAAACAACTATCTCGTCATCGTGTCAATCGATTCAAATTACAACATAGCCCATCTCAAAGATCGAGCATTGTAATTCGCCTAACCGACTGACCGCGGAAAAAATGACGAGCGGATCATCGATTTTTATGTTTATCTTCGGGATCCATGACTTAATTAATTATCAATATTAATTAACAAATAATTAAACCATAATAACTAATTAAGAACACACATGCGATAATAAAATATCACATTAAATGATAGTGAAACAAAGGAGACAGAGAGAGATTATACCTCGTCTTTTACCTCGCAGTCTTCTACCGTATAACCCTCCAGTCTTGGACGTCGTGTGGGTGACGATCTACCAAGACTTGGAATCACCAAGGGTCTTCAATTAATCCAACGAACACCTTCTCTTCTCCCTAGCTTGACCGAAACCCTAGAGAGGGCTCCTCCTTTTGCACCGGCCACAAGAGGAGAAGGGAACTTCCTCAAGCACGTGCCACCGGTCCAACCACCTCCTCCTCGCCTGCTGGACCAACTCCTTGCTCCAAGAAGACTCCGACCACAAGAGAGGAGGTAAAGGAAGAGGAAGGTCATGAAGAAACAAAGCCTATTCAATCTTCTTCCTCCTTCCACTTGCGCCGGCCGAAAACTTGAAAGAAGCTCCTTCAAATTCTCGCCGCCGACAACCCAGCTCCTCCTTGGCCTGCCGAACCTACTCCCTTCCTCAAGGAGACTCCAGCTACAAGAGAGAAAGCGAAGGAAGAGGATTAATATGGAGAAAACAAAAAACCCAAGTGCTTCTCGTTCTTTTTCCTTGTTGCGGCGACAAACTCCACAACCTGCCCTTTGCTCCGCCGGTTCCAGCCACCTCAGGGAGTGCTCCGGCCAAAGGGGAGTAGAGAGGAAGAAGAAACCAGAGGAGAAGTCATATCTCCCTTCTTCTTCTCCTTGTTGCCGCCGGCTGCAAGATGGGTTGCCGCAACCCGAGGAGAGAGAAGGGAGAGAGGGTTTTTGGTTTTGGCTTGTTGGTTTTTGGATGATTAATTATGGATTAATTAGCTTGGTATCATGACTCCCATGGGGTATATATAGGGCTACGATAGGGACCATAAGGAGGAGTTGGGTCTTGACCCACTAATGGATCCAAATCCAATCCATTAATGAAGATCCATTCTACTAAAGGATCCCCATTGAACGTCCTCACCAACCCCCATATTTTCATATGGGCTCCACCTATTATGAGCACATCCATTAAACATGACTCCCATGTTTAAGCTTCTATGGTGGAGTTCGCCACGCAGCCGCTCCGCAACACTCCTCCAAACTATGATTCCACCTCCTAAAGTAAACACAAAACCCCGAGGAATACTTATATTTGCCTCTATCTGATTGGAAGTCTATATCCATATAACCCTCACAGAAGATTGGTCTGCCTGGTAAACCAGCATATAATTCTTAGTCCTTCTCAGGTACTAATATATGCTTTTACCACAATCCAATTTCCTTGACATAGGTTACTTTGATATCTGCTAACCATGCCCACGACAAAGCAGACATCCGGTCTCGTTTGTAGCATACATGAGGCTTCCTACAACCGATGCATAAGGAACGACCTTTACCTCCTCTATCTCCTTAGATGTTCTAGAACATATCTCTTTAGATAGAGTAGCTTCATGGCTGAAAAGTACAAAATCTTTCTTAGAGCTAAAATGAGCTAGGACAGTGTCTTTCTATGAAGCTTGGGATAAGCACAACATCCTTCTCTGGTGATCCCTTAGAACTTTGATCCTCAAGAATGTGTCCCACTTTTCCCAAGTCCTTCATATCAACTGTTTGGACAACCATACCTGTCTGATAATACTTTGTTATTGTTGCCAATAAACAAAATATTATCCATGTATAGTACAAGAATACCACTACGTTTCCATCATATTTCTTACATACACAAATCTCATCCGTCCTTTGAACAAATCCATATGACTGGATTATCTCTTCAAAGCGGATGTTCCTCGTTATAGATCCAGGGATCTTGATTCATGGTCGCCAGGGACCAAGTCCGAAGACTCTCTCAAGAACATGAATCCTCCAGGTTGACTAACAACCTCCCACTATGACGAGGTACCATCTGTATATCTTCTGTGACACGTGGTGCAGTGACTTGTGGTATTTCTTCTTGTACAGTTGGTACTAAGGTCAGAATGTCCCCTCTCTATTATTCAAAAAATAATTCTACTCATGGGCTTATGATTCTTCACATAGTCCTCCTCTAAGAATCGGGTATTCACGCTAATGATTACCCTATGATTCTTAAGACTATAGAACCACCTTTTCGTTCTCCTAGGATAACCTAAGAACAAGGGCACTTCTCCACTAGATTCCAACTTATCAGTATCTCCCTTCAGCACATGTGCTGAACTACCCCAAATCTAAACATGTCTTAGACTAGACATCACCTAATCCACACTTCTATGGGAGTAGAGAGTACTGACCTAGATGGTATCAAGTATGTACGCTGTCGTTTCCAGAGCATATCCCCAGAACAAATCCGGCAACTCGGAGCAGCTCATCATTATCCTAACCCTTACTATAAGATTCCTTTTCCTTCTCTCTACCACACCATTCTATTGGGGCATACTGGGTGCAATCATCTTGGGATTGACTCCCAACCTTTGATAAGTAAGTCCTAAAACTATCCTAAGAGGTACCTGCCACCACGATCTAATCGTAGTGTCCTGATACTTTTACCTTGATGTTTCTCCGCATCAGCCTTGAACTCTTTGATCTCATCAAAGTATTCAGACTTGCAGTACATCAAGTAAATGTACCTCTACCTTGAATAATTGACCATAAAATGGATGAAATATTTCAAGGCTACCTCTATTCTGGATAGACTAAGGACCGATACAAATCAGATAACACATCTTTGGCTCTAAACCCCATAGCCTTGAAAGACCTTTTTGTCATCTAACCCTGCAAGCAAGATTCAAAGGTTTAGGAAGTCTTCTACTACCAATGAACCCAAGGGCCCATTGGCTATCGTTTGAATCCTACTAAGGTTAAAAAGACCAAGCTTTAGACGTCAAAGATATGTTTGGTTCATCTCGGAAGGAACCTTTCTCTTATTTTGGTTAGATGATGAGCTATTTAATATCTAATTGAAACATGAGAGCTTTTGGTTTTAAAAGGTACCAATTGCCTATCAATATACCTTAATAGATATCTTTCTATCCCACTTTTATAATAAAAGCAATAGAATATCTTATTCCAGAAACTGAACAAAAGTTCTTTCAAAAAATGTAGGTACATAAAAGCAATCTCAGTAAACCAAAACTTTATCATCCTATCTAATAGACAAAATAAATAACTCTCACTGCAATAGTCATCTCCGTAGCCTATCTTATGTAGATGATAATCTCCTCCTCAGCTAGTCATCGGATTTCTTTGAACCCCTGCAAAGAAATGCTGACATGATTAGTGGCATCCGTATCTACACACCAGGTACCGGTAGATATCACCGCTAAACATGTTACAACGACAAAAGCAAAAGATATACCTGAATTATTACTCTGACGGCGAGGACAATCCTCCTTCCAATGTCCAGACTGCTTGCACACGAAGTACTTGCCTTTCGGCTTCTTCATGCGACACTGAGATCCCTATAATCCTGCTACTTTCTTTGCCCCAGCTTGTTTCTTCTTCTTCTTGCCTTTCGGTTTAGAAGTAGAAACCCCTTGAGCAATGAAAGTCTGTGAACTCTGAGGAGAAAACCCTTCTGCCACCTCGAGTTCTGTCAGAAGTTCCGCCCACGAATATGTATATTTGTTCATATTGTAGCTTAGGTGAAACTTCTCAAAACTCTTTGGTAGAGATTGGAGGATGAGATCGACCTGGGTTTCCCCATCGATTTCTGCTCCAAGGATTTCCATCTTCTTTAGCCAAGATATCATTTTAAGAACATGTTCCCTCACGGGCATACCCTCAATCATGATGGTCATTGTCAAGTTCTTCATGACCTCTTGCCTAGCGGCCTGATTATGATGTCCGAAGAGTTCATCGAGTTTGGATGTTTTATCACTGGTAATGGAAGAAGTCTGATGTTGATGACTCTTAGTCATCTCGTCTGCTTCTAACCATTGCCTAAAATATTCAAACTCCTCTTCATCATTAATCTCGCTAGGTTTTTCAGCACAGAACTCGACAAGATCACATTTGGATTCCTCGACAGTTTTGACAATGTCCAGGTTTAATTCCCAATCATTATTATTAGAGGCATTAAGTTGGTTTTCTCTTTGAATTAAATCAAGTGGGTCTAGATCCATTTTGAAAAAACCTGTGAATCACAACAATCACACACTTTAGATTTCCAAAATAAATTGATTCCTCAAAACAATAAATTTTGAAATCAACCAACACCTCAAAACACCGAGAATATCGTATGTCACGATGGTGTGGACGTATACAAATTCTATATTTGTTAGAGGAGGTTTTACCCATTAATTTTATTATCTTGTCAACCTAACTTTTTGACAAATAAAATTAATAGTTGGTCATCTTTGGCCCTACAAATAATAGCAGTGACTCCGATGGGGAGGACATTATTATTTGCATCTAAGAGTTTACCATTACATGATACTAAGTGTTAGTGATATGAGAGAAGTGTCCTAAGGCAATTGTCTTATAATTGTAATCATTTATTCTAATAAATGAATATTCACTATTTGAGTATACATGTTTGTGTATTTGATTGAGATCTTAAACTCATTTACTGAATGTCCGCAATACAATTCACAGCATGAGAGAATTTGTGATGAATTCACAACTAGTGATTATCTCTACATGTGCAATTGTGAAGTATTGAAATTGTCCCTAGTCGATGAATTGATAAATACGGACACTATCAATTCTGTTGAGACTAGTATGGGTTATTCTCTAATCAGCTGATTCTCACTGGCTGGTGATATTGAGATGTCCGGAGATAAATATGAATGCTAGTTAAGGGAACTAGTTCATTGGAGTGACTGGCAGTAAAACTTCATATGGTAGTCTACATATAGATATGTCAGTGAAGTTCTTACTGCAGCTTAAGTGTGATGTTCCTTTGACATGCGGTATTCAAGTCATCTTGGTCATGGAGACTTATACTTTGACATCTTAAGCAAGCGTCTCCAAGGAGGTGTGGACCCAGGATGATTGGGTATAAGCCGAAGTGCCCGAAGATATTTGAACAGCCTACAAAGGATTCAGCACTCCTTGCGAGGAGATGTATACCCGAGGCCTATCGTCGGATTGTTACTCGAAGCCTCTGCCAGAGCATGACATGTTCAGAGTATGAATCTCTTAAATACATGAGAGTAATTAGAATCCGTAGGACGAGAAAACGTTACTTGGGCTAGGTGTGACGTAGTCAGCCTAGTGGGGACTGACACACATAGACCATGTCCTGAACCAAGTGGGTATAAGATGGTGAAGGGAATGGGGCATGATTCATTATAGCTGCTGAAGGGTTTTAGAATTATTTCTGAGGTCAACCGTTGATCTTTCGATTAATTGGGGATTATGATGTACTACTAGGTGCCACTCATGATCGTTCTATAATTGATTAATTATAGACGGCCAACATAAATCGAAAGCATATTTAGTCAAATGCACTACGAGTAATCCGAGAGATTTAAAACGAGTAGAAAATTAGATTTTCCAATCAAGAGAGATTAGGTTTGGTTGAGCCAAATGATAAGTCGAATCTGAATTTTTCAGAGACGCATCGGAAGCGTAAAATGGCTAAGTCATTTCAAGACTTAATAGATGAATTAAATAAGTTTAATTCATTGGGGCTTGGCTTGGATGGGCCAGCCAAAGAGGGCCTCCATCCTCTTTGCTTGGCCGCCCACAACAAAGGGAGAGAACCAAGTTTTTGGTTCAATTTATAAAATAAACTAAGTGTGGTTTGTTTTATAAAATTATGGATATTATAAATTTTTATATAATAAACCAAGGTTTGGTTTATTTTTCATGGAAATTAAAATGAACCATGGATTAGTTTATTTTATAAAATCAATCATGGATTGATTTACCATGATAAGGAAATTTATTCCATAGGGGAGAAGAGACTTGATTGATTTTTTATCATGAATTAAAATATGATTTTAACCATGATATAAAATCAAACTTGGCATGATGGAATAAGTTATTCCATATTTGAGAGGCTTAATGGTTGAGAGGCCACTATATAAAGGACCCAAGGCAAGGCTTGGGAAATAATCGTAGAGATGAAGGCATAGGCTCTCTCCCTTTTTTTCTCTCCTTCTCTTCTCCCCTTCTTGTCGTGCGCCAACCAGCCCAAGAAGGAGCACCAGCCGGCCGCCCCTGCCCTTTCCCTGCCGACCACCACCTGCTGCCGGAGAAGGAAGCTCCGGCCATCTTTTGGCCGGAAGAAGGTGCTGTCGGAATTAGAGTTTGCCGCAAGGATCCTTTTTGCCGCAAGCCTCTTCTTTTGCTTCGCCGAAATTTTGATTCCGGCCATCCTTTTGTGGTTAGTGTTCCGACTTCTCTCTTGGTTTTTCTCGTTGCGTTCTCAGAGAATCTAGTAGTTCTCGAGAACACGAATCTAGTGGCTTTGCGAAGTCATCCCGAAGATACTCGGCGTGGACGCGAATAGAGGCGGAGCTTCCAAGGGACACTTACGGTTGGATCTCGTCCCTTCCTTCGAGTTACGCGAGGTAATACGTAAATTAGTTTATGTTTCTGCAAAATTTCAAATATATGATCATGTCTACACAAGATAAAATTACATGCTTAGATGTGTGGTTAAATAATTAGAGAAATTATTTATGCTAAACCTTCCGCTGCACGTAATTAATTTTGAAATTACGAACCCGCATCCATGTCAACATGCACCCGGTCCCAACACTAAGAAGATTACCTCGGATTATGTGTCTTCTGATGGGAAAATCACACGCTCCTAAATAACCTCCTATAATCTTGTCTGACCCAATGATCCGCAGAACAAGTTCATCCGATGCAGAGGAAGGCACTCAGAGCCGACGTGCAGACTTGTTCGCATCACTTGTCAAATTGTAATGGAGGCCACGGGACCCTTAGGGTCCCTCTCCCACTTAGTTATTTTGTAATGAGGAATTTTTCATGCACAGACACAACAAGCACATAAACCAACATAATGAAATAGAAAAATCCTAGATTTTTCCAACTATCATGGCCTTGGTCTCCAACGCGCCTCCAGTCGTGTCACCACCTCGTCCATTCCTCCCTATCTATGTGCTTGCCTCCATGAAGGGATCTCTGAGCTGAGATCAGTAGCTAAATATTTACATCCATCGATCCTATACTCCACGAAGGATTGTACATATAATCTAGATCGAAAGTAAATAAAAAGCTCGCCTAAACAGGTGTCGTATTTAATTACAGAAATTAAATACCTAATTTAGCCTCGTCAACCCCAAGGATTTAATTAATTACAATAATGCACAATCAATCACATACAACTATTATTTAAGCGATGATAAGTTGGAATCTAGTGCCTGCAATAAAGAGTTAGCCTACGCACATCCACATATCATCCAGCAAAAATAAAATATATGATAATGTGTAAAAAATTAACCGAATCCTAAACACACAAAATCGGAAACCTCAGCTCTAATACCAATTTGATGGAATAGCTTGGCGGGTTTCCTAAGCGGACACGGGGTCGAACATGAGAGACCTCTCCATGTCTATGGATTAAAAATTTAATCCGAATAGAGACCTATTTCTCAAACGACCGTCTCGTCATTGTATCAATCAATTCGAATTACAACTTGTGGGATCGGATTGAATCGATAGAGGGGGTGAATATTGATCGTTAAAATTTTCGAACAAAGAGAGTAATTGCGCAGCGGAAATAGCAAAAACAATCGCTAACACGGTTTGTTTTTACTTGGTTCGGAGTCGCGGTCGGCTCCTACTCCAAGGCCCACGGTCCTTGACCGTTTACGATGGACAATTTTATATTTTCGTAAAAGATTACAAGTTGGAGTACAAATATAGAATTTAAAATGAAATTACAGCATTTAACAAAATTAACTTTTATCGACGACCGGAGAAGTTGGAAGTTCTGAGCAGCGGGTCGTCGTCAGCACTTGAATCGCAAGTACGGAGCTTGTCGGAGTGTAGCGCTTGAGCGAAACAGTTGGAAGCAATTCATACTGAAGCCTTGGGGGTGAACCCCCTTTTATAGTTGTAGCTGGGGTGCCTGTGTTGAAGGGGTGCCTGACACGTGGCCTCCTCTGCGCGAATCTCAATCCGCAGACTTGGCCAGTGCTTATCCCTTCAACTGGGGCACCTGTGCTATTTGGGGCGCATGTATTAACACAGGCGCCTTACATGACTTGGTCTAGAGGCTTGCATGGCTGTTTGCTTCAAATGCTTGGAGTAGCCTTGCACTGGGCTGCCTGTCTCAACACAGGCGCCTAGCCCAGTGAGGCGCCTCACTCCATTGAGGTGCTTGAATGCAAAAACTTCATCCCTTTGTTCCTGCAACCAGGGTTAGTTCCAAAACACAAGAAGCATATATAAATGACATATTAAATCATGATTTACAGCCTAAGCTGTTTTGGTTCTGATTTTGGGCTTCCCAAATGGAACCCTAGGTCGAACCGACGCTTAATGATCCCTCCACGGGGAACGCGTCCTCACCTACTCCTCTCAGCAGATTTTACCTGTTTGCCAACCGGCTCCTCCGGTTGAACTTTTGCCCAATCCCCCGGATCAGGTCTTCGTGCCCAGTCCACGACCAGGACTGAGTGCCCAGCTTTACTCACCAGGTCTTCGGTGCCCAGCCCTCGGCCAGGACTTAGTGCCCAGCTTTACTCACCAGGTCTTAGTGTCCAACCTTACGTCAAGACTTAGTTGCCCAGCCCGCGGCCAGGACTTAGTGCCCAATTCATAGAACCAGGACTTAGTGCCTAGTGTACCTAGGACTTTACCTGCACACTTGATTAGCCTTGTTAGATAACAACAAAACCTTAACTTCTGAACCCTTTGTCATTATCAAAACACAGGTTTGACTTTGGTGCTTCCGGCACCAACACAACTTAGCCAATCTCAAAGATCGAGTCTTGTAATTCGCCTAACCGACTGACCACGGAAAAGACGACGAGCGGATCGTCGATTTTTGTGTTTATCTCCAGGGTCCATGAATTAATTATTTATCAATATTAATTAATAAATAATTAAACCATGATAACTAATTAAGAACACACATGCGATAACAAAATATCACATAAAATGATAGAGAAACAAAGGAGCCAAAGAGATATTATACCTCGTCTTTTACCTCGCAGTCTTCTACCGTATAACCCTCCCTTCTTGAACGTCGTGTGGGCGACGATCTACCAAGACTTGGAATCACCAAGGGTCTTCAATTAATCCAACGAACACCTTCCCTTCTCCCTAGCTTGGCCGAGACCCTAGAGAGGGCTCCTTCTTTTGCACCAGCCACAAGAGAAGAAGGGAACTTCCTCAAGCACGCGCCACCGGTCCAACCACCTCCTCCTCGGCCTGCCGGACCTACTCCTTGCTCCAAGAAGACTCCGACCACAAGAGAGGAGGTAAAAGAAGAGGAAGGTGATGAAGAAACAAACCCTACTCAATCTTCTCCCTCCTTCCACTTGCGCCGGCCAAAATCTTGAAAGAAGCTCCTTCAAATTCTCGCCGTCGGCAACCCAGCTCCTCCTTGACTTGCCGAACCTGCTCCCTGCCTCAAGGAGACTCCAGCCATAAGGGAGAAAGCGAAGGAAGAGGAAGAAGATCGAGAAAACAAAACCCAAGCTCTTCTCCTTCTTCTTCCTTGTTGCGACGACGAACTCCACAACCTGCCCTTTGCTCCGCCGGTTCCAGCCACCTCAGGGAGTGCTCCGGCCAAAGGGGAGTAGAGAGGAAGAAGAAACCAGAGGAGAAGTCATATCTCCCTTCTTCTTCTCCTTGTTGCCGCCGGCTGCAAGATGGGTTGCCGCAACCCGAGGAGAGAGAAGGGAGAGAGGGTTTTTGGTTTTGGCTTGTTGGTTTTTGGATGATTAATTATGGATTAATTAGCCTTGGTATCATGACTCCCATGGGGTATATATAGGGCTACGATAGGGACCATAAGGAGGAGTTGGGTCTTGACCCACTAATGGATCCAAATCCAATCCATTAATGAAGATCCATTCTACTAAAGGATCCTCATTGAACTTCCTCACCAACCCCCATATTTTCATATGGACTCTACCTATTATGAGCACATCCATCTCCCCTTGTTTAAGATATCGAATGTCCGTCGATTAATTTAAATTACTGACAATTTTAATTAATCAACCTCTTGATCCTTGACTAGTACCACCCAACCTTTTCATCATGTTGGACCATAGTCCACTTGCATGATTTAACATGATGAACCTTATGAGCTCATCAAGGGGGCATCATTATCCCGACTCACCAGAACACGGATTTTGTCAATAATCAACAGTACGCCATGCAAATAATATTGTTTCCCAACTAACCGGGCATATCAATTTAGCAGAATAAATCTCGCCTATTGGTAAATCAATGAAACAATAATTAAGTACATGTGCTCGTTATTATTTCGGGATTTAGAGCATGTACTCCATAATATAACCGAGGTCTGATCCAATTATAAAGTCAGTATAAATTGGATCGCCTCTATTTTGGTCCTACTCAATGCACACAAAGTGCACTAGTGTAATTCTATGGTTAAGACAAACCACACCTAATTACACTACAATCATCCTGATGGTTTGTTCAACTTCATCTCGGTTGTGAGCCTCTTCTTATACTCTGCAAGGAACTAATAACATAATCTTCTATGCGTCACCACACACTATGTAATCTACAATGCAAAGTATCAGACATTTTTGTATATACTAATATAAATATGCAACCTATGATTTTGTGATTCTCTTTCAAAACGTAGATGTCTATACAAAAGACAAGGCTTTTAGTATACATTCTAACAACTACTTGTGTATCCTCTGTGACATGCGATGCAATTACTTGTGGTATGTCCTCCTGTACTGTTAGTACCTGTCAAAGCATTCAGACTTGCGGCGCATCAAGTAAATGTATACATATCTTGAATAATCGTCTATAAAAGAGACGAAATATTCAAAGCCACCTCTAGCCTGGATAGACATAGGACCACATAAATCAAATGAACCAACTCTAACACATCTTTGGCTCTATACCCCTTGGCCTTAAAAGGTCTCTTGGTCATCTTACCTTCCAAGCAAGATTCACAGGTTGGGAAATCTTCCACCACCAATGAACCCAAAAATCCATCGACTATCAACCTTTGAATCCTACTTAGATTAATATGACCTAACCTTAGATGCCAAAGATAAGTTTGGTTCATCTTCAAAGGTTTTTTTCTCTTATTATGATTAGACGATGAGTTATTTATTTCCATTTGCATCGTGGGAGTTTTTGGTTCAAGACTGAATAAATTATCAACCAACGCACCTGAATAGATAATCTCTCTATTCCTTTTTATAACAATTCTGTCATTCAAAGAAATAGAATACCCATCTTTTATTAATTTAGAAATTGAAATAAGATTCTTTCTAAAAGTAGGTATATAAAGGTAATTTCTTAAAATTAAAATTTTATTCCTATCAAAAGATAAATAAATGTCTCCCACTGCAATAGTCGCCACCTCCGTAGACGGTAATCTCTCCCTCAGTTAGTCGTCTAGTTTCCTGGAGCCCTTGCAAAGAATTACAGACATGATCAGTGGCTCCCGTATCTACACACCAAGTACCGATAAATAACACTGCTAAACATGTTTCAACAACTAAACAAAAAGATATACCTTGATTTTTCTCCTTACGATGGGACAGTCCACCTTCCAATGTCCACTCTACTTGCATGTGAAGCACTTGCCTTTTGGCTTCTTCACTCTAGCCTGAGGTCCCTGAGATCCTGCCACTTTATTTGCCACACCTTATTTTTTCTTCTTCTTACCTTTCGGCTTAGAAGTAGAAACCTTTTGAGAACCAAAGCATGAGCACTCTGACGAAAAAGCCCCTCTGCCGCCTAGAGTTTTGTCAGAAGTTCTGCCAACGAATATGTCCGTTTGTTCATATTATAGTTCAGGCAAAACTGCTCAAAACTCCTAGGTAGAGATTGGAGAATGATATCGACCTGGGTTCCCCCATCGATCTCCGCTCCAAGGATTTCCATCTCATTCAAATGTGCCATCATTTTGAAAACATGATCCCTCACGGGTGTTCCCTCAACCATGGTGGTCATCATCAAGTTCCTCATTGTCTCTTGCCTAGCAGGCCGATTCTGGTGCCCGAAGAGTTCTTTGAGATTGAACATCATATCATAAGCGGAAACGAAGGCCTGATGTTGATGTTGCAACACATTTGACATAGATGTCAAAATGTAACACCGCGCCATCTTGTCTGCCTTCACCCACTTCTTATAACGTTCCTTCTCCTCTTCACTAGAATTCTCGCTGGGCTTTTTAGGACAGTAATCAAAGAGTACAAATTTGTATTCTTCAGCAGTCAAGACAATGTCCAGGTTTCTTTTCCAATCAATATAGTTAAGGTCAGTAAGTTTGTTTTCTTTCAATATTACAGCAAGTGATTTGAAAGCCATTTTGAAAATATCCTGAGAATCATAATGATCAAAATATTAGATTTTAAAAAATTATTGATTCCTCAAACAATAAAATTTTAAAATCAACCAACACCTCAAAACACCGAGAATATCGTATGCCACGATAATTGTGGGCGTATACGAATTCTACATTTGTAAGAGGAGGTTTTACCCATTAATTTTATTATCTTGTCAACCTAACTTTTTGACAAATAAAAATTAATAGTTGGTTCCTCTGCGACCCTACAAATAATAACAGTGACTCCGATGGGGAGGATACTATTATTTGCATCTAAGTGTTCACCATTACACGATACTAAGGCAATTATCTAAGATTATGTCCCTTCCGATGGGGAAGATCACACGCTCCTAAATAATTTCCTATAACCATGTCTGACCTAGTGATCTGCGTAACAAACTCATCCGATATGGAGGAAAGCACTCAGAGCCAACGCGTATGTTTGTTCGCATCACATGTCAAATTTGTAATGGAGGTCATGGGATTCTTAGAATCCCTCTGCCACTTAGTAATTTAAAATTGAGGAATTTTACCATGCAAGCATAACAAGCATATAAACAAAAAACAATCAATAAGAAAAACTAATTTTTCCAACTATTATGACTTTTGTCTTCAATATTCCTCTAGTCGTGGCGCCGCCACGTCTCCTCCTCCAAGCACCATGCGCAAGCTTCATCCATGAAGGAGCTCTGAGCTGAGATTAAAAAAAACTATTTAAATTTATATCCATCAATCCTATACTCCACAAAGGAGTGCACAACAAGTCTAGATCGAAAGTAAACTAATATACGCGGTTAAACAATGTCGTATTTAATTATAAAAAATTAAATACTATCCAGCCTCGTCAACCCCGAGTATTTAAATAAAATAATTACAACCATGCACACACAATCACATACAATCAACCATAAGCCATAATAGTCGGATCTTATATCTGCAACCAAAGAGATAGCCTAGGCACATCCTACTATTATCCGACATAAAATTATACATGATAAAGTGCATAAAAGTAATCAGATCCAAAACACACAAAATCGGAAACCATTGGCTCTGATATCAATTATTAGTTTCGGTTGTTCACGCATGGGAACCCTCTCCATATCCCCGGATTAAAATTTCGTTAATTGAAAACAATCCAAATGGAGAATAATTTCCCAAACAACCAACTCATCATCGTACTAATTGATTCGAGTGACCACTTGAACAAACTTGTTGTTCAAGCCATCTAACTCGTCTAACCAATTAGTCGTGGAATAAACGATAAATGGATCGTCGGTTTTTGTGTTTATCATCGGGGTCCATGACAAATATCAACATACAATAATGAACAAGAACAAAAGGAACCAAAATAAGAAGTTATACCTCTCGTTTACCTTGTGATCTTCTATTGTATGACCCAACCTCTTCTTGGACGTCGAGTAGGTGACGATCTTCCAAGAAACAACGTCACCAAAGCACCTTTTCCTTTCCTTCTTGTTTGCGCCGAAACCCTAGAGGGAGGGAGTTGTCGCCGGCCACCAAAAGGAGGAAGAAGAAGATGAAGGAGAAAAGAAAGAGTTCTTCTCCTTCACTTGAACCCTATCCTGTTGGTGTAGACAGCACCCAAGTCGAACCTGTGTTTTGATAATGACAAAAGGGTTCAAAAGTTAAGATATTATGTTGATCTAAAATGTTCACTAAGAATACAGGAAAAGAAGTCCTAGGTATACTGGGCACGAAGCCCTGGCAAGGAGCTGGGCACCGAAGACCTGCTCGGAAGGTGGGCACGAAGTCCTGGTCGAGGACTGGGCACGAAGCCCTGGCAAGGAGCTGGGCACCGAAGACCAGCTCGGAAGGTGGGCACCGAGGACCTGCTCGGAAGGTGGGCATGAAGACCTGCTCGAAAGGTGGGCACGAAGACCTGCTCGGAAGGTGGGCATGAAGACCTGCTCGAAAGGTGGGCACGAAGACCTGCTCGGAAGGTGGGCATGAAGACCTAGTCAGGTGCATCGGGCAAAAGTCCAACCGAAGGAGCCGATTGGCAAAAGGTAAATTCTCCCGAGAGGAGTAGGTGAGGGCGCGTTCCCGGTCGAGGGAACAGTAGGTGTCGGTTCGACCTAGGGTTCCATTTTGGAGACCCAAAGTCAGAACCAAGACAGCTATGGCTGTAAGAATCACTAACACTTTTGCTTTATCTTGTTTGGTACTAACCCTGGATATAGGACCGAAGGAACGAGTGTCTGCAGCTCAGAAAGCCTCAAAGGAGTGAGGCAGCAGCTGGGTTGGGCACCCTGGAGGTCCCGGGCGCCCTAAGTACAAGCCAAACATGAGTTCAGCAAAAGTACGCTTTGGAAGCTAACTGGGCGGGGCGCCCCCGTGCTCCTGGGCGCCCCGGATGCTCAGGGGGCCCCGGGCTCAAGCTAACGAAGTGGATAAAACTTATCCAGCCGAGAAGCCAGCGGATCGAGTCAACCAGGGCGCCCCCTGCGTCCCGGGCACCCCCACAGTCAACCCTCAGCCCTATTCGAGTGGGATAAGGGCTAACCGAGAGTTGCTCGGATCGGGTGACACGTGGGGGGGGGCACCCCCAACGTTCAGGGTGCCCCGGGAGGCTATAAAAAGCCCCTCGACCCCAAGGCTTCAATCAACACTTCTTCCAACGCCAATACGCTCTTCTGCTCAAGCGCTCTGCTCCGGAAACCTCCCAACTTGAGATACAAGCGCCGACAACGTCCCTCTGCTTCTAAGTACAATCCACACCGGACGTCGGTAACGAAGAGTAAATTTTTAATTGTATTCTTACTACACTTACTACTGTACAACTATTTGTAAGATTTTGAGCGATTATAGTATTGTCGCAGTAAACGGTCAACAACCGTGGGCCTTGGAGTAGGATCCGACCGCGACTCCGAACCAAGTAAAATCTTGGTGTCTGTGTGTTGTGTTTTAATTTCTCCGCTGCATATTCTCTTTTTCAATCCGAAAATGATTTACGATATTCACTCCCCCCCCCCTCTATCGTTATTCTCGATCCATCAAGTGGTATCAGAGCGGCGAAGCTCAAAATTGGTGCAACCACCAATTTGAGAATTTTTAAGATTTTACGAAATCTTTTTAATTCTTTTTCCGTTCGAAATTTTTCTCGTTAATCGAGGTTGGTGCAAGACCCCTATATAAATATTTCTTTCTCTTTCCGCACTACTAATCCAAGACCAAGTCTTGGGATATTTTTTTTACTCTTAGTTTCAGTTAAACAGCCATGCAAGAAGGATTCAGCACAGCCAGACCTCCACTTTTCAGTGGAGAAGACTTTTCCTACTGGAAAAGTCGAATGGAGGTCCACCTGAAAACTCAGGTGGACATGTGGATAATCATCCAGTCTGGACTGGAGATTCCAAAGAACGCTGAAGGAGTGCCACAGCCGTACACTGAGTGGGATACCGCTCTGAAAAGAAGAATTGAAGCTGATGCGAAAGCGACCCAGACCCTTCAATGCGGCCTGACCAAGGAAGAGTTGAATCGGGTAGGACCATTCAACAGTGCCAAGGAGCTGTGGGGCAAGCTGATCGAGCTGCACGAAGGAACTTCTGACACTCGAATCAGCAAGAGAGATCTCCTCCTGAACAAGCTATACACGATCAAGATGAATGACAATGAAACAGCAGCCCAGCTCTATGCCAGAATTCAGGAGTTAATGAACGGACTACACACCATCGATCACAAGGTAGAAAACCGTGACCTAATAAGGTATGCTCTAAATGTTTTCCCGAGAAACACCTTGTGGGCATCTATGGTAGATGCATACAAGGTTTCAAGGGACCTTTCAAAAATCAAATTAGATGAACTCTTTTCAGAACTTGAGTTGCATGAGCAGACTAACTGCACCTTGGCCGAGAAAGGCATTGCCTTTATTGCAGGTAAAGTTGGAAAGATATCTAAGAAGAAACCTCAACCTGCACCCGAGTCTGATTCAGACTCAGACTCAGAAGACGATGAAGGAGATCGACCTAAGCTGGTCCGACTGGCCCGGAATTACTACAAGGAATTGAAGAATCAATCCAACAGAAGAAAAGCCAGCCGAAAGAAGGAAGATCAAGCTGAATCAACTAAGAACAAATCAAGTGTGACTTGCTTCGAGTGCAACAAAAAGGGGCATTTCAAATCCGAATGCCCTAACCTAAAAGAAGTCAAGAAAGCAAGAAGAAAGAAGGCACTTCAAGCAACGTGGGACGAGTCCTCCTCCGAGGAAGAAGAAGAGGCCCCACAGTCTAACCTGCTCGCACTAACCGCCTCAGAAGAAATCGAGACCGAGTCAGAATCGGAGCCGGATGACGGCAAACTCACTTTTTCAGAAAATGGCGAAATAACTGTAAGTGGTTTTTCTAGAATGCAATTATGCGAATTAATTTCTTATCTTTCTTGAGATTTGACAAAAGCCAAAATCCGAGTCGAGTCTCTCAGCCAGGAAGTAAAACTCCTGAAAGAGAAAGCAGACTCTGAACCCTTAACTGAGAAGGTTCAAGAAGAAACCTCTGCTCAAGTTGAAAAACTTGAATCAAAGAACTCTTTCTTGAAAACTTAAGTTAAGGATCTTAGAGCTGCCTTAGAATGATTCACTTCTGGTTCCAAGGGTCTTGACATGATTCTTGGAAAACAGAAGTCGGTTCTAAATCGATCCGGGTTGGGCTATAGAACCAAATCTAGACAAAGATCCTACTATGCTGTACTGAACCAGTCCAGACCTAAAGTTCAGGCATGGGTACCCAAACGTGCCTGAACAAATAAACTGGATCAAATCAGTATTGGATCCCCAAGGACAAGATTCACATCTTGCCGAACCATTACTGCAGCTTTAGTCCAGGGGGAGCCAAATTAAAAATAATATTTATAATTAGATAAATCTCAATTCTTGCTTTCAAATTACATGCTTGCTTGTCTATTTAATTTCTACAATTTACCATGTTTAGACTTAGGAATGGTTAGCTTAAAAACCGAACCAACTTAACTAAAATTTAAACAACATAGTATTGGGTGGCGGTGAGATGATAGTACGTTAGGGAAGCCAATTCTAATAAGGTCAAATATACTCTATTTGGTCTCTTTAGACTGGTGAAACTAGCCGAAGCTACCGATCCAAGACCCAAACTAGTTAGACCAGAATTTTTCAAAAAATAACTTTGAAAATGAAATTTCATTAAAAGGCTTTGTCAAGGAAAGGGTTGATGATCCAATAAGGCTACGGCCAAAGAAGGCCTAGTGCCTCGCCAAGACCTGGAAGCCAATTTTTGAAATTCAAATTCAAATTATTCTTTGTCAAATTCAAATCTAACACAAATTTTCAGTTAATTGTAGATTCAAATATTTTTTTTAATAAACTCAAAATCAACTATTTTCAAAATTAATCAATTTTTTGAAAATAAATCATAATTTTTTTTGAAAATAATTCTATCCACCAAAACCTGTCTCACAAAACCTATAAGGCTAACGTGATTGATAACCCTAGATTTGGGTGAGACAGACTAGGCTGTGAAAATCAATTTAAGCTATTCCTGATTCTAATTAGATCCAAATCAACAAAACTCTTTATGTGTAAGAACATAAAGATTTGGACCAATGGATGTTGGATAGCGGTTGCTCCAGACACATGACTGGGGATAAATTGAAATTCAGCAAACTCAAGCTCAAAAACCTAGGCTCAGTAGCATTTGGCAACAATGCTACACTCAAGATGATTGGGTCAGGTAACATTGAACTTAAATCTGACTTTGTTATTAAGAAAGTTCTTTTGGTTGAAAATTTTAAATTTAACTTGCTTAGTATAAGTCAATTATGTGATTCTGGTTATATAGTTACTTTTAACAATTCTAACTGCCTGATTAGAAACCTGCAAGACTCAGAAATCATGCTTAAGGGCACTAGGAAAAATAATGTTTACACTATAAACTTACCTCTAGTACCTAAATGCATGTTAACTCAATTAGAACAATCAAACCTCTGGCATAGGAGATTAGGTCACACTAACCTGAGAATCATTTCAAAAATCACCCAACTTGGCCTAATTAAAGGTATCCCTAAAATTAAGTACCATGAAAACATAATATGTGAATCATGTAATCAAGGTAAACAAACAAGGTCTAATCACAAACTAATTTAATCTAATCTAACTCAAACCACACTTGACCTCCTGCACCTTGACCTATTTGATTCACATGGAGCCAAGTCACTAAGCGGAAACCGATACTGCTTAGTAATAGTTGATGATTACTCTAGATTTACCTGGGTTAGGTTTCTAAAGACCAAAGATGAAATCCTAAACCTATTTAATGACTTTTGTAAATTAATCGAAAATCAAAACGACACTAAAATCAAAAGACTTAGGAGTGACCACGGGGGAGAGGTTGAAAATCAATGATTCGAGGAATTTTATAAGGTAAATGGGTATATACACGAATTTTCGTGTCCTAGAACCCCCCAGCAAAATGGGATAGTCGAAAGGAAAAATAGAACCCTACAGGAAGCCGCTAGGGCTATGCTCAATGAATTCAACTTAGCTAACCAATATTGGGCAGAAGCAATTAGTATGACTTGCTACATCCAAAATAGGGTCCTGATTAATAAGCGACACAACAAAATACCCTATGAATTGTACTACCATAGACTGTCAAACCTACACTACCTAAGGGTCTTTGGGTGCAAAGTCCATATCCTAAACACCAAGGACTATCTAGGTAAATTCCAGTCTAAGTCAACCCCAGACATCTTCTTAGGATACTCAACAACAAGTAGAGCCTATAGGGTTTACAACAAACAAACTAAGAAAATTGAAGAAACAACCAATCTAATATTTGATGAAGAAATCAACTCAAAATCTGATAATCCAGATCTAACTTCATCAAATACTGATCAAGAAGATAATGAACAAACAGGTGAATCTTTAATTGAACCCATAAACGAACTAACTATTGAACCAACTATTGAACCAGTAATTGAACCAACTCCAATAGTTGAATCAACTAATGAACCAAATCGTCCAGCCGAACCTGAGGCTGAACCAAGTTCTAGAAAAACCAAGAAACCCAGACTTAGTCACCCTACTGATCAAATTGTGGGTGATCCAACTTTAGGAGTCAGAACCAGGTCTTCCTATAGAAACCTTAGTCAGATAGCAATAATTTCAAAAATTGAACCTAAGACTATAGAGGAAGCCCTACCTGATCCTGATTGGATCATAGCTATGCAAGAAGAGTTAGCCCAATTTGAGAGAAACCAAGTCTGGGAACTAGTACCTAAACCTGAGGGCAAATCCGTCATTGACACTAAGTGGGTCTTTAGGAATAAGTTAAATGATCAAGGAGAGATAGTCAGAAATAAAGCCCGCTTAGTAGCGAAAGGGTTCGGCCAAGTAGAAGGCAGTTAGGATTATGCTTAATAGAATAGGTTAACTCTACTTTTGGGTTTTCTTACTGCTTTACGTGATTTGGAAATCAGTTTATAAAAGAATTTTAAAACTGCTTTTCTTAATTTCAAAATCAACTTTTACTTAGTTTGAAAAATCTTTTTCGACTTAGTTTTTTTTTTAAAACTACCCCCTTCAAAACTAGGGCTTTTTCGCAAATGGACTTAGCCTAGGCCCTAACCCTAGAACTGCATGCACCTATAGATTTAAAAGCTAGCATCTCACAAGCACCTTAGGGTACTTTTGATTGATAACCTAAAAAGGGTTGAGATGCTTAGGTCTTTGCCTTAATTCAAGATGTAGATCAGTGCATCTGCAGTAATTGGGGCACTAAATACAACTTATACAGTACTCAAGTCAAGTGTCAAGTTTAGAAAATCTAACTTGAACAGAACACTTAACTTGACTAACCATAGCGAAAACTACTGTTTATAGCAGTTAGTAAATAGCTAACTGGGTTAGACAGGACCCTAAAGAGATAATTGAAATTGATTTGGCTCAGTCTATCTTGCATTGGTTCAGTACAACACGTTAATTCTTTTTGCAATTTAATTATGCAATTTATTTAATTTTTAATGCTATATTACTTTGTTTTTAATATATGGAAAAGGGAAAGAGATAGGAAAAGGAGAGAAGCTTTAAAGTTTTATATTTTCAAAACTTTATCCTTTCTTCAAAAAGTACTTAAACTTAAGCTGTTTTCAAAAGTTTTGCAAAGTACTTAAACTTAAGCTGTGTTCAAATATTTTGTAAAGTACTTAAACTTATGCAGTGTTTAAAAGTTTTGAAAAGTACTTAAACTTAATCTGTTTTCAAAAATTTTTCTAAGTACTTATCTCAAATTGCTTTACCCAAGCTAGGTTCAAATTTTTCTAAGTACTTATCTTAAATTGCTTTACCCAAGCTAGGTTCAAATTTTTCTAAGTACTTATCTTAAATAGAAAAGTTTCAAAAGTGCTGAAGAGATTCAAATCTTTCTTAACCTTAGAAAAAAATTTCTACCAAGTTATTGACTTGGAAATTTTTTTAAATATCACCAAAACTTTTTGGAAAATATCTTTTCTAAAAACCACCTTTGAAAAATGTTCTAAGTATTTGAAAAATTAGTTCCATCTTTAAAACTTAGAAACTTTTCAAAACCCCACGAACCTTTAGAAAACCTAGGGGGAGATTCCTTCCAGGGGGAGGAAACTAAACTGTTATATCATCTGTTCTTGATTAACTTAACTTTTTAACCGGGTTGCCATAAATCAAAAAGGAGGAGATTGTTGGTGCAGACAGCACCCAAGTCGAACCTGTGTTTTGATAATGGCAAAAGGGTTCAAAAGTTAAGATATTATGTTAATCTAACATGTTCACTAAGAATACAGGAAAAGAAGTCCTAGGTACACTGGGCACGAAGTCCTGGCAAGGAGCTGGGCACCGAAGACCTGTCGGAAGGTGGGCACAAAGTCCTGGTCGAGGACTGGGCACGAAGCCCTGGTAAGGATCTGGGCAACGAAGACCTGCTCGGAAGGTGGGCACCGAAGACCTGCTCGGAAGGTGGGCACGAAGACCTGCTCGGAAGGTGGGCACGAAGACCTGCTCGGAAGGTGGGCACGAAGACCTGGTCAGGTGCATCGGGCAAAAGTCCAACCGGAGGAGTCGGTTGGCAAAAGGTAAATTCTCCCGAGAGGAGTAGGTGAGGACGCGTTCCCGGTCGAGGGAACAGTAGGCGTCGGTTCGACCTAGGGTTCCATTTTGGAGACCCAAAGTCAGAACCAAGACAGCTATGGCTGTAAGAATCACTAAAACTTTTGCTTTATCTTGTTTGGTACTAACCCTGGATGCAGGACCGAAGGAACGAGTGTTTGCAGCTCAGAAAGCCTCAAAGGAGTGAGGTAGCAGCTGGGTTGGGCGCCCTGGAGGTCTCGGGCGCCCTAAGTACAAGCCAAACATGAGCTCAGCAAAAGTACGCTTCGGAAGCTAACTGGGCGGGGCGCCCCCATGCTCCCGGGCGCCCCCGTGCTCGCGGGCGTCCCGGATGCTCAGGGCGCCCCGGGCTCAAGCTAACGAAGTGGATAAAACTTATCCAGCCGAGAAGCCAGCGGATCGAGTCAACCAGGGCGCCCCCTGCGTCCCGGGCGCCCCCACAGTCAACCTCAGCCCTATTCGAGTGGGATAAGGGCTGACCGAGAGTTGCTCGGATCGGGTGACACGTGGGGGGGGGGGGGGCGCCCCCAACGTTCAGGGCGCCCCGGGAGGCTATAAAAAGCCCCTCGACCCCAAGGCTTCAATCAACACTTCTTCCAACGCCAATACGCTCTTCTGCTCAAGCGCTCTGCTCCGGAAACCTCCCAACTTGAGATACAAGCGCCGACGACGTCCCTCTGCTCCTAAGTACAATCCACACCGGACGTCGGTAACGAAGAGTCAATTTTTAATTGTATTCTTACTCACTTACTACTGTACAATTGTTTGTAAGATTTTGAGCGATTATAGTATTGCCCGTAGTAAACGGTCAACGACCGTGGGCCTTGGAGTAGGAGCCGACCGCGACTCCGAACCAAGTAAAATATTGGTGTATGTGTGTTGTGTTTTAATTTCTCCGCTGTGTATTCTCTTTTTCAATCCGAAAACGATTTACGATATTCACCCCCCCTCTATCGTTATTCTCGATCCAACATATCCAACCTCCTCCTTTCATCCTAGCTTGCGGCGCCAAGCACCACAAGGAAGAATAAGCCAACCTCTTCATCCCTTCCCAACTTGCGGCGACAAACACCACAAGGAAGATGGTTCTTCTCCTTGCGCCGACGTGCTCCTCTTCTTCTTCTTGTCGCACGATCTCCTCCTTTGCTTGTGATTGCCGGCCACCAAGAAGAATAGAAGAAAAGAAGAGAAGGAGAAGAAAAGAAGCAAGCTTCCTTCCTTTCTTTCCCATCGCCGGCGTGCCCTAGGAGAGAGAAGGGAGAGAGAGAGGAAGAGATGAGAGACTTAGGGTTGTTTTGGATAGGATGCTTTGGTCTCACGACACATGAGGTATTTATAGGCTATAATAGGGACTATGAGGAGGAGTTGGGTTTTGGCCACCTAATGGATCAAAGTCTTATCCATTAATGATGATCCAATCCACTAAAGGATCACCATTGAATTACCTCACCAACCCCCATATTTAAATATGGGCTCCACATATCATGTGTACAAAATCTCCTCGTGTTTAAGATCTCAAATATCCATTAATTAATTAAATCACTGATAATTTAATTAATTAATATCTAACTCCATGAGTACTACCACTCAACTTTATCATCATGTCGGACCAAATCCACCTGCAGGATTTAACATGATGAGCTTTATGAGCTCCTCAAGGGGACATCATCAACCTGACGCATCAGGACACGGTTTCCTTCTATAATCAATGACACACCATGTAAATAATATTATTTCCTAACTTACCAGGTCTATCGATTTAACAAATAAATCTCGCCCATTGGTAAATCAAAGAAATAGATATTAAGTACATGTGCTCGTTATTATATCGGGATTAAGAGTATGTACACCATAATATTTAAGGTCTGATTTAATTATATAGTCAATATAAATTGAATCACTTCTATATCGGTCCTGCTCAATACACACAAAGTGTACTTGTGTAATTCTATGGTCAAGATAAACCAATACCAAATTACACTACAATCACGCCAATGGTTTATCCAAAACTATCTAGGTTGTGAGTCTCTACATATACTCTACAAGGGACTGATAATATGATGTTCTGTGTGACACCACACACCATGTTATCTATAATGTAAAGTATTAAACAATAGCATGTATATATCAAATATAAAATGCAAATAATGATCATGTGATTCTCATTCCAAAATATAGATGTTCATACAAAAGCTAGGCATTTAGTATACATCCTAACAACCCTGTCACCGGAGACCCTATAGTAGTCATACATGGTCGCTCACGACCACGTCTCGGTGTGGGAACACGTCCACAGCGAGTCATACCTGTTACAATATTACCCATTGGTTACTAAAGGTATAAATCAACTAACCTTACCAGATTATACACGTCGCCCGGAGATGTCCCGTCGTCGGGTCCCAGAGTTCAAATCACGCCGCGAAAACGACTCTGAAGATCCAAAATGTACTCGGGTAGATTTCATCAAACCTGAGCTCCGACACCTACCGAGTAGCCATCAGATTTAACTCCAATAAATCCGAAAAGACTCGCCAAAACCCCGGCTCTGATACCAAAATAAATTGTCACGCCCCGAGACCAACTGAGTCGCTAATCCAATATAAAATCAAATAACATCCCCCATATCCGGTGGACAATTTATACATACATACATCACACGCAGTTTATAAATTGGCCACAAACCTAAAAATAGATATATAACATAACGAAAAATAAAACATCACAGTAATAAAGCTGTAAATCTCACCTGAGCTGCCCTCGGGGAAGATGTGCAGCAAAACGACAACACAAAGTCCAACAGAGGACTCAAAAATACAATACCGCATGAATGAATCAAAATACAAGTCCACGGTATCGAAATGAATATAAACCAAAGAAAATGCTATAATGAAAATAAGAATGCGTGGAAGCACCCGATAACTGGAGTCGTGGGAACCCGGGATTGACAACTGGATGTTGGATCGTGGTCGACCGGCAAGAGGGGGGTAAATTGCCCCTGAAAGAAAATATAAGAAATCTTTTGACTTTGCTTAACAAAGATATTTGTTAGTCCAAGAGGAAATAATAAAGTTGAATAATTAAAGCAAACACTAAATAATGAGGCTACCGAATTTACTTGGTTTGCAACCAGGGAGGTTGCTAATCCAAGACTGAAATATGACTTGATTCTCCTGAATATAACTCCTTCGGGCGGAGAAGCCTCTTACACGTGGAAAGCTCAGAAAAAGGAAAGGAAACTATTCTAAACAAGTTTGTTAATGCTTGGAATGCAATGAATGAATTGAATTGAGCTTCAGGGGTCTATTTATAGTCCCGGGAAAGATTATTCGTTTGCTGACGTGGCAGGGATAGGGCGCCCGAGAGGTCTTGGGCGCCTAACACATGGCCCGAGGCTTTATCCAAAGCCAACAGTCGCAAACGGCTAAAAACAGCCTTCTTGGGCGCCTTATACAACACAGACGCCTGAGTGGGCTTGGGCGCTTGACACGTGGCACGCCTAAGCTTTATCCAAAGCCAACTCTCGCAAACTGCTGAAACACCCATCTAGGGTGCCTGATATAACACAGGCGCCTGATCTATTAGGCGCCCAGGATGCAGTTTAGTCAGCCAATGCTGACCAGCCTCTAGCTTGACTCACTTTGCATTCTTGGGTGATTTCTGGCCAACCGAAGTTAAGCACACCCGAACCCGATTCTGACCTTTCGCACCCCAAGCGTCCTTCCTCCCGAATTCTCGTCCCTCGGACACTGTGTGCGTCCTTCTCGCTACACCAGCATACTCTGTTGGTGCAGGCAGCACCTAACTCAAACCTGGGTTTTGATAATGGCAAAGGGTTCAGAAGTTAAGATGTTATTGTGTTCTAATTTTGTTCACTGAGTGTGCAGGAAGAAGTCCTAGGTACACTAGGCAAGAAATCCTGGCAAAGGGCTGGCAAAGAAGTCCTGGTCAAGGACTGGGCAAGAAGACCTGACCGGAAGTCGGGCAAAGAAGTCCTGGTCGAGGACTGGGCACGAAGTCCTAGCAAGGGGTTGGGCACCAAAGACCTGACCGGAAGTTGGGCACGAAGACCTAGTCAGGTGGATCGGGCAAAAGTCCAACCGGAGGAGCCGGTTGGCAAAAGGTAAACTCTCCTGAGAGGAGTAGGTGAGGACGCGTTCCCCGTCGAGGGAATAGTAGGCGTCGGTTCGACCTAGGGTTCCATTTGGGAGACCCGCAGAACCAAGACAGCTACGGCTGTAATTATTACTTACTATGTTTTTTGGGACTAACCTTAGTTGCAGGGTCGAATGACTGATCGTCTGCAAGTGAATGTTCTTCACTGGGCCTAGGCGCCTGAATGAAGTCAGGCGCCCGATTGGGCTCCGGCGCCCGTAAGGATACGGGCGCCCAAGAGTGAAGGCAAATCCCAAATCATAGTTACGAAGCCACTGAACCAAGGCGGATCAGGCGCCCGTGAGGTCACGGGCGCCCTCATCAGCTCAGGCGCTCAAGTGAGGAGGATAAGCGCTGACCGAGCCCGCGGATAAGGATTCGCAGATCGGAGGGCACGTGTCAGGCGCCCCCAACCCATCAGGTGCCCGATAGAGCACTATAAAGGGGCTCGACCCCAAGGCTTCAACAACACTACTTTTTAACGCTCCAAAGCTTTTCGTTCAAGCGCTCCGCTCCGGCAAACGCCGACTTCGAGATTCCAGCGCCGACGACGACCCTCTGCTCCGAAGTATGATCCACGTCGGGCGTCGACAACGAAAAGTGTAGCTCTTTTCATTTACTGCAATATTCTTGTACTAAAATTTGTAAACCTTTTGCGCGATTATAGAATTGCCCAAAGTAAACGGTCAAGGACCGTGGGCCTTGGAGTAGGAGCCGACCGCGACTCCGAACCATGTAAAATACTTGTGGTTTTTGTGTGATTGTTTTGTTTCTGCTGCATTTACTCTTTCCTTAATCCGAAAAAATGTTTTAACGATATTCACCCCCCCACTATCGTTTTTCTCGATCCAACATACTCTTCCGCAGAGCTCCGCGTCCCTCGGATGCACTAAGCCCGTTGGCTCCCTTTCCGTGCCATCCTTCTCGACCACTGCGTCTTCCGCTCGACTTCCTGCGCTCCTAAGTTCCTTTACACTTAGACACAGGGTTAAACACACCAAGACCTAACTTAAATCAGTTGATCACATCAAAATCAACTAAGGGTACTTATAATCTCTCACTTTTTGATGTGCATCAACCCGAGTTAAGTTAGGGTAAATAAAATAAAAAAAATATATGCATAAATATGCAACAATGTAAGCTCTAAAAAAATGAAATTTTTAAAAAGGGGGAGAAGTAGTGTTAAGTTAAGGGGTAGACTCTAAATTTTTAGAAATTTAGAGTCTACCCCTTAACTTAACACTACTTCTCCCCCTTTGATCACATTAAAAAAAATCATAAACAGTTAAGGGAAAAAATAATATTTTTTCTTTTTTTTAAACATTTTGAAAGTATAATTTTTTTATGAATCAACAAAGCACAAAAAAAATTTTAAGCTAATTTTTCAGAAATAGTTATCCAAAAAAAACATAATATAATACATAAAAAAATTAGCAGTTTAAAATATTTTTGGAATCCAATATAAAGTTTTACCAACAGGGTTTATTAAAATTTAGATGGAATGTCTGATCTGGATATTTTTGCATTTTGATCCCTGTGATATCTAAAATACCAGTTGAGTTTTCTAAAATATTTGATTTTTTGTAAGCATTTTAAACATGAATAATTGTTTTTCAAATTTTCAAGTTGAATTTTCAAATATTCATTATCAAATTTTATTTTATCAAACATTTCTATTGGGTAGGAAAAGATAATTATTTTTTTTCAAATCATTATTTTTATTTTTTAATTTGCAAATTGATTTTAACATGGCTTTTATTCCAGAATAAAGTTGATCAGTAGGTAGAAAGCATATCTCACTTACCGTGTCACTTTTGAAACCCGAAGCTCCCCCTTCGTCGCTGTTGTCCTCTGAGATGGCTCCCCTTCATTGATGCTCTCGTCTTCTTGGTAAGTCGCTATCAGGGCAAGTCCAACATGTTCCTCGAGATTTGAGTCTTTCGATGAAGACTCGTCCCACGTTGCCTTTAGATTGTGTACCTTTTTCTTGGGTGTCCCTTTTCCTTTATTTTTTTCCTTTGGGGCAGTCTTCCTTCATGTGTCCTTCGTTGCAGTTGTAACATCGGATCTTCCTTGCTTTTTACCCTGCACCTTATTAAATTTTTTAGTTTTAAAATATTTGGACAATTTTCTTACCATGTATGTAGCGTTTTCGTCACATTCTGAAGAATCCTCTTCATGTTGGATCCTCCTTGTGCTTAGGGCGATGTCTGATTTCCTTATTCCTGCACATCTGATTCATGAAGTTGTAGAGTTGAAAACAATTCTTCTAAGGTACTTACCTCAAGGTCCTTAGAAATGCAGTAGGCATCGATAATTGAACTCTAGTTCGGGGTCCTCGGGAAGGCGTTTAACGCGTACCTTTGTACATCCCGATTGCTTACCATTTCTTCGAGATTATTAAGCTCTGTCATCAGCTTCTTGATCTTGGCGTGAAGTTGTGCAATCGACTCTCCTTCTTCCAGTCAAAGGTTGCTGAGCTGATTCCGAAGAAGATCACTTTTTGCCAATTTTGCTTCGGAAGTACCTTCATGGAGTTCAAGGAACTTCTCCCAATGTTCCTTCGCCGATTGGTAGTTGCTAACTCGGTTGACTTCTTGTGCAGGAAGTACGGTCAGTAGATGGTATTCTGCTTTTTCGTTTGCCACGAAGTCAACCTGTTCCTTTTTAGTCCATAGGCTTTCGTCCTTGGGTTTATTATCGGTGTCTGATAAATACCATTTTGTTGATTATTTTAATTGTTAAAATCCATGTTTGACTTATGTTTTTATTGTTTAATTGTGATTTTACCCTAGGTTTTAGGATTTACTCTTATTTTGGACTTAATTGCAAAATTACAGATTTTTGGATTATTTGGCCACTAATTTTCTGATATATTTTTGTAGGCATGAAAGGATCCTGGACCTAGGGCCTACTGGGTCAAAACCTGAGTCGGATGTGAACCGGATCGAATTATCAAGCCTACGATTAATCCGGGTTGTCCGATTCAAGAGCGGCTAGATCTGAGCCATCCGGGACGATCTGAAGCAATCCGAGCTAGGGTTAGGGTTGATCAAGCTCTATGATCAAGATCTGAAGGTTTCATCCCAATCAGAGCTAAATCAACCGTTGGATCAAGCAAGGAGGGCTCTAGAGCGTCCATTCATAGATAGAGTTGATCTGGACCATCCTTTGCATATCTGGAGGATCCGAGCTACCACAAGGCAGATCCTGACCCTAGATCATCATCATAAAAGTTTGGCTCAAATCAGACAAAGATCTGCATTGGATTTCCTCAGATCAATCTGGGTCGTCCATTGCTAATGTATTTAATCAGATTTTTCCAGCCCTTCTCCTTGTCGCGTCTTCGCCATCTTCTGCGTTCTTCGTTTGTTCTTCGTGTTCTTAGCAAATTCATCATCCAAGAAGGCGTGACCACTCAGCTTCCATTCCAGATCGAGAATCAAGTCTTTGGTGATCAATGTTTGAAGAATTCTGCTCATTTGCGCTGGAACAGAGGATTTCTTGAGGGTTTCGGGAGTCCTCAGTCCGACCACCTTTTTCTCTTCCACAACCCATTTCAAAGCTTCCGAATCATTTGTAGGGGTTGTCAAGTGATCTCAGAAGCTTCCCAAATCGTCATCGCAGCTCCACCAATTGAGATGGAGTGAATCGGATGGAAAATTCCAGCAAGCGCAGAGTTGATGCAGATTCAACTTCAGAATTGATTGTCCACTGAGTTACTGAGCCTAGGGGTTCGAAGCCAGTTCTTGATTGACAACCAAGAATTTCTTGAGCTCGGGAGGGGTTGAGGTGTAGCTTAGATGCTTAGTTTTCATGTTTTGTAGCTTAAATTTCAATTCTGTTGCAGTTTTGTTCTGAATTCTGTTGCAGTTACTGAATTTTCGATTTGCAAGTTGTTAGATGTAATTTAGTTTTAATTCTGCAAGTGGAGTAATATAGAAACTTATTTAGTGAATTAATAGATCACATTTCAGCTCATTTCTTAGTTAAATTGCTGCGTGCCAACTCCAAGTGTTGCGTGCCAATTTCAATTCTGTTTTATTTCCTTCCTTTCGGTTTCTGAATTTGTATCAGATCAGATTTCTTGTTTCTTAATTGTTAATTCTTGCATTTTAGTCAGATATAGGTTTCCTTAGTTAACTTAGAGCTTAGTTTCGATTTCTTGCAATTCATTCTAGGTTTTTAGTTTAGCTAGGGCTGAAATTCTGAAAATTCAATCTGAATTACTGCATATCTCTGCTTCTGATTTCTTTTGCTTAGTTAGTTCTGGTTTAGTTTTGAATTCCTTGCCTTAAGCTTGCTTAGTTCTTTCCTTAATACCTTTGTTTCCTAATTGAACCAATAGCTTGAAAATTGGAGCCGAAACATGCTGATTTTGTGAAGTTGGAGTTAGTTTGGTACAAGGAGATTGCCTTTTTCGTGCCAACTGAATTGCAATTTTTGCAATCTGAATTTAACTTAGTTTTGTGGCATATGTTTGTGTCTGAATTCAATAATCTTGCAACTATTCATATCCGAATCTTGTTGCAGTGGTGGAGGTTCCAAAAACATTGTACCTAAGTTGAAGTTTGTTGCTTGTGTGATTGCTAAGTCTCCTTTGCATTGATTTGTGTTAAGCTTGATTAATTCCGAAAACTTCATCACTGTTTTTACTTCCTTGTTTAGCATTCCATTTTGTGTTTGAAATCAGAAAACAGTTGCCAAAAATTTTGAAAGTGCTTGAGTAAGTTTCCAATAGGTTGAGTTCTTAAGCGCCAAATTCTTGTTTAAGTGCACTAGTTTGGTTTCTTTCATTTTCATTGTTTTTCCATTTCTGATTGCAACCTCAAAAACCCCAATCATTTGTTTGAAACCCAAAAACACAAAAACGACACATAACTACAAGTTGAATCAAGCACGACAACTAGCCCCGAGAAAAATACGACCTGTGGCCCCTATATTACATTTTCATACTTTTGATTGTAAAAGGGTTTCCAGCTTTCATTTATAAATTCTAAATTTGAGGCCCACATTCGTGACACATAGTTTGGGCCCGTCAAATTTTTGGCGTCGTTGCCGGGGAAGCAACTAGTTGATTTGTTTGATTTTTACTTGTGTATTTTTTTTTGGACATATCATTGGGTTCTATTTTATTGTGCTTTATTTTTCTATACTGTTGCAGCCATTTTTCTTGTTTGTTTTGTGACAGGACTGCCAGTTCAGAATGTTTCCATCTACTTACCAGCAGCCGTGTCAACAATTCCAACAAAATCAGCAACCAAATCAAAATTTCCAACATTCCTGTGCAAATTTTCAACAACCAAATCAGTTTTTTCAGCCTAATTGTCAGCCAAGTCAGCCCTTCCAATTTTAGCAGCCAAATCAACCAAATTTTCAACAGTTTCAGCATGGGCAGCCACCATTTCAGAATTTTGATCAACAAATTCAGCAATTTCAGCTACCATGTCAACCATTTCAACCACCACAACCATTTCAACCGCAATTCCAACAATTTCAGCTGGATTTTCAGCCAATTCAACCAATTTTCCAGAATTTTCAGAATGGGCAGCCACTATTGTAAAGTTTTCAGCCCCAAATTCAGCTAGTTCAACCATCCTTTCAGCCACAATTTCAACAATTTCAGCAGGATTGTCAACCAAGTCAAAATTTTCAGCAAGGGTTCCAACCGATTCAGTTAAACCAATATCAAAATCAGAATGGATCACAACCTTCACAGCAATATTTTCCACAAAATGATCAGAATTTTTAGCCTTCATTTCAGAGTTTTCAATTTCAGAACCATAATTTTCAGCAATCTTCACCTAATTGTTGTGATCCAAATTTTCAACAGTTTAATCAAGGAGGCTTTGAGGATCCTGATTGGGATGAGGCTCAACAACAAAGGATGATGGAGATGTTGCAACAAGTTCAACAATTACAGCAGCAAAATTTCCAACAAGTCCTACAACAACAGCAAATTTTACAACAACAACGGCAAGGCATCGAACAACGCCTTGCACAATTAGTTGATCAATGGAATCAAATACAAGCTCAAAGATTAGAACAATCAGATGAATCTACAAGTGTAGGGGATTGCACAGAGCCCCAGGAACCACCTATATTGATTGATGCATCAGAAAATTCAGAGGATAGGATTGAGAGTGTAGGGGATTGCACTGAGCCCCAAGAATCACCCATTCCTACTGATTTAGAGGCATTGGAGGAGATTGATAGCAGGGCTTGTGATAGTTTTGAATTCAATTCTGAAACTTTACAGGATCATTCTATACTTTTATCTTGTGATGATTTTGTTGTTAATGATCCTAATTTTTCTAATTTGGTTGATACAGGAATGGTTGAGGAAACATGCATTGAAGATTATTCCATAGGTGTAGGGGATTGCACTAAGCCCCAGGGACCACCACAATTACCAGAAAGTGTAGGGACTTGCTTGGTGGAAGCAAGAACCCAAGGATCACCTGTTATATTTGAGTGTCCACCAGAACCTGAACCTGAAGAGGAGCATGAACATGACCAGGAGGAGAACACGGATACATCTACTTCTGTAGAACCTCCAGGTATTTTTCAGCACGATCAGGTAAATACTCCTCCAATTTTTTCTGAAAATTGTATTGAGGTACCTCAAACTATTTTATTGTTTGTGATATACTTAGGGATACGTCCCTTGTAGAAAATAATTGTGAAAAATCCCTAGAGGTACCTAGTGTAGAAATTGTTGAAAATGAAGCATGTTGTGATAAATCAGATGAAAATGCTGAGTGTGAAAATTTTTTAGAAGTGCCTAGTGTTGTTAATTGTTGTGATGAGTGTTTTGATATATCTTATGCTGGAAATAATTTTGAAAAATTCATTGAGGCACCTCAAATTGATTTTATTGGCTGTGATACATTGCTTGATTCATCCTTTGTAGAAAATAATTGTAAAATTTCTATTGAAGTGCCAAGAATTGATTTCATTATTTGTGATGAGTTCCTGGATGCAAATCTTGTAGAAAATAACTGTGAAAAATTTATTGAGACACCAAGCATTGATTTAATTGGACATGATGCAGATTTGGATTCATTTTATGCAGAGACTGATACTATTGTATTTCTTTCTGACCCTGCACGCTTGAGGAAGGTATTACATTGTTTTGCAGGGTCCAAAGACTTCAGGAGTGGGTGCTCCAACTGAACAGACTCCAGCCTCCTGGAAGGACTTCTGAAAGGCATCAAGAAGGAGGAGATGATCTTACTTTAATCCATAACCCTCCGTTCCTTCAATGGCTATTATATCTAAATCGCCTTCGGCCACCGGAGAAATTTTTTGCAAAGCTCAAGTGTGGGGAGTCCGAAATCTCTCAGCCACCCAGACACCTCCACTACCACGATGGAGGCTACTTCTGGATCGACTCCGTCCACCAGAATAAAAGGGGAGATTTTTCTTGCTTGTATTTTCTTTTATTGCATTTTTCATTTTCATGCTTTCTAGAAGTAGAATTTTCTTGCTAATAAATGCATGAGTAGAGTAGAATGCATAGGAGTCATTGTAAATACCATGTCTTTTCTTTTAGCACTTTTGCATGAGTAGAAATAAAAGTATCCCTTTAGGTATTCTCCATAGCATTTTAGAGTTTTTTGAAAACAAATTAAATTTGGTTGTCAAAACTTAGGGTTTGAGTTAATGGATGAAATCTTGGATGCTTGAGTACTACTTTGTTTTGGTTTCTTAATTGAGGATTTGAGATGGATTATTTTTACCTAGTGAGATTAGCCTTATTTTGTGATACACATATGTTATTGTATTCTAGAACTTGCTTAGGTTCTTTCAAAATCATATTTCAATGATTGGATCACATCTATAGAGACTAATCATTTTGTTTACCTTTCCATATCAATTTTGGCAAAAATCATGTCTATTCTATTTGTCTTTCCTTATTCCTAATCTTAACCCCAATTTTTCTATGGATTTGTTTGCTTGGGATGTTTTCTTGATACTATTTTGCCCGAGACGGACAACGATTTAAGTGTGGGGGAGTGATTAGTGATTGGGAAGAAAATTTTTATCAAGGATGCACTTCATTTCGAAAAAAAAAAAATTTTTGCCAAGTTGATTGGAGTTTGGTGTCAAAAATGAGCAAGAAGAAGTGATCAAAGATTGAAGAAGTGATCAAAGATTGAAAACAATTGAAGATTCATGACCATCAATTGGAGATCCAAGCCATGTTGTGCCAAGGTGAATTCGGCTGAAATTCTTTGCCAAAGAGGGAAGAAAAAAATTTTTTTAGCATGTTTCGGCCAGCTCACTAAATGCTGGAATTCTATGCCAAACATGAGGGAAGAAAGGAGTTTTTGTGAGCAAATTAGCAATGGAATGGCAGTTGAACTTGATTTAAGACTAGAGCTGAATTGAGATGCAAGGTTGAAAATCTGAACAAGTGCAGAAACAATTTCAGAAAGCTACAGAATGTTCTTCCCTGCTGCCGTGGAGCTGAAAAATTCAGTTATAAACAAAAGAAGATCCAAGGTAGTACATGTGCCAAGTTGAATTCAGCTGAGAAGCAAAAGAAATCTGCAACAAGAAAAGAAAAGAAGAACAAAAATCTGCAATGGAAGACAAAAGTTTGGCACGCAATAGAAGAGAAGGAAAAATGTTGTGCCAAAGAAAATTCTGGAAGCTAGCTTTGGGCAGAAAAATTGGGATTGGAGCTGTTCTTTGCGAAAGAAATCAGCCATACCTTGTTGGAGGCCTGAAATCAGCTGTTCAGAATTCGAAAGAAGCTGAGAAAAATCTGAATTCTGTGCAGCAAGTTGAGTCAAAAACAAGTTGTGCAGAAAATGGGAAGAAGTGAGTATGAAGCTGATTTGATTAGGAATGACTTAGATTGGGACTTGAACTAAATGGCAACTAATATGAATTGAATTCGGCTGAGTTGAAGCTGACCAAATCTGATCAGGGCAGAAGATTTGTGCCAAAAACAGAGAAAAGAAAAAAAATCTGCTGGGCAGTGCAGTAATTGAAATTCTGGGCAGTGCAGGGATTGAAATGCAAATGAATTGAGTTGGAACTAATGTGGCTGCTGCAAAGGATGCTAAAAAGGACTCAAAACAAACCCACTCGAAGCCCAAGAGGTTTTGGAGAGCAGCAAGTTGATACTTAAGCTGGAAATTCAGTTATGAAAGGAGGAAAACCAATGTAAATGCTATGAAGGCAGTTTGTACCAACTTGCAACCTAATTTAGTTTTTGAAGCTATAAATCAGAGCAGTAGGTATAGGAATATATCTGAAATTGTTAGGCACATTCACTGCTGATCGAAGGAGGAAGAAATGTGATTGATTGGATTTTTTCAGATCAAGAAACAGATTAAGAAAGAAGGATGCAGTGGGCTGAATTCAAAACAGCTGGGATCAACCTTTCCATTTCTATTTGATGCTAACTGCCCACCAGAAAAATGCAGAAGTTTGCAAGGTATAAGAAGAATCAATGGATGCTAGAATCTGATGCAGGAAGATGCAAAGAAAATTTGAAACAACTGCTGATCAGAATAGAAAGTGAAAGGGCTGAAATTAAACTTGTTGAGCAGAATTTTGAGTGGAATTCTTTAAGTGCTTGACTACTTTAAGATACCAACTGATATGAAGGAATTGGAGTTTTGCAAGATCTGAAAGGCTCCATTAGAAGATTAAGAGCAGAAAAAAAAGAGAAGAAAAACAGTTTGAAAAGGAAAAGAAAAGAGAAGAACAAGATGACACAAGACTGTAGTTTTGGTACTTTAAATCAGTGAAGTTTCCCTCATCTGAACAAATCCTTTGTTCCAATACATTCTGAGATCTACTAGAGAGAAAGAAAAAGAAAAAGATTTGATGAGAAGAAAAGAGAAGGAATGAAATGGCACGCAATTGAAGGAAGATTGGCACATTGAACCAAGGAAGGAGTTTTCATCCAAATCAAAGGCAGTTATCGAAATCTGACTTCACACATTTTTATATCACTAGGGGACTGAAAAGAGGCCAAAGTTCATTGGAAACATCCTTGAGCACTCAAGTCTTCCACTTTTTCAATTTTCCACTTTTCTTGGCTCTTATTCCATTTCTCACCATTTTCTATGCTTTTCATTTATTTTTATAGATGTTGATCCTATTCATGATTAATGGTGGAGAGTAGATAATAAGCAAGCCTATGGTAGTGCAAGAATCATATGTGTTTGAGTGAGCTCCACTTCCATCATCAAGTTAGAATTTAAGGAGAGAGCCACCAAAACTTCCCTTGAAAGGCTAGTGATTTAAATTCATCTCAATGACTCATGATTGATGAAAAGGCTAAGTTGTTGATTTAAGGACAAGATACTAATCCATAGAGCTTAGATTTATGAGAATTGACAACCCTAGGTAATTTCTTTTCATTTGTTTATAATTATGCTTAAGAAAGCCTAAGGGATACATATTTAGTGTTTTCGTGAGACGCTCAAGGTTAAGTGTGGGGGAGTTGATAAATACCATTTTGTTGATTATTTTAATTGTTAAAATCCATGTTTGACCTATGTTTTTATTGTTTAATTGTGATTTTACCCTAGGTTTTAGGATTTACTCTTATTTTGGACTTAATTGCAAAATTATACATTTTTGGATTATTTGGCCACTAATTTTCTGATATATTTTTATAGGCATGAAAGGATCCTGGACCTAGGGCCTACTGGGTCAAAACCTGAGTCGGATGTGAACCGGATCGAATTATCAAGCCTACGATTAATCCGGGTCGTCCGATTCAAGAGCGGCTAGATCTGAGCCATCCGGGACGATCTGAAGCAATCCGAGCTAGGGTTAGGGTTGATCAAGCTCTATGATCAAGATCTGAAGGTTTCATCCCAATCAGAGCTAAATCAACCGTTGGATCAAGCAAGGAGGGCTCTAGAGCATCCATTAACAGATAGAGTTGATCTGGACCATCCGTTGCATATCTGGAGGATCCGAGCTACCACAAGGCAGATCCTGACCCCAGATCATCATCATAAAAGTTTGGCTCAAATCAGACAAAGATCTGCCGTTGGATTTCCACCGATCAATCTGGGCCGTCCATTGCTAATGTATTTAATCAGATTTTTCCAGCCCTTCTCCTCGTCGCGTCTTCGCCGTCTTCTGCGTTCTTCGTTTGTTCTTCGTGTTCTTAGCAAAATTCATCATCCAAGAAGGCGTGACCACTCAGCTTCCATTCCAGATCGAGAATCAAGTCTTTGGTGATCAATGTTTGAAGAATTCTACTCATTTGCGGTGGAACAGAGGATTTCTTGAGGGTTTCGGGAGTCCTCAGTCTGACCACCTTTTTCTCTTCCACAACCCATTTCAAAGCTTCCGAATCATTTGTAGGGGTTCTCAAGTGATCTCAGAAGCTTCCCAAATCGTCATCGCAGCTCCACCAATTGAGATGGAGTGAATCGGATGGAAAATTCCAGCAAGCGCAGAGTTGATGCAGATTCAACTTCAGAATTGATTGTCCACTGAGTTGCTGAGCCTAGGGGTTCGAAGCCAGTTCTTGATTGACAACCAAGAATTTCTTGAGCTCGGGAGGGGTTGAGGTGTAGCTTAGATGCTTAGTTTTCATGTTTTGTAGCTTAAATTTCAATTCTGTTGCAGTTACTGAATTTTCGATTTGCAAGTTGTTAGATGTAATTTAGTTTTAATTCTGCAAGTGGAGTAATATAGAAACTTGTTTAGTGAATTAATAGATCACATTTCAGCTCATTTCTTAGTTAAATTGCTGCGTGCCAACTCCAAGTGTTGCATGCCAATTTCAATTCTGTTTTATTTCCTTCCTTTCGGTTTCTGAATTTGTATCAGATCAGATTTCTTGTTTCTTAGTTGTTAATTCCTGCATTTTAGTCAGATATAGGTTTCCTTAGTTAACTTAGAGCTTAGTTTCGATTTCTTGCAATTCATTCCAGGTTTTTAGTTTAGCTAGGGCTGAAATTCTGAAAATTCAATCTGAATTACTGCATATCTCTGCTTCTGATTTCTTTTGCTTAGTTAGTTCTGATTTAGTTCTGAATTCCTTGCCTTAAGCTTGCTTAGTTCTTTCCTTAATACCTTTGTTTCCTAATTGAACCAACAGCTTGAAAATTGGAGCCGAAACATGCTGATTTTGTGAAGTTGGAGTTAGTTTGGTACAAGGAGATTGCCTTTTTCGTGCCAACTGAATTGCAATTTTTGCAATCTGAATTTAACTTAGTTTTGTGGCATATGTTTGTGTCTGAATTCAATAATCTTGCAACTATTCATATTCGAATCTTGTTGCAGTGGTGGAGGTTCCAAAAACATTATACCTAAGTTGAAGTTTGTTGCTTGTGTGATTGCTAAGTCTCCTTTGCATTGATTTGTGTTAAGCTTGATTAATTCCGAAAACTTCATCACTGTTTTTACTTCCTTGTTTAGCATTCCATTTTGTGTTTGAAATCAGAAAACAGTTGCCAAAAATTTTGAAAGTGCTTGAGTAAGTTTCCAATAGGTTGAGTTCTTAAGCGCCAAATTCTTGTTTAAGTGCACTAGTTTGGTTTCTTTCATTTTCATTGTTTTTCCATTTCTGATTGCAACCTCAAAAACCCCAATCATTTGTTTGAAACCCAAAAACACAAAAACGACACATAACTACAAGTTTGAATCAAGCACGACAACTAGCCCCGAGAAAAATACGACCTGTGGCCCCTATATTACATTTTCATACTTTTGATTGTAAAAGGGTTTCCAGCTTTCATTTATAAATTCTAAATTTGAGGCCCACATTCGTGACACATAGTTTGGGCCCGTCAGTGTCCTTTGGAGCTGTAAAACCATTTTTCATTATCAAAAGCAATTCAAAATTAGTTTTGAAAAAAACCTGCATTTTACGTTTCCAACTCGCGAACTTCCCCTAAAACTATGGGCGGGTAGATAACTGGTCCGACCATTTTGTAGTTGCTTCAGACGACGGTTAGTCCTTCTGGAATGTCCTGGCTCTGATACCATTTTTTGGATCGTGGTCGACCGGCAAGAAGGAGTGAATTGCCCCTGAAATAAAATATAAGAAATCATTTGTCTTTGCATAACAAAGATATTTGTTAGTACAAGCAGAAATAATAAACATGAATAATTAAAGCAAACACTAAATAATGAGGCTACCGAATTTACTTGGTTTGCAACCGGTTGCTAATCCAAGGCTGAAATATGGCTCGATTCTCCTAAATATAACTCTTTCGGGCGAAGAAGCCTCTTACACGTGGAAAGCTCAGAAAAAGGAAAAGAAACTATTCTAAACACATTTGCTAATGCTTGGAATGCAATGAATGAATTGAACTGAGCTTCAGGGTTCTATCTATAGCCCCGGGAAAGATTATTTGTTTGCTAACGTGGCAGGTATAGGGCGCCTGAGAGGTCTTGGGTGCCTAACACGCGACCCGAGGCTTTATCCAAAGACAACGGTCGCAAACGGCTAAAAATAACCTTCTTGGGCGCCTGAGTGGGCTTGGGCGCCTGACACGTGGCACGCCTAAGCTTCATCCAAAGCCAACTCTCGCAAACTACTGAAACACCCTTCTAGGGCACCAAATACAACACAGGCGCCAGATCTATCAGGTGCCCGTGAGCCTACGGGCGCTCAGGATGCAGTTTGGTCAGCCAATGCTGACCAGCCTCTGGCTTGACTCGCATTGTCTTCTTGGGCGATTTCTGGCCAACTGGAGTTAGGCTCACTCGAACCCGATTCCGACCTTTCTCCCCTCGAGCATCCTTCCTCTCAGTTTCTCGTCCCTCGGACACCACGTGCGTCCTTCTCACTCCACCGGTGTACTCTTCCGCAGAACTCCGCGTCCCTCGAATGCATCGAGCTCGTCGGCTCCCTTTCCGTGCAATCCTTCTTGACTGTTGCGTCTTCCGCTCGACTTCTTGCGCTCCTAAGTTTCTGTACACTTACAAACAAGGTTAAACACACCAGGACCTAACTTAAATCGGTTGATCACATCAAAACCAACTAGGGGTACTTACACAGGACTCCTCCGGCGAGCTATCTGTTGGGACCGGGTGCATGTTGATATGGATGCGGGTTCGTAATTTTAAAATTAATTACGTGCAGCGGAAGATTTAGCATAAATAATTTCCCAAATTATTTAACCACACATCTAAGCATGCAACCTTATATTGTGTAGACATGATCATACATTTAAAATTTTGCAGAAAGTAAACTAATTTACTTATTATCTCGCGTAACTCGAAGGAAGGGACGAGATCCAACCGTAAGCGTCCCTTAGAAGCTCCGCCTCTATTCGCGTCCACGCCGAGTTTTCTTCGGGATGACTTCGCAAAGCCACGAGTTTCGTGCCGACAAGAACTACTAGATTCTCCAAAGGCACGACAAGAATACCAAGAGAGAGATGGGAAGACTAACCACCAAACGAAGAACGGAATCAAGATTCCGGGGAGGAAGGAGTCGCGCCCGCTTCTGCTTCTTCTCACGGTAGCTGCTTGGTGGATGAAGCTCACGGCAACAAAAGGAGAGCCTCTAGGGTCGGCGGCACTAGAGGAGAGGAGAGAGGGAGAGAGAGAGGGCTTATTCCTTGATCTCTTAGATTGATCTCCAAGCCTTGCATTAGTTCCTTTATATAGTAGTCTCTCAATCGCCAAGTCTCCTTTTTATAGAATAAACTTTCATAAGAAATTTATCATATAAATTTTTCTATGAATTATTCCATCATGCCAAGTTTTTATCATAATTTAATTTATAATAAAAACAACCATGTCTCCCCTTTTATTATGGAATAAATTTTCACAAGAAATTTATTATATAAATTTTTCTTATCATGGAAAAATCAATTCATAATTGATTTTATAAAATAAAATAAACTATTCAAAGTTTATTTTAATTTCCAAGAAAATAATAAACCAAACTTCGGTTTATAAAAATTTATATATTATCCATAATTTTATAAAACAAACCACGCACGGTTTATTTTATAATTTGAACCAAACAATTTGGTTCTCCCATTTTAATGTGGCCGGCCAAACAAAGAGGGTAGGGACCCTCTTTGGCCGGCCAAACCCAAGCCAGGACCGTATGAATTAAACTCATTTAATTCGTCCAATAAGCCTTCAAAAGACTTAGCCATTTTAAGCTTCCAATGCGTCTCTGAAAAATTCAGATTCGACTTATCACTCTTGATCGGAAAATTCTATTTTCAACTCGTTTTAAATCCCTCGGATTACTCGTAGTGCGTGTGACTAAATAGGCTTTCGATTTATGTTGGCCGTCTATAATTAACCAATTATAGAACGATCATGAGTGGCACCTAGTAGTACATCATGATCCCCAATTAATCGAAAGATCAACGGTTAACCTCAGAAATTATTCTGAAACCCTTCAGCAGCTATAATGAATCGTGCCTCATTCCCTTCACCATATTATACCCACTTGGTTCAGGACACGGTCTATGTGTGTTAGTCCCCACTAGGCTGACTACGTCACACCTAGCCCAAGCATTATTTTTCTCGTCCTACGGATTCTAATTACTCTCATATATCTAAGAGATTCATACTCTGAACATGTCATGCTCTGGCCAGAGGCTTCGAGTAACAATCCGACGATAGGCCCTGGGTATACATCTCCTCGCAAGGAGTGGTGAATCCTTTGTAGGCTGTTCAAACATCTTCGGGCACTTCGGCTTATACCCAATCATCCTGGGTCCACACCTCCTTGGAGATGCTTGCTTAAGATGTCAAAGTATAAGTGAGGACACTTCTCTCACAATACTAACAAACTCTCACTTGTCCTAATGCCAATCGCTACGGTATCCAATATCACAGGCTCTAACATGACTCTCAAATTTGATTTGAGGCAAGGCCTTAGTTAAAGGATTCACTAAATTCCTTTCAGTGGGAATTTTCTCAATTTGTATATCATTCCTACTTATAATCTCTCTGATCAGATGATAGCGGCAAAGCACATGTTTGGATCGCTGATGAGACCTTGGTTCCTTTGCTTGTGCTATAGCTCCATTGTTGTCGCAGTAAACCGACACTGCTTCATCAATGGTTGGAACCACACCAAGTTCTGAGTCAAACTTCTTGATCCAGACTGCTTCCTTTGCTGCTTCCGAAGCTGCAATATATTCCGCTTCCGTGGTAGAATCCACTACGGTGTCTTGTTTGGAACTTTTCCAACTTATTGCACCTCCATTTAAGATAAATACGTATCCGGACTGAGATTTGGAGTCATCGTTATCTGTCTGGAAACTGGCATCTGTATACCCACGTATTACCATATCACCTTCTCCATATATTAGGAACACATCCTTAGTTGTTCTTAAGTACTTAAGGATTGTCTTGACAGCCGCCCAATGATCCATTCCTGGATCAGACTGGTATCTTCTTGTGATGCTCAGAGCATACGATACATCGGGCCTAGTACATAACATAGCATACATGATAGATCCTATCGCGGATGCATAAGGAATCTTATTCATGTAAATCCTCTCGTCTTCTGTGCGCGGACACATAGACTTCGAAAGGTTGATCCCATGCCTGATGGGAAGGTAACCTTTCTTGGATTCCGACATGCTAAACCTTTTTAGCACTCGGTCTATATATGTAGACTACGAAAGACCAAGCAACCGTTTTGATCTATCTCTATAGATTCTAATCCCAAGGATATAGGTTGCTTCTCCCAGGTCTTTCATAGAGAAAGTTTTGGACAACCAAATTTTAACTGACTGTAAGACTGATATATCGTTTCATATAAGCAATATGTCATCGACATATAATACTAGGAATACGACTGCACTCCCACTAACCTTCTTGTACACACAAGGTTCGTCAGGATTTTGTGAGAAATCAAACTCTTTGATTGTCTTATCAAAACGGATGTTCCAGCTCCTGGATGCTTGCTTCAGTCCATATATGGATCGTCGAAGCTTGCATATTTTGGTTTTATCAACCGATGTGAAACCTTCAGGTTGTATCATGTATACATCCTCAAGCAGGTTTCCATTAAGGAAAGTTATTTTCACATCCATTTGTCATATCTCATAATCATAATGAGCTGCTATGGTCAGGATCATCCGAATGGATTTAAGCATAGCTACTGGCGAATAGGTTTCGTCATAATCAATTCCTTGTTTCTGACGATATCCTTTTGCCACTAATCTAGCCTTAAAGGTAACAACATTACCTTCCATGTCGGTTTTCTTCTTGAAAACCCACTTGCACCCTATGGGCTTAATCCCTTCAGGTGGGTTAACCAAGTCTCATACTTGATTTTCGTACATGGAATCCATTTCCGACTTCATGGCTTCAAGCCATTTGTCCCTTTCTGAACTTTTCAGAACATCTTCATAATTGATAGGTTCGTCATTGTTAATGAGTAACACGCCGTTCGATTCACTTATGAGAAATCCGTATCTCTCTGGAATATTGCGTGTCCTATCATTCCTACGAAGAAGTGGTGTTGTTTTTGTAGGACCGATGCACGTGAGAGGGGGGGGTGAATCACGTGACTTTTAAAATCTTCGTTATAAAATCAGAGTCGATAGAAAATTGTACGATGCTTTTTATAACGTGCGCAGCGGAAAAATTAAAACGAAATGCGAAAGCGAAAAATAAAAAAAATTACACGAGGAGTTTTACTTCGTTCGGAGCCTTCGCCGACTCCTACTCGAAGGCCCAGGTTCCTTGAACCTTTCCTGTGGGCAATCCACTAAAAACCTCTATCGACAAACTACCGATAGAGTGATTCGAATACAAGATTGGGCGGAAGTGTAACAACCCTACACTTCCCCCTTAAATAATTTAAGTGCAGAAAAAAAATCGTTACCCAACACTTAGATTTATCTGAAGCAGCTTGGGTGTTGGGAGCGATCTTCCAGCAGCGGTCGGACAGCGTCGAGTCAAAGCACAAACCGCAGCAGAGGAGCGTGGAAGCAAGAGAGCGCCAAAGCTTGAACCAGAATCAAATTTTCTTATTTGTCAGAGAGCTTGCTTGCTTCTATTTATAGTGCCTCGATGCATGATCTTCTCAGCTCAAATTTTATCCATCAACAAGATAAAATAATTAAAAAAAAGATAATGTTTCTATCCTTTGCTTCAATTAAGAAAATAATTTAAATAAAATATAAATACAGAATATTGAAAAGTTAACCGAGAGGTTTTATCCTCTTACAATTTTATTAATAATTTAAAAGGAGATTTTATCCTTCCAGCTAAGCTTTACGTGAGAATTTTAAGCATTAGTAGGAATAATTTTATTCTCTAAAAAGAAGGAAATACGAATAATTTAAATGATAATTTATCCTCCACCAAGGCTTTAGATAAGGAATAATTTTATAAAATTCAACTACAAAATCTAATTAAATAAATTCTGTAAAATAGAGTTAATGCATTTAGAATCTAATTAAATAAATTCTGTAAAATAGAGTTAATGCATTTAGAGTTAATTAGACCCCGTCCAAACCTGGATAAGGATCTAACCAGGACTCAACCGAGGTCACCAAAATGGGCCTAAGTTGGACCGCGCCTACAGTCCTAAAATAGGACCCGTCCTCACTGGTTCGCTCCTCCAGTGACTTACCTCACTTACCTCGTGCAGCTCTACTCAACTTCTTAACCCACCAGGTCTTCCTGCCAGGGCTCAACCACCCTGGTCTTTTTGCCAAGTTTCAACCAACTTGGGCTTCAGCCAGTTGTCAGGCCCCATGAACCCAACTGGACTTCTCGCCAGGACTCAACCACCCTGGACTTCCCGCCAGGACTCAATCACCCTGGACTTCAGCCTGGTGTCAGGTCCTAAGTCTTTCAACCCTGCACACTTAGTAAAGAGGTCAAAACCAAAAGCAAGTCTAACTTTAACCTATTTGTCATTCATCAAAACTTAGGTTTAACTATTAGTGCAAATTGCACCAACAATCTCCCCCTTTTTGATGCAATGACAACCTGGGTTAAAGTTAGAAAATACCAGATAAAGCAATGAGTCCAAGAATAATATACAAATGACATGCTCTAAGATCAGAAATTTTTAATTTTCTAACTCAACCCTTAAACCCTCCCCCTTTGGCATTCATCAAAACAAAGAAATAATAAGTGCGCAAGCATCAGAAATAAAACAAGCAATCAAGTAATATGCCAGCCAAGTAAAAAATACTTTAAGTATTTGGGGAAGAAAAAATGCTTAACAAGCATACTAAGTTTCTGAACTGATTCAGAGGGGTAAGTCAAATTCTTAATTTAACACAAACAATCTGAGAGCATAAATGTTAAAGGAAATTTCAAGATAATTTTTTTTAATCCTTGTTCAATTAAAGAAGATATTTTCTAAAACAGTTTTCACTAAACATTTTTGAGAGGTAGAATACAAAATATAAACTCAAGCTCCCCCTGAACCAAGTAAGAAAGTTTAGCCCATTTTGAATGTCTAACCGTAGTTACTAGCTATCTATCTATAGGATAGTAGTTTTCACTAGGTTAGTCAAGTCAAGTACTAGTGTCTAGCTTAGCTTTACAGAAAGGACTCTTCTATAGACTTGGGTTCAATTTTTGAAATCAAGGCAATTTGACTAAGGTTCCTAAAAGCTGATCTGGTCTGAACCCTTAGCTCTGGATCGCCTATGATCTGATCAGTTGGGTGGGCTGAGCTAACTCGAATAGTTCTGGGTTGGTTAGGTTCAGATTCAGGTGCAGGTTCAGTCAGATCATGGTCTCGGTCCTCAAATTGGCTTTCATTTGGGTCAGTACTAGACCTAACAAAATCAATTGGTTGGTAGGTGGTTTGATCAAGGTTATTTGGGCTAGACTTTTCATCAAATTTTACATTTGTAGTTTCTTCAATTCTTTAGGGTAGTTTTATTATAAACTCTATAAGCTCTACTGGTAAGGGATACCCTCCTCAACCTTAGAGGTAAATTTTCCTAAGTGTTCTCTAGTGTTTAATATATACACTTTGCATCCAAATACTTTAAAATAATTAATATTAGGTTGTTTTTCATAATAGATTTCAAAAGTTGTTTTTCCTAGATTTTTATTTATAGTTATTCTATTTTGTACATAACAAGCTGTACTAGTAGCCTCAGCCCAAAAATATTTAGGTAGATTGTATTCATTTAGCATTGTTCTGGTTGCTTCTTGTAGTGTTCTATTTTTCCTTTCTACTATTCCATTTTGTTGAGGTGTTTTAGGACAAGAGAATTCGTGATGGTAGCCATTTTCTAAGCAGAATTGGTTAAATTTTTTATTTTTGAATTCCCCGCCGTTATCGCTCCTAAGTCTTTTAATTTTAATCCCTTTTTCATTTTCTACTAATTTACAAAATTGAGTAAACATATCAAAAGTTTCATCTTTATTTTTTAAAAATTTTACCCAGGTAAATCTTGAATAGTCATCTATGATTACTAAACAGTAAAGGTTTCCACTAATTGATTTTACCCCATGTGAGTCAAATAGGTCTAGGTGAATTAATTCAAGAATTGACTTAGTTTGAGTTTGACTAGTTGGTTTGTGGGTTGACCTAGTTTGTTTTCCTTGTTGACATGTGTTACATAAGGTTGACTCAAGGTTAGATAACTTTGGTAGGCCTCTAACTAAACCTTTTAGTTTAGGTAGTTTTCTGAAGTGAGTGTGTGAAAGTCTCCTATGCCAGAGCCAAGTCTCATCCTTATGGGTTAAACGACAATTTTCTAAGGGACAGGTTAACTTAATTTCATAAATGTTATTGTGCCTAAGTCCTCTAAGTGTGATGTTTGGGTTGTCATTGTGTTTGATCAGACATTCATTGGATAGGAAGCTAACCTTATAACCAGTGTCACACAATTGGCTAATACTCAGTAAATTGAAGTGAAAATTTCCAACAAGTAATACATTTGTAATTATAAAATCAGACTCAAGTTCAATATTACCTAGGCCAATTACCTTAAGTTTACCTGTCACGCCCCGAGACCCAAGAGCCGCTGATCCAATATAAAATCGGACAGCACCTCCCCTGTCCGGCGGACAATTTACATATATATACAATCTACATAACAGTCCACGCAATATATATTTGCACAACCACGCAGTTTAAAGGGCCACAGGCCTCAGATATAAGCAGAAACAACAGTTATATGATTATAACTATCGAAAAACCAAATCCGAACTCACCTGAGCTGCCAGGGGGCAGGAACAAAACCAAAATCAATCGAAGTCCAACATAGGACTCAAAAGTACAATACCATCAAATAAAACGTGCATACATGTTCAAATCCAAATAGCGGAAGCATAATGAATACTACAGGGTCCATAACCGAAGCAACGTAATGCCAAAATCAAAAAGAGCTCCGCTGGAGCTGGGGACTGGCGGCTCGGGATCTCCTCGCAGACATCAACCTGAAAATAAACATATATGGCAACGGGGTGAGTCCATAGCTCAGCGAATACCCAATAGATATGCATAGAAGGTTATACCAACAATAAGAGTTCAGCTACTACAGTCTCACAACAACAGTAGGGAAAAACTAGTACTGAACATACCGAAGTAGATATACACCTGAATCCATCTAACCTGTATAGAGGGTAAGAAATACCAGAGGAAAACCAATAGACATATAAGCTCAGATAACAAGTCTCCAGAATATGCGATGTCAAACAAGTGTAGCAAATAAGTGCAGCAAACAATGCACGATGCAAAATATGCACATGGTGCAATGACATGTGTCACCCCTGACACCAGACAGATCAACGTACACCTGTCATAGGGACGTCTGAACGGGTAGGGCTATGACAACTGTACACCCTGCCATCACTGCTCCTGAGTGACCGGGTGGACAGGATGCTGGTGGAGACTCCGCTCCGACCCCAAGCAATGGGGGAGTCAAGCTCTCATCTCCTCGTGGCTCAGTACGAGAAGGGATCCCTGGCTGCTACCACGCCCGCGCTCACCCTCCAAAATAGTGGCCGAACGGAGCAATACAGGGCAAATGCACACATCTACGGTATCCACTAACCCATGAGTGGCCGTGTGTGCCCGTCATGTACCGGAAGACGATTAGGCTCAACCACAAGGGAGTCGCTGATCGCCGGCATGCAATAGTGCAAGGATGGTGTATGATAGATACACATACCTCCCTCCCAAGTCATCCGTATACTAAGTCTCAGTCTGAAATCCTATAACAGGAAATACAGGTACCCTACAAGGTATACTGAACTGAAATACAGATCCCTCAAGGTCAAATGCAAGAGATACACTACGATATCTAAGCATACATGTAGAGATGACAATGCTAGAGACTGTATGGAACTAACCGCATGATGATTCAAGGATAAACAACAAGTATCCAGAACTGACATAATAAACAGGGGTAAACCACAATATCCAGATCAAACATAATAACCAGGGATAGCGTAGGATCTTACTGCTATCTATAACATTCTATGCATAACAAAATGACAATATCAAGATAGATAAGTCAAAGGGTACCCGCCTCCAAGAGTAGAAGTCCGTATCAAATGAGAACCTCCCGTCCAAGAATCAGCAACAATAATCCAAATCAGTGCCCTGTATCAAAGGACACATTAAATAACTATTCCAACAATAGTAACTAGCTAACAAATCCCTAAATCGTATTAGGGTTAACCTAACCCTCGTATTTCATTTAATTACCACTAATTAAATGAGTAACCCTAGTTTGCTTTGGATTAAGATTCAATTCACAGTATTAATTCCCAAGGCCACACTATGAAACCAATAACCTAAATCCGATTACGTATGTTCCACTCACGGCATAGCTTAACCAAGCTCCATCATCAACTAACCCAACAAGTTATCATGGCGTAACAGAGGTTGTATACAACCCAAAACAAGAAAGACCTCACATAACCAGAAATGAAACTAGTCCAATTTAATCCAGATTCAACTCTAAGGGTTACAATCCAATCCAAGCACCAATTAATAAAACCAAGGGATCTCCCACCATTTTCAATTCAGAAACAACCACACCCATGGCGAAAATCCTCCCTCTGATCTGATCTAAAACAAAAGCAACCACACAGTTAAAGGGGAGTCACATCAACCATTAAACAAATCGCACTTCAATTTGAAACAATGAGAAACTGATTTATACTACCATCCTCAATTCAACAGACCCCACGACCGAACAAGATGAACGCAGAACATATTAAGAACAAATAAATCCTCTATGAATTAAACCCATGACAAGGAGTAGATCAAGGAATACCTCAAGACCACCAAGGAGCAACACTTATAGATCGCGCCAGTTCCTACAGCAAATCTCATCTATTCTAATCAAACTCGCGGTAAATCAAAACTACAAAGAAAAACCAAATCCACCTCCCCAATCTGTACCAATAGCTCAATCCAAACAAAAACTATACCTGATAAACACTCCAATCCAGAATTCGAATAATAGAACCAAGATCAAACTCCAAGAACATCAGGAAACCAAGATCTATTCACAACCTTCACATCAGATCAGAAGCCTAACCGATCGAAGAGAAGTTCAAGGCCAATTTCAATCAACATCTACGGAACCAACCAATCCTGCTACTATTGATAAACCAAAATCCTTACCTCAAGGTACGATCGAACAAATGTGCCCTAGCCCCGATCTGCGCCCGAACCGCACAAGAACTCCTCGGTCCCCAAATCTGTCCTGTGCGAGCTCCGTGACCCAACCCACGCCGGAGCACAACCAATTGTTGCACCTACGAACAACCAACACATCTAAGTTGGTCTACCCCCATACGAATCGGGTTAGGGCTCAGCGTTACCTATTTTTTTTGCCGGCGAAGTCAACTCTCACTGACCCAGCGAAATCCCGCAGCCGGCGCTGATCGTGTGTCCAATCTCGCCAGAGCCCACTGAAATCAAGAGATCATTGATGAGGGAAGCTCCATCTCGCATGGTCGACGGTGTCGGCGTCGGCGTGGCTAGGGTTCGCGATGGAGAGGAGAGGTCGGGCGGCTGGCGTCGAGTGAGGAGCGGCTTAGGGCGGAACACATGAGGGGAGGGTATAAGTAAGGTAACATTTGCACAAAAGCCCTCTTTCTTTTTACCTATTTAGATTTGAACCCTTAAGTTTAAGTTTAAACACACTTAAGCCCTCAAAACTTAAGTTTAAAAACGATTAAATCCTCTAATTCCAATTTGGGTCTCGAAAACCCTAAATCTTCTTTCGAAAAATTCTCCGGAGCAGGATAAAAATGTCGGATTTAACATCCTCCCCCACTAACAAAAATTTGGTCCTCCAAATTTCATCATTCCTCATACGACACATATGTAATCATCACCAGTAATCACTTCGTATGATACCCTAAGATTACACTATTACGAATCAACTTGAGATATCAATCCAGGGGTTATCATCAAATAACCAGATACAACCGAACAACCATTCAGTCGTCACAACTGTCCAGGGCACTCAATCCTAAGATCACTTATGACAAGTCTATACTCCGATCCTCAAACATAAAACGTTCAAATTCATGAATATCACCCAAATATCCTCATGTCAATAACATCCTCCCAAGCATCACAAGTCATATATATTTATATATATCCTCCAATAACCCGTCAAAAGATAACTTATAATTTAAAGATTGTGCCAACATGTCGTACCATATATTACCATGAATAACCAACTTCCTAAATAATCAACCACCGAAATATCATTTATCCACCAAATGATCCATCAAAAAGCTACAATCCGATAGGTCCATGTCCACTAATAGAATCCTCAAAGTACAACGTATCATAGAGATTCGTCAATCTCAATCCACCTCTCGATACCATAATGAATCGCACATCTCGACGTACCATCGAGATTATCAAACCACGAACACTCAATCTATGAGTCAAAATCTCTCATAGAATCGCGTGCAATGAACGAGTCGACCAACCATCGGCTCGTAACCCAATATTCTCCGATTCCTTCGCTCAAGGTTCAGAAACCTCTGAGTTCCAACTCCATCCACAAAAAGATCATATATGCACTAAATGATCCATCACCAAACTACAAATCTGACAGGTCCATCTCACTTAATAGAATTCCTAAAACACAACATATTATAGAGATTCGTCAATCTCAATCCCACTCTCAACACCAACGAGAAAGTCCACGGTGATAACAACCTTATCATCCGTTCAACTAGTAGGTCCACTATGGGAGTATATTAACCAAAAACCAATGGTCATCTTTGACCTCCTGATTAACGTCCAACATCTCACCGAAGATAAGGATACAGCTAACTCCACATCCTCCGCACCCTAGCGGATCGTACATCCCGATGCACCATCGAGATTATCCAACAATCTACATCCAATCTATGAGTCAAGATCCCTCATAGCATAGAGTAGCAACTAGCAAATCACACCGACCATCGCTTCGTAATCCATTACAGTCTAATTCCTCCACTCTATGGTCAAAACCCTCTAAGGTCCTACTCCATAACAAGGAGATAGAGACATGCTATCTCTCAGGAGTATCTCAATATACTCATAAAGCAATTCCTTTATTTTTCCACAGGTTGTCCGCAATAATATCTAACTAGAGGTGACCTAGTCTTATAAGTGATTTGCCTCCACGCAAATCATAAGTCCGTATATACCTTTTTAGTTATTCAACCAAGTACAAGCGGTAACCCATAAGTGTCAAGCAACTAGCTTCACACTTTTCTGTATCGGCCTAAGTCACCAATCAAGCTGTACCCTCTAGGTCATCAACATGGTACAGGTGATTCATGGTCAAAGTTATCAAGGAATAGGATGTAACAATCCACTAACGATAATAATATGTAGCTCATGCTACCCTTCTACATTAAAATAGGTCATGCACTATACACGTGCCTTCCAGGTCACCTAACTAGGCACGAACGACCCAACTGTCTGAAACTCCTTGAACTAGGGTAAGTCGATCCTAAGCTGATCGAGCCAACAACAATAAGCAATCCCTAGTTCTCGCTTAGCTAACAATAGCTAGAACACATACTATAAATAGTAAGGTCTAGAAGGATCAAAAGAATAAACCTCCAATAGATTGTCGACATATTCGACCTTGGCTTTCCGATTCAACAACCGGGGCTACTAGAGAATTAACATTCTCTGCTCTAAGATCTCATCCGCAATATGTCACTAATCGCTCACATGAACGATCACGAATAGGATAGATTGACAAATGTCAATCCAACTAACCCAAGTCTACATATCTCTATTCATCCAGCATGAATATATGATCCCACCAAGCTGGGATAGTCTAACCCATCCAAAATCTAATACTGAGCATTAAAGCTAAGATAGTATTAGAAAGATATACCTTTTGCTGCCTGGAGAAGTCCTGTCGCTGCCAAGTCCCAAATTGCCGTCGCATCGCAACCACGGCTTTAAAAATCCGTAATGTACTCGGATGAATAACATCAAACCCGAGCTCCGACACCTACCAGTTCAGTGTCAGATTTAAATTCCGAGAAATCCACGAATCGATGGTATCCCGCATCCTGGGCTTGATACCAAAAATAAATTGGTACCAGATAAACACAGTAAATCCAAAAGCACTCAAGGTATCCGACAACCTGAGCTCTGATACCAAAATAAATTGGTATCAGATAAACCCCGAAAATCCCATAAAACACGTAGGCATCGAAACCTACGCTCTGATACCAAAATAAATTGTCACGCCCCGAGACCCAGGAGCCGCTGATCCAATATAAAATCGGACAGCACCTCCCCTGTCCGGCGGACAATTTACACATATATACAATCTACATAACAGTCCACGCAATATATATTTGCACAACCACGCAGTTTAAAGGGCCACAGGCCTCAGATATAAGCAGAAACAACAGTTATATGATTATAACTATCGAAAAACCAAATCCGAACTCACCTGAGCTGCCAGGGGGCAGGAACAAAACCAAAATCAATCGAAGTCCAACATAGGACTCAAAAGTACAATACCATCAAATAAAACGTGCATACATGTTCAAATCCAAATAGCGGAAGCATAATGAATACTACAGGGTCCATAACCGAAGCAACGTAATGCCAAAATCAAAAAGAGCTCCACTGGAGCTGGGGACTGGCGGCTCGGGATCTCCTCGCAGACATCAACCTGAAAATAAACATATATGGCAACGGGGTGAGTCCATAGCTCAGCGAATACCCAATAGATATGCATAGAAGGTTATACCAACAATAAGAGTTCAGCTACTACAGTCTCACAACAACAGTAGGGAAAAACTAGTACTGAACATACCGAAGTAGATATACACCTGAATCCATCTAACCTGTATAGAGGGTAAGAAATACCAGAGGAAAACCAATAGACATATAAGCTCAGATAACAAGTCTCCAGAATATGCGATGTCAAACAAGTGCAGCAAATAAGTGCAGCAAACAATGCACGATGCAAAATATGCACATGGTGCAATGACATGTGTCACCCCTGACACCAGACAGATCAACGTACACCTGTCATAGGGACGTCTGAACGGGTAGGGCTATGACAACTGTACACCCTGCCATCACTGCTCCTGAGTGACCGGGTGGACAGGATGCTGGTGGAGACTCCGCTCCGACCCCAAGCAATGGGGGAGTCAAGCTCTCATCTCCTCGTGGCTCAGTACGAGAAGGGATCCCTGGCTGCTACCACGCCCGCGCTCACCCTCCAAATAGTGGCCGAACGGAGCAATACAGGGCAAATGCACACATCTACGGTATCCACTAACCCATGAGTGGCCGTGTGTGCCCGTCATGTACCGGAAGACGATTAGGCTCAACCACAAGGGAGTCGCTGATCGCCGGCATGCAATAGTGCAAGGATGGTGTATGATAGATACACATACCTCCCTCCCAAGTCATCCGTATACTAAGTCTCAGTCTGAAATCCTATAACAGGAAATACAGGTACCCTACAAGGTATACTGAACTGAAATACAGATCCCTCAAGGTCAAATGCAAGAGATACACTACGATATCTAAGCATACATGTAGAGATGACAATGCTAGAGACTGTATGGAACTAACCGCATGATGATTCAAGGATAAACAACAAGTATCCAGAACTGACATAATAAACAGGGGTAAACCACAATATCCAGATCAAACATAATAACCAGGGATAGCGTAGGATCTTACTGCTATCTATAACATTCTATGCATAACAAAATGACAATATCAAGATAGATAAGTCAAAGGGTACCCGCCTCCAAGAGTAGAAGTCCGTATCAAATGAGAACCTCCCGTCCAAGAATCAGCAACAATAATCCAAATCAGTGCCCTGTATCAAAGGACACATTAAATAACTATTCCAACAATAGTAACTAGCTAACAAATCCCTAAATCGTATTAGGGTTAACCTAACCCTCGTATTTCATTTAATTACCACTAATTAAATGAGTAACCCTAGTTTGCTTTGGATTAAGATTCAATTCACAGTATTAATTCCCAAGGCCACACTATGAAACCAATAACCTAAATCCGATTACGTATGTTCCACTCACGGCATAGCTTAACCAAGCTCCATCATCAACTAACCCAACAAGTTATCATGGCGTAACAGAGGTTGTATACAACCCAAAACAAGAAAGACCTCACATAACCAGAAATGAAACTAGTCCAATTTAATCCAGATTCAACTCTAAGGGTTACAATCCAATCCAAGCACCAATTAATAAAACCAAGGGATCTCCCACCATTTTCAATTCAGAAACAACCACACCCATGGCGAAAATCCTCCCTCTGATCTGATCTAAAACAAAAGCAACCACACAGTTAAAGGGGAGTCACATCAACCATTAAACAAATCGCACTTCAATTTGAAACAATGAGAAACTGATTTATACTACCATCCTCAATTCAACAGACCCCACGACCGAACAAGATGAACGCAGAACATATTAAGAACAAATAAATCCTCTATGAATTAAACCCATGACAAGGAGTAGATCAAGGAATACCTCAAGACCACCAAGGAGCAACACTTATAGATCGCGCCAGTTCCTACAGCAAATCTCATCTATTCTAATCAAACTCGCGGTAAATCAAAACTACAAAGAAAAACCAAATCCACCTCCCCAATCTGTACCAATAGCTCAATCCAAACAAAAACTATACCTGATAAACACTCCAATCCAGAATTCGAATAATAGAACCAAGATCAAACTCCAAGAACATCAGGAAACCAAGATCTATTCACAACCTTCACATCAGATCAGAAGCCTAACCGATCGAAGAGAAGTTCAAGGCCAATTTCAATCAACATCTACGGAACCAACCAATCCTGCTACTATTGATAAACCAAAATCCTTACCTCAAGGTACGATCGAACAAATGTGCCCTAGCCCCGATCTGCGCCCGAACCGCACAAGAACTCCTCGGTCCCCAAATCTGTCCTGTGCGAGCTCCGTGACCCAACCCACGCCGGAGCACAACCAATTGTTGCACCTACGAACAACCAACACATCTAAGTTGGTCTACCCCCATACGAATCGGGTTAGGGCTCAGCGTTACCTATTTTGCCGGCGAAGTCAACTCTCACTGACCCAGCGAAATCCCGCAGCCGGCGCTGATCGTGTGTCCAATCTCGCCAGAGCCCACTGAAATCAAGAGATCATTGATGAGGGAAGCTCCATCTCGCATGGTCGACGGTGTCGGCGTCGGCGTGGCTAGGGTTCGCGATGGAGAGGAGAGGTCGGGCGGCTGGCGTCGAGTGAGGAGCGGCTTAGGGCGGAACACATGAGGGGAGGGTATAAGTAAGGTAACATTTGCACAAAAGCCCTCTTTCTTTTTACCTATTTAGATTTGAACCCTTAAGTTTAAGTTTAAACACACTTAAGCCCTCAAAACTTAAGTTTAAAAACGATTAAATCCTCTAATTCCAATTTGGGTCTCGAAAACCCTAAATCTTCTTTCGAAAAATTCTCCGGAGCAGGATAAAAATGTCGGATTTAACATTACCGTTATTTCCAAAAGCAACGGTCCCTAGTCTTTTGTACTTGAGTTCTATAAATTTGGTAGGATCCCCAGTCATGTGTCTGGAGCACCCACTGTCAATAATCCATTTATTTACCTACAGTTAAGTAAAAGATTTAGAACTTAGGTTAAGTTTTTGAATTTTTTTTTTAAAAAAAATTTAAGAAAATTTTAAACATCCTAAAGAATTTAAAACTTGAATTTGAATTTTGAATTTTATTAATTTTTGAATTTAAATTTTGAATTTGAATTTTATGAATTTTTGAATTTGAATTTTGAATTTGAATTTTATGAATTTTTGAATTTGAATTTTATTAATTTTGAATTTTGAATTTGAATTTTATTAATTTTTGAATTTGAATTTTGAATTAATTTGAATTTTATTAATTTTGATTTTGTTAATTTGAATTTTGAATTTTGAATTCGTTAATTTGAATTTTGAATTTTGAATTCGTTAATTTGAATTTTGAACTTTGATTTTGTTAGTTTGAATTTTGAATTTTGAATTTGTTAATTTGAATTTTGAAATTTGATTTTGTTAATTTGAATTTTGAAATTTGATTTTGTTAATTTGAATTTTGAAATTTGATTTTGTTAATTTGAATTTTGAAATTTTGATTTTAGTTGTCCTTATTCATCTCACTTGATCTAAGTTGTCAATCAAAGGGATTCTATGATTTGTGTGAGATAAGTTTGAGTTTGATTTATAAAAGTTAATCTGACCTTTTGTTAGATTCAGGTTTGACAAGAAGCAGTTTAAAAGTATACTTCCATAATTGGTTTCCAGGCCGTGGCGAGGCACAGAGGTCTTCTTTGGCCCAAGCCTTATTGGATCAACAACCACTTTCTATGCAAAACCGCTTAAGGAAGTTGTACTTTTAACCTACCTATTGAAACTCCTTGGTCTAACTAGTCTAGGATGTGGCGAGGTAGCTTCGGCTAGTTCCACTGGACTAAGAAGACCAAATAGAGGACGTGTAACGCCCGTTTTTTTTTATAAGCGGCGTTACGTTAACATGCTTAGGGCATGTAGACATCATAAGGCAGCGGAATAACTTTAACTTATACATGCCCTGTTACCATTCTTAACTTAATGACATAGGAACCTTAGCATATTAACTTTGAACTTAAGAATCATATCATATCATGTCATACGTAACGTCATATCATAAGGTTCCATAGGTCATTATTCAGACATATAAGTAACCAAGGTGAAGTTCTAACATAAACAGTAAACATAGAGTTTCCTGGGCCAAGTCACTACTACACACATGCGTTCTTGCCCTCCTGCTGCTTCCATCATTGTCCCCTTGAATGATCTGCGGTATAAGGAAATAAGACTATAAGCACACAGGCTTAGTAAGACTCTTTCCTACTCACAAAACCATTCATCATTCATCATCTCATAATGAGCACATGAAAACATTAACATACTTGGTGCTCTACTTAGGACATAACATCTTAAATCACTTATCGTATACATAGCATGGCATGAACATAAACATAGTAGCATTCTAAGCATGACATAATACTTGGCATGAACATAAACATAGTAGCATTCTAAGCATGGCATAACACTTGGCATGAACATAAACATAGTAGCATTCTAAGCATGGCATAATACTTGGCATGAACATAAACATAGTAGCATTCTAAGCATAAACATAGTAACATTCTAAGCATGGCATAATACTTGGCACGAACATAAACATAATGAACATTCTTCCTATCATAACATATGAGCATCTTCTTAACATTATCATGGCATAGATCATTTGTTCTCATGCATATTTCTTAACATGAAGCGTAAGCATAAAATCATATCATCATAGCATAATGCATAACATGAATGGAGGCATGAGTGGAATGCATATACATATATGGATGCTTAGTTTAAAATCATACTTTTCATGAACATACTTTTCATAAACATACTTTTTCATAATGAATGCATGGGCAATGCATATATATCATAAGGATGCTTAATCTTTAAAAACATACTTTTCATTTCTTAAACATAATCATCATAACATCATTTGGGGTCCCCGGCTTGTACCACATACATACATCATAGCGCGCATCCCTAGCAAGTCCGAGGTCGCGAGCCCCAACCTACTAGGGTAAGGACAGCATAGTCGGTAGTCCCCGAACCGAGGCGTTCTTAAGGTGCCCATCCCTGTTGCACAGCTTCGGTAGTGCCAGAACCGTGGACAGCTTCGGTAGTCCAAAACCGGGGCGTTCTTAAGGTGCCCATCCCTTGGACCCATACTTCGGTCCGGTACAAGCCCATACATAAAGTAAAAATACTTTTCATGCTTCATCATTCATAAGACATTCATGGCATCTTTAACATAGCATAACTTGTTACGGCCCGGCCCGTCTACCGGCCCATTTACCGGTCCTCACGACCGTCGTACCGTCGACCATCAACCGTGCCGTTTAGCATATTTATGCCTTAAAGACATAAGCATCATCTTTCATTCATCATACTTGTCATTCATCATTTTCATTCTTAGACATGGCATATGTATACATCATTCATAGAGCATGGCATACATTCATATTATCCTAAAACATGGCATATCATTCATAAACATGGCATATCATTCATAAACATGGCTTATCATTCGTAAACATGGCATACCATTCATAAACATGACATATCATTCATAAACATGACATATCATTCATAAACATGGCATATCATTCGTAAACATGGCATATCATTCATAACATGGCATATCATTCATAAACATGGCATATCATGCATAAACATGGCATATCATTCATAAACATGGCATATCATTCATAACATGGCATATCATTCATAAACATGGCATATCATGCATAAACATGGCATATCATTCATAAACATGGCATATCATTCATAAAACACAAACACATCTTACCATAGGGCCATTGGGACCCTTACTTGAAATAAATCTTAACTTTTACCCTATTAACCCTTCTTGGCCGAAACTTGTGGAGTCCCAAGGCCATGTGAAAATTCACATAATCACCATCCATCATCCTTATATCATGGCAACACATAAACATATGCTTGAAGTTAAAGACTCAACCCTAACCCTTAGGTCCTTGGGGTTGGCCGAACCATAAGGGGCCTCTAGGGTACTCCAAAAATTCCCAAAAATTATACTTAACCTCTACACATCATAAGGGAACATTAAATAACATTATCATGATTTTTATCATAATTATAGACCTCTAAAACATGGTGGCCGAAACCCTTAAACTCAGGGTTCTTAGTTTTTGTTTCTTTCATGTTGGCCGAAACCCTAGGGTGACCTAGGGTACTCCAAAAATTCCCAAAAATTATACTTAACTTCTAAACATCATAAGGGAACATTAAATAACATTATCATGATTTTTAGCATAATTATAGACCTTTAAAACATGGTGGCCGAAACCCTTAAACTCAGGGTTCTTAGTTTTTGTTTCTTTCATGTTGGCCGAAACCCTAGGGTATCCTAGGGTACTCCAAAAATTCCCAAAAATTATAATTAACTTCTAAACATCATAAGGGAACATTAAATAACATTATCATGATTTTTAGCATAATTATAGACCTTTAAAACATGGTGGCCGAAACCCTTAAACTCAGGGTTCTTAGTTTTTGTTTCTTTCATGTTGGCCGAAACCCTAGGGTATCCTAGGGTACTCCAAAAATTCCCAAAAATTATACTTAACTTCTAAACATCATAAGGGAACATTAAATAACATTATACAGATTTTTAGTATAATTTTAGATCTTAAAAACATGGTGGCCGAAAACCTTAAGCATGAGGGTCTTGGTTTTCTTTCCTTTCAACATCCAATTCGAAAACCAACCACTATATCATACTAAAAATCATAAAAATCATAGGGAACTATTATACCACAGGTGAAAGAGTCTTACCTTGGGGTTTCTAAATTTTTAGACCTTGGATGGAGAGAAGGAAGAAGACTTGATGTCTCTTGACCACACCTAGTCCTTGGATCCTTGTAAGAACTTTAGATCTTGGGAGATGGAGCCTTGGTGGAAACTTTTCCAAGGGGAACTCTTCCTTAGAATTTCGGCAAGAATGAGGAGGGAGGAGGGGAGCAAATGCACTTGATGGTGAAGAGAAGTAACCCCCCAAACCCCCTCTTTATAGCTCCTTTAAAGAGGCAAATGAAGAGTCTCTCCATGACCCTTCATCTCCTTCTACTTCTTAACCAACCTCCACTTCATTTACTCATAAGTATTCCTTGCTAGGTGAGTTGGTTAAAGCATTCATGGTTGTACAAGAGGTCCAAGGTTCAATCCTTGGCCCATGCACCTTTATTTTTATTTTATTTTTCATTTTATTTAAACCTTTTCCTCTAATTTTCGAAAGTTCCCTTTTATTTTGAAAATTCTCCAAAATCACCCATAATTATGCTAATATTCCTAAATAAAATTCTTTTATATTTATATTAATTTTACCTAATTTATATTAATTTTACCTAATTAATACCCATTTTTGGAGCCCATTTAAAGCTCATTAGTACCTAATTTCTCCATTAAAATAGAAAATTAGGCTAAGACTTACCCATAATCATGCTAATATGCCTAATTAATCCTATTTATATTTATACAACTATTACCGAAATCCACCTATAATCATGGTACTAAAAAGCCCACATAAAGCCCATTAGTACTTAGTTTTCTCAATTTAAATGAGAAAACATGGATTTTCTAGGCCAAAGTTCTCCTTAATATTTCTAGGTCCCTTGGAAAATTATTTAAACATGCTTAATATTTTAAGAAAATATTAAGAGAATTTTTCGGGATGTTACAATCCCCCATACCTCGTGAAAGTTCGTCCTCGAACTTAGAATAACTCCGGGTACTTGCGCCTCATCTCGTCCTCGCGCTCCCAGGTAGCTTCTTCGAACCGTTGACTTTGCCATAGGACTTGACTAAGGGCACTTCCTTACTCCTCAGCTTCTTGACTTCCCTATCCAAATCTGGATGGGTCTGCTCTCATAGCTTAGGTCCTCTTGCACTTGCACCGTCTGTGGCTCGATCACTTGGTCCATATTTGGGATACACTTTTTCAGCAGGGAGACATGGAATACGTTATGGATAGCTGACATCTCTGGAGGCAGCTCCAGCTCATATGCCACCTTACCGACTCTTTCATAATCAGGTACGGCCCCACATAGCGCGGACTTAGTTTTCCTTTCTTCCCAAATCTGGTCACTCCCTTCTTCATACCGGACCACCAAAACTTCTCCTTCAGATCCTGATACATCTTGGTGGATCCTGGATGCATCAAGTAAGGGGTTCCGTGAGTTTCTGCCAGTATCTCTTTTCGAAGCTTCGGATCACTAGGGATACATAGACGATCCCTAAGGTAGAGTATTCCCCCTTCG